>CAHIKZ030000107.1:672500-730000 GCA_903632075.3 Acanthosepion pharaonis | reverse complement strand
GCTGACCATCAAACTTCGTGGCTTTTTATTTTATTGTTTAGTTAGCACTCGTTTTCTTTATAATCATTAACAGTAACTTATTCTCCTGTATATTACGCACGCAACTCATTCTCCCGTATATTACCCGCGCAAATTATTCTCCTATATATTATGCACGCAACTTATTCTCCTATATATTATGCACGCAACTTATTCTCCTGTATATTACGCACGCAACTTATTCTCCCGTATATCACGCACTCAACTTATTCTACCGTATATCACGCAAGCAACTTATTCTCCCGTATATTATGCACGCAACTTATTCTCCCGTATATCACGCACGCAACTTATTCTCCTGTATATTATGCACACAACTTATTCTCCCGTATATTATGCACGCAACTTATTCTCCCGTATATTACGCACGCAACTTATTCTCCCGTATATTATGCACGCAACTTATTCTCCCGTATATCACGCACGCAACTTATTCTCCCGTATATCACGCACGCAACTTATTCTCCCGTATATCACGCACGAAACTTATTCTTCCGTATATTATGCACGCAACTTATTCTCCCGTATATTACGCACGAAACTTATTCTCCCGTATATCACGCACGCAACTTATTCTCCCGTATATTACGCACGCAACTTATTCTCCCGTATATCACGCACGCAACTTATTCTCCCGTATATTATGCACGCATCTTATTCTCCCGTATATCACGCACGCAACTTATTCTTCCGTATATTATGCACGCAACTTATTCTCCTGTATGTTACACACGCAACGTTACAGTGTCGGCAGACTACACACGTTTTCAATTCTTTCAGTCCCACAGTTGAGTTCGTGCATGGAGTCCGTATCTGGTTAGGGACCCAACCTGCCAACAGAGTGTTTTACAAGCTGGTGGTGAATCTGCAAAGGCTAAGGTTGGTAAGTTTCTCACTGAGTCACTTCTACCTCCTCGTCATAAAAAATAGCCGGCAAAATTTCTCTACTGGGAACAATAAAATTAGTTATTTATAATATCACAATAGACGACGGTAAATGCGACGACACTGAGATCCCAAGATGTATTGGGTTGGCCAAAAACGTATTCGAAAAGCTAGGTAGAATATTACGAAACAGGAGGATTTCGTTGTTAACAAAGAAAAGAATACTGAACTGTTACGTAATATTTGTCGTTCATTATGGCAGCGAATGTTGGACGGTCTCCTCAGAGATGAAGAAGAGACTCGAGGCAACGGAGGTTCTGCAGAAGGATCCTAGGGATATCATGGACCGAGCGTGTGAGCAACGATGAGGTTTTGGAGAGGATGCAAACAAGGAGGAGTCTTATACAAAACACCAGGAAGAAGCAGCGGAAATTTCTGGGATACGTAATGAAAAAGAAGGACTTGGAGAATCTGATACTCACAGGGCGAATAGAGGGAAAGAGCGACAAGGAGAAGCAATTCGTGATACTGTCAGCTGTGTTCTATTCGCAAGGCCAATTAGTAAAAACATGAATCTGCCTTGTATAGACAGTTTTCAGTTTTTATTATAATTTTTTGTTTTCTTGTATAACCACACACACACACACACACACACACACACACACACACACACACACACACACATAATTAAATAAATAAATACGGTTTACTTATATCACAGAAACCAGTACCTAAAACTGGGACATTCCTGGAAAGACACTAGCTTTCTATGAAGTAAAAAATTGTAAATAAAAGATGCAGAATAAATATTAACTGCGTTTTTACAAAGTTGTACAATTTCATTCTTTTCTTTCTTCACGAGTAACATCACATTAGCGGAAAAAGTACTAATGATTTATTATTTAAGAATGCACACAAATTTACAGACACATATTTCTTTCTTTAGTTTTTGATCTGATGAATGCTATAAAGGCGAAACGCGTAATCGAATCTAGTTTTAATGAAACGGTTTTAATTTCTCATATTCTTCAAACTTCACTATCTATCTATCATATGATAAAATATGGTTTTAATGTGTGCTAAATTTATGGGTAAAAGTGCTAAATATTGAGGATAGAGCGTATGTAAATAGAAGAGTAGTCATTGAGTTTTAAATTCTGTTTCATGCTTGAATGTAATGTTCAGGCCGGAAGATTGCTTGAATAATCTGGACATATTATGCCTATTTATTTTAATTTTAATCCTGTCAAATTCACAGATTAATTTCTTAATGTTGGTATTAAATTCATTAAGGAAGACGCCGTAGTTTTTTTTTTTTCATTTCTTTTACTTTCCGACGTATTTTAAATCTCATCCGAGATTATCTTCAGGGGGAATTGCTAAGACAAAAACAAATAATATGAGAAATTCACGAGAACAACATTATCAAGGAGACTTACACTACATATGCCGGATTCAAGCTCTGTCGCATAACATTTAAGCAAACATTCCTGTCCACATTCACAACTGAGCGAAATAACAATACAAGTATACTCAACAATGAAAATAAAAAAAAAAAACAAATTCTTGAGGACCTCTATATAAGAAAAAAACAACCAACACTAAACAAGGTTAGTTATGATTACAGAAACAATGTTTTAAAATGTCTATAATAGCAATTATAAAAAAATACAATTATATAAATTAAAGTTATCCCTTAGTTAAAAACATAAAAAAAAGCATAATAGATTTAACAGTTCATTTTTTAAATTAATTATATCAGTATGCGTTCATACATATTTTTAAAAAATTATAACAGAGCGCGTTTCATGCCACCCAAAAAATCACAATTATCGATTTCATTAATTTTTGTCTTAGCAATTCACCCCTGAAGATGATCTCGAATGAGATTTAAAGTACTTACGAAAATAAAATAAAATAAAAAGCTACGGAGTTTTCCTTAATGAATTTAATATCAGCATTAAAAAGTCGACCAGAGAATTCGAGAGGATTAAAATAAAAATAAATAAACATAATATGTCCAGATTATTTTACCAAACATGCTTGAATATATATATATATATATGAAAATTTCTCCGATTTAATCGGTAGAGAAGACAATATTTATGAATAAAAATGACAATAGGAAAACTTATATACAGATGTTTTCCTATTGTCATTTTTATTCATAAATATATATATATATATATATATATATATATATATATATATATATATATATATATATGTATGTATGTATGTGCGCGCGCGTGTGTGTGTGCATAAAGTACAAAGTCACAATAATGGATTACCCATTGACGTATATTTTATTAATTCGTTTTTTTTTCCAATTTATAGAGAAATCTGTTGTGTCAGTATTTAATGATTGATTATTCTTACTGCCAATATAGATTAAATTCTTTAATTTAGAAAGCGTATGAAGACACAAGAGCGAGAACTATAAAAATGGGAGATAACCTTGATCTGGTAGAGGGCGTTCTTCAAACGCTATGATGAATTAATGTGGATATAATTCCGACATGTTATTCGAAGTCTTGTCATAATGAATATAAAGTGAAGAAAGAAATGCCTTGAAAAAGTAAATAAATGAAAATAAATAAATAAAGGCTTATATAGGGTGGCATAACTTTCTAAATTATGTAGAAGACTTCCGATATTAAAAACGAGTTGAGGGGTGGGGTGTATTGTAGCCTCCTATTGTTTTGTTTATTTTGAGGAAATCGTTTGTTAGTATTTCTCTCTTCCTTCTTCTCTCTCTCCCTCCCAACACACGCGCTCACACACACATACGCAAAGAAGCGTGCGTAAGTTTTCTATTTCATGTATATTGGCATCTGTATATATATATATATATATATATATATATATATATATATATGTTGACATCTATCTATAAACCCATATGAATACAAAATTTTTATTTAGGATTTATTCCAGTTGTTAGAAAATTCTATTCTGTTATCAGAATAAGTAATTAAAATAATTCTGGAATATATGCGTAACATTTAAAGTATATCTCAATAAACGCAGAAATAGAAAAACGATATATTCAGTCCTTAATTTTCTATGCCCGCCTTCTGTACGCAACCCTTAATATAGCTTTCAATATATCCTCAGAGTGTTACATTTTTCAAGCCCTCTTTCCTTAAAAAAATCAACTGTTTTTTTTCGGTTACTTATACTTTCAAAATCTGTCTATATCTCTGAGATGAGGTATTATGATTACTAACATTATTTACATTATTCTGACTGTTGTCCTAATTTTCACTGCCATATTCTCAACGTTTCGGTCATTGTACACTCCGGCCTTCCGGTGATTGGAAATTTTCATCAGTATCGGTCTATATCTCTTATATGAGGTATTATGATTATTTGCATTATTTACATTATTCGGACATTAATCATAATACCTCATCTCAGAGATATAGACAGCCATTATATCACTAGAAGCTAGTCACTGGATCTAACTAACGTCTTTATCCACTGGGCCATGTGTCCTTGTGAACATGGCAATGAAGGTGAGGATAACAGTCCGAATAATGTAAATAATGCAAGTAATCATAATATTTCATCTCAGAGATATAGACAGATGTCCATATCGGGTTGTAAATATAAATGACCTTTTTCCTACCTATTTTACTTAAAACTTCTTCGTTATTTACATGCTCAGTCTATGTTATTCTCAGCATACTTATGTAAAAGCACATATTAAAGGTTTCTGGTATTGACTACAATATAGGAGAATTGATATTGGATTTCAGAACTTTACTTTGTTCTGTCTTTTAATATTTTTTAAAATTGTTTTTGGAATGCATTTTTTGTTTTTCTTGTGTACCTTCGGATTTCTGTATCAGATTTTTCTCGTCTGTTATGAAACGATGCCGATGGTTAAATTTCTGTACCGCTTTGATTTTGATTTGTCCAGTTCACACCTAACACCTTGAGTAGTCCTCCTTTTCTTATAATTAGTTTTCTTTTCTTTCTTACTTTCCTGTCTAGGAGTTCCTACTGTTTTCTTTTCTGTCTGCTATCATCAACACAGTGTTATCTTGGCATCATACCTTGTTAAGATTATCTCCTAATAATAAATCCTGGTATAAATTCTACTCCTCTTAGATTGTATAAATCTAGAGAGAAGCTGCAGCCATGTCTTAGGCTTCAGTGTATTTTCGTATATTTGTTCAAATCGTTTTCTTAGCGAATGCAAGTGGTTTGTTCCCAGTAAATTTTATGGATTATTCTAGAGGTTAAAATTTTCCTAGCAGATTTTTGTCTTACCTTATTAAATGCTTTTATGTAATCTATGACATATTATACGCCATTCTGGATTTGTACTGTTCTGTCTGATAGAATTCAGTTCATAAATGTAGCATTTCTTGTTTCAAATTCTTGAAAAGTCCACACTATTCTTACCCCATATCCGGTCAGATTCTGCTCTGAGGTGTGTTCAATAGCATCCTAATGGTTAGTTTACCTTTGTGATCCATTAAGCTGATTTTCCAATGAGGCGCATTCTTTTGAACCAGACTTCTTTTGCATTGGTATGAAGAGGGATCTATTGAGTCTTTTCGGTATTTCATCGCTGTCATTTACATATTTCATCAGATTGCGAAATAAAATTAGGCTGACTGCATTTCTATTGCAACTCCATCTGTCCTAGTTTCATTGTTTCTGTTCATCTTGACTAGTGACGACTTTCGGATTTTAGTATTATATGCCTTGTATTTTTTTTTATGTATTGTAGGCTTCTTTCTGTTGTGGAAGAGTTCACCAGATGTTTGAAGTACTTTTAATATTATGGACGTTCCCTTTTTTTAGATTTTGCGTATCCTGTCGAAGTGTATGTCTTTAACATGTTATTCTATTCATCATTTTATGCATACTTGCTGTTCCACGATTTTTCTATTTTTGTGCACTTCTCGTTGAGCCATTCATCTTTTGTTTGTCTGCTCTTGTATGTACTGCTATTGTTTAACATTCTATATTCAGTGCCATTCCTTGGCATTCTTTGTTGTCTCGTTTTCATAACCTTGGGAAAAGTCATCATCTATTTTTTCTGTCATCCATTTCTATTTTTTTTTGTTTCTCTTTTCTTGGTTTGATTTCGGTCGAGCGCTAGAACCTTCCTTAACGTGTTCCGCTGTGAATTCGCAACCTCTTCTATGCTTTATAAATTTTCTCTTTATCTTCATACTTCCGTCATGGGTTCTGTTATATTTCAGTTCAGCCTTTGTTCTGGATTTCTTTAATTTCCATAATTTTAGCATGAGTTTGAATATGACTTGCAGGTAGACACCCCTACAGTCGACGCCTGGGGAGGTTTTAGAATGTAGAAATGCATTTCTGGATATTTTATTGTTAGATCAGGTTCTTTGTCTCTGCTTCTGGGCTGTTCTGTGTTTATAAGAATCCTAGATGTTCTTGGTGTTGGTTGTTTCTTGCTCGATTATTGTGCACCAATGGACCCATTTTTCTGCGCATTCATTGTGATTTTAGTCCGCACTTACTGGTAATTTCATTAGCTCGTTCATTTCCTAATTTAACATTTAGATCTCCCATGATGATTGTAATTTCCTACGACTTTCATTGAGTGTTGGGATTATCTAGTGTGATAGAAAACATCTATTTCTTCCTCCGTGCTTTGTGAGTTTTGTGTCTATGAGAGCCATATTGAATGATTTCTCTTTCAGTTTTAGAATCCTGCCCGGCAGTTGATAGTATCCATAAACATATTTCCATATGTTTTGAGAAAGTATTAGTTACTTTTTTCTTTCCACCTGCATATATGATTCTGTGACCGTTACTTATGAAGTCCCCATTATTTATCCATCGAGTTTAAATTTATATTTTCTATTTCTCGTATGTCATTTTCCATTTTCTCACACTGATATAATATCCTAAGTTTTATGATCTTGCTGGAAATATTCTTTCCTTACCGAGTTCCAGAAAAACTTAAAAAGAAAAAGAAGTGTTGGAAAGAAGATTCTAGTACAGACATTATTCGGGAATCTGGAAAGTGTTATATAAATTATATTTAAGAAATTTGGAAAAACGAACATAGGTAATCATAATTTATTTCGATATAAAAGTCAGTGTCCATCGTTTTTATTCACATGATGAAATTTCACTTGAATTTACTAGCACTGTTTCTTTTAATAATTTCACCCCAAACAAGGCGATAATGCCACTAAGACACAAGGGGTTATTGGGAATGAAAGCTAAGATTTTAGTGAGGAGAAAGGACAATAAAAAAAAAAAACAGTATTCAAGAAGACAGAAGATGGTGATTGACGTTGCATTTAAATTTATAATTTTGTAGGTGGCAGGGTAGCAAGAAACTGGAAGAGTGTTCCACAGGCGAGAAATGCGAGAAAATAAACTGTTAGCGTAGAACTTAAGGTTAGACCCAGCAGGAGAACTGTAAGACCTATCAGCCTATCCAGTAGTAATCTTAAATTCATGCCGTCGAAGTACAAAGGAGGAGAACTCATTAGAACAACTGTCATGAAAATATTTCTAGGAAAGACAGAGGGGAGTCACGTCACGGCGGTGGGAAAGTGACTTAAGTCGAGATGCCAGGTCAGGTCCGTTAATATTACAAACCCTTTTAAATTGTCAAGAATTTCGAGATATATAGACGGAGCACCAGACCAGATATGGCAGCAGTGTTCAATTCACGGACGAATGGCAGATTTATAAATGTGTAAAATAGATTTTAACAAGAAACATTGTCTGCCACGACACAAATAAACCTTCTTAGCATATTATAGGGCAGATGAAGTAGAGATGGCTAAAACGACTAATTATTTCACAATTCTTTAGCTTTTGTCACCCATATTTGATAAAGCCGGCTTAAATATATGAACGTCTCTTGGAACAGCTACAGTCTGGAAGACCAAAATGAGATCTCTTAAATATACGTGCTGAAAGCCAGTTTAAATTTATGAGTCTCTCACAGATGATCAAAACTATCAAAATCTGATTTTACCTCCAATGAAAAATCTCGATATTAAAATACCGTCAAATAACGGACAACACAAGTAAAAACCATGATATTTACATTTGTTTATTTCATTCATGTAAACATATATGGCTTTTTTTGGTGTTAAAATCCCTCTCCTCCATTGTAACTGTAATGCCACTTTAAAATACCACTTTAATATTTGCTGTCTTGAGAACGTCACGCGCTAGACCAACAGATACATTAGGGGAAGAATGAAAGAATAAACTTCTCGATATACTGACAGTAAACCATCCTGGAAACCACCACCGTCAACCATTTTATCCAAACATTTCGAAAATATCCGCATTTTTCTTATTCTTTTTCTGCAAAACTGTCAATTATTATTTCTTTAAGGTATTTCAAGACATTTTTCTCAGAGTGAAAAACAAGACTTCAGATAAGTCAGTTGAAATATGTTTCGCGTATATTGTAAATGAATTCCATTCATTCGTCACTGGTCAACCATCAATCGGTAAAAAAAAAAAAGACATGATTCTCATTTCTGAAGTATGCCGACAACTTCCGGTTTCTTCCCCAAAGGAAGTTGTTGCTTTTTTCTGAGGCATTTTTTGTGTAAAATAGCGTTGAAAAACTTTCATTGCTTGAATGACTATCGTCATGCGCAATTATTAATAACAGGCATTTTTTCTTTTTTTGCGATTTTCTTTTTATTTCTGAATCTGTTCCATTTGATAACTTTCCATCCATTCTACATTTGCCTTGTTGTCTGTTCATTGAAAAGGTTAATATTTCTCTCTCTCTCTTTTTCTCTCTCTCTTTTTCTCTCTCTCTTTTTCTCTCTCTTTTTCTCTCTCTACTACCCCACTCTCATTCACAAACACAAATTTTATTTTTCTCACTTTAAGGATTATTATAAATCTATTAATTTCTATTGCGATTAAATCATTTTCCTTCTCTGTTTACTTCATCTTTTCATTTTCGCTTCAAGTGACGTATATATTCTCGTTTTTCTCTTTTTGTCTTCTTTTTCCTTCGATTTCTTTCTCTAATCTTATATCTATTTTTCTTCGTCTACTTTTTCTATTTATTCAACTTTTCTTCCTCTTTCTTCCTCTTCTTTTTTGAATTCCTCCATCGTCCCATCTTTCATTTTTTTTTACATGTTACTATTCTCCTTCCTCTTTCCAATCTTCTTCTTCTTCTTCTTCTTTATTTATCCATCCTCTCATCCATCACATATGACTTGCAGTAATTTTACTTCTTCTGCTGCTTCTTTTTCTCATCCTTCATCTCTTGTCATTTTTCTTCTTTTTCTTTCGCTTCATCTTCTTCTTGTTTACACGATTTTTCTTATTTTTCTATTTGTTGTTGTTGTTCTTCTTTATTTGATCATCTTCCATCTTTCATTTTTTTTTTTACTTGTGACCATTTTTTTCCTTCTGTTTTTAATTCCTTCATCGTCATATCATTCCTCATTTAATTGTTACAATTCCTCTTCTCATCTTCTTCATCATCTCATGTTTTAATTGTTTCTTTCTTCTTCTTCTTCTTCTTCTTTCTTCTTCTTTCTTCTTCTTCTTCTTCTTCTTCTTCTTCTCGCCTGTTTCTTCATTCTCTCACTTTTCATATTTTACTTTTTACCGTTCTTCTTCTTTTGTTTTTTCCCTCCCGTTCTATTCACCCGCCCCACCCGGTCTGATCGTTTCTTTTCTCATACGTCTTTCTCTTATCTCTAGATTTCGTTTGCAGCCTTCATTTTTCGCTTTTGTTTCTTCTTTTCTCCTCCCTTCATTTATTTGCACTTGTTTTTGTAATTTATTATGTGGAGAATGGTGCGTTTACACACCTATATGTGCTTGTATATGCGTATGTATCTACGTATATGGATGTGTGCGTATGGCGGCCGGAACTTTTATAGACACTGAAAATGTCACACGTCGGGTCATGTAAATATATGTACATCATCGTCTCTTTATTTCTGAGATCTTTTGCTTTTGTCATTTTCTATTTTCAACCTCCCCCCTCCCCCCCGTTTCATAATTTATTTAACATATTGTTCTCATCGTTCAGTTGCAAAGCGGTAAAAGAGCGTATAAATTCGAACAGTGCTACTGCTATCAAGGAATGGCGAACCATGTGATAAGAGTTGGCAGTCTACAACCCGAATAAAAAAACATTTGCGAGCAGATGAACCCCGTTCGTGTAGCTGAGAAAACATAAAAATTTTACAGGTATTTCTTAATCATAAATCCAGACACACACATATAAACACACATATATGTCTTTTAAAACTTGTATACATATTTATCGGGGAAAGTGATTAGTCTCCGAGGTAGAAACTTTATCTATACAGACAGTGCAAACATAGAAATCAGCACAGCATGGTTACTGCCAGTTCCGAGTCTTAAAGCGATCTTCCTTGTTTGAATACAAGGTATGAAACTGACAGTCACCATGTAGAGTTGATGCCAATCCTCAATCTTGCACTTCGTTTATATATATATATATATATATATATATATATATATATATATATATATATATATATATAAATAATAAATAGCTTAATTAATATTATAAAATAGTCATTTTTATCAATCGTACAATGGATTAGATGTTCGGTCCATATTGCTTGCAAGTACTTTCGGTAAAAAAATTTACCATCTTCAGGCATAGATGTTATTTTTTTCTCAATTTCAGATAATTTCTGGTAAAATTCCAAAACAAAATGAATGTGATACTTGTCAAAAGATGTATTATTAAAAAGTGTGCTATTATTAACAGTTAAGAATTTTTTGAACGTGGAGTAATACGACGCTAGATTTTTTTTTATATTAATGTAGTAATTCACAATTTCTATTATTGTAAGTGTTTTTTTTTTCGTTGATGTTACATGGACTATTGGTCCAATAATTGTCAAACCATTGTAAAATCAACATATAACGAAGAAAAATATACATAGGAGTAACTCAAGGGCCCTGGAAACAAAGAAACTACACACACAAAACATCCTTTACAAATAGTAAATACGCGAACAGCACAATGCTTGATAAACATGTATGGGAAATTAAAAACAAAAAAAAAAAACAAACAAACAAATCACACCAGAAATAAAATGAAATATAAGGAAAACAGCATCAGCCTTCAACAATTAATCTAAAATCTACAAACCCTGTCTGGAGGAGAAATTAGAATTATCTTCCCAGAACAACACAAATTACTAAATAATGTTATTACGAATAACGATCAGAACTCATACTGTTTATCTGAATATTTCCAATGGGAAAAGCGATAAAGCAACGAGGGGCTTGTGACGTTGTGATAAATAGTTTGTAGGGTGGAAAATTATTTGTCACCCACAAGGATGAAGAGGCACCTTTGGACTATCGAGATTGGAAAGTGAAAACTTGGAAGATCCTGCCCATAAATAGCAGTATTCCATTTTCATGCTGATCTGGCTATTGTAAATGGAGAGTATAGTAAGAGGAGTCAAATACTTATTGGAGCAGTACAGGGAACCGACCATTTTCCCAGCATGCATGTACGAGTTCCACTTGAGGGGTGGGCTGTGCTTAAGTCCCAATTCACCCTCCAGGTCTGGGGTCTCCCTAAGTGAACATCCGCTCATCGAGATTGACGATAGTTTTAGATCCAGTCGGCGATGATGGAATGTCACTAGGTTCGAGACTAGCCGTTGAGCTGTAAGAGCTAGGTCAGAGGAGAGATCAGCTGCTAATCTCTGGTCATTATTCCTTAATAATATATATGAGATAACGATATATATATATATATATATATATATCAAGAACAGTATTGTTCATCTCTCTAATTCTCAGTCTATTCCTATCTATCTATCTATCTATCTATCTATCTATCTATCTATCTATCTATCTCCATACAGATATTGTATCTAACATAATTAGTCAAATTTAATTCTTCCATATATTTGAAAATTAATAGTATGTGTGAATTAAATTATAGCAGACTAAATGCTTACGATGTGGTGACTTGTTTCGGAATTTAAAATTCTGAATTTTTTATGACGACGTAATGAAATCAGTTTTAATGGAAAATATATATATATATATATATATATATATATATATATATATATATATATATATATATATATACCATGTTATAAACCTAGTTTTAAAACTCTTTTTAGCCACTTTTTTTGTGAGATGTATTTCTTCATGTGAAAAAAAAAAATACACAGAATCTAGAATAACTCTCCAAACTCTCTCTTTAAATCGCTGTCTGTCAGAGTAAATTACAATCTTCAGAATGCTCCACAAGATTTCAGCCGAGGGAAGACTGAGTGAACAGACCACCTTCTTCACCCAGTGAGGTACTCTGAAACCAATTTCATTCAAATTCAAATACACAATACTTTACTTCGCCCCATGCCATAGAACAGTGTTGGAATGAATCCTAGAAGATTTTGACTTTTTAAATCTTGGCACCACTATTTGAGATTTCGTAATTCAGAACATTCAATAAAAATGGGTGCCATTTCTTTACAACTACGCAGAACATGAATTGAGATACTACAAATTCTACTCTTGACTCATCTGAACTATCTTTGCATGACTTTCGACTTTTCCAGCTGTGTCTCTATTGAGTGATATACATATGACTCCATCCATTGATAGATATCATCTCTTAATATCCTTACAAAACATGCGGACTTAATGATATCACCGTAATAGTACTTAAGAGATGTGATTCCGAACTGGCTCCAAACTCTACAATAAATATCTTGCTGCTTCTTGCTTTCCTGCTGTCTAGAAATACTATTCTGCAGTTCCAGTCTTTAAGAACTCAGGACAACCGTCTTATCCTCCTAAGTTAGAAGGATCAGACGCGGTTGGTCTGAGTTTTCCAATAACATGAGGTAGAAAGCTTTGAATATTGCATGGTAACTGCAAGTTTCCACCCCTTATTATGATTTTCATAGTAAGTGTGCACACCGTTGATATAATCCAAAGAATGATCTTCAATGTTATTGGTCCTGACCTGACACCTTGGTTCGGTCACTTTCCCATTGCCATAAATTTGCTTCCCTGTGCTTTTTCTATAAATACTTTAATTGTAACTGTTTTGATGAGCTTTTCTTTATGGTACCTCGACTTTATGAATTCAGGCGCAGTACGAGATTGGCGCCAAGGTCTCACCGTTTTACAGTTGAAATGGATAGATGTAACCGTAAGTTCTATGCTATCAGTTTCTTCTCTTGCACTTCTTGCTTGCCCGTCTTCTTGTTTTCCAGTCAACTTTGATCTTCAAAAATTAAAGCTCACGTCAATCATTTTCTTATGTCTTCATAATTTTGTTCTTTTATTGTCCCCTCTCCTTAATTTTTCTCTCATATTTTCTAACACTCAGTAACCTTAACGGCTTTATTACATTTCTTAGAGTGAAAAAATACTAGAAAAAAACTTTAAATATTTTATTTTCAATATGGCGTTTGATGATTGAAAATTTATAAATTTAAGTAATGCGTTGAAGTCCGTAGTTTACAGGTCACTTACAGGATCCCTTTTTTATGAGCTGTGTATTAACATGGCTTCTTGGAAAAGATAGTGAAGTGGTTTACCGTTGCTTTCTTCATAGTTAGAAATTCAGAGTTTTTCTTCTTTTACGCTACTTACCAATCAAGTTTATAGATTCAAAGTCTACTCTGCTATTTCACCTATAGTTGGAGGATAAAGAAATGGATTCGTGCCTTTTCTCTGTGCTTTTGAAGAAATATGCGTGCAAGAGACTAAACTGGAATTGGACCCCGACGTTAAGGTTAGACTACCTTTACATTCTCAGAGTAGGCGTCTTTTTACGATTATGGCTTCAAGTACATGGTTAATTTGGCAGAAGGAAACATGTGTGAGCTACCAAGTAAAGATTAAAATTCGCACAGAGTAGTCGAATGATTTATAGCTATTTCTTAAAGCAAGGTGCACTTTGTATTTAACGGTTATCCTGAAAGCAATGGTAATTAATCGACATACGATGCTTCTGCTCTGCCAGACAGAGTAATTCTTTCTACACGGCTGAAATCGTTTTTGTTTTCGCAGGTGTCGTTGCGTAACAATGCAGACGAGGCAGACACAAAGAGCATACACTGAGTTCTTGACCAAAAAAGGATTTACAGAAGCCGATATCCACAGAAGGCAGAGAAATATGTAAGAGGGGGTGACATTTGATGACATTAATCTACGAGAAAGAGTAGATAAAGTTTTAACCTGTACCGTCGCTAGATCAAATGCAGTTTCTTTCAGATGGAGACCTAGTTTGAAGTGTTTTAGAAAAATAATTACTAAACACATGCCGTTACATATGTCCCGTGTTGTTTAGAAAAGTTATATGACCTCACAGGTATTACTGTTAGGACAATCATCGTTCATATCTATCTATCTATCTATCTATCTATCTATCTATCTATCTATCAATCTATCTATCTATCTATCTATATACTATTGAGGAAAAAATAAGTAACAAACAGACAATTTGTCAAAAGACCTAACAGTTTAAATAAGAGAAAATATTGAATAAGAAAAGAAAAAAATACCTAAAGGCAAACACCTACCTACTCAGTAAAGAAAAGTGCTCAACGCTTAGATTACCTAGACAAAACAAAGGTGTCTGAAGATCACGAGAGCGCGAAACTAGAGTAACGACTCGGTCGGGTGGTACTTTGATAGATCTTATATATATATATATATATATATATATATATATATATATATATATATATATATTATAAATTAATTGATTTAAAATATGGTCTTTTTTCGCTACACAGTTCTAACCATGTTTCAAAAATGGAAGCTAAAAGCCCTGAATTTAATTTTGTAATTAAATTAAAGACATTAGTTCCATTTCATCAAGCGATGAAAATTTACATCGAGCACTATTTTGTAAAAATAAAAATATCTATAAGGACATCGGATTATATATCTTACTGTTCTTTCTTTTTATTTATATACATATATATATATATATATATATATATGTGTGTGTGTGTGTGTGTGGGTGTGTGGGTGTGTGTGTGTGTATGTATGTATGTGTGTGTGCGTGTATGTGTGTTCATTAGGAAAATTAATGACAAAGTGGAAAGAAAACTTTTCATGTGACGCGTTTTGTCCTTTGCTTGGACTAATGTGATGTTTACTAAGGAGAGAGGACACTAAAATTCAAGATTTTAAATTTAAATGTATTTTTAAAATACGTATTTGAGTATATAGTGTAGACAATTTCATTTAGTTTCTTTATATAAAAAAAAAAGAAATTACTTAAAATTTGCTACATTCATCAAAGAGTAATCAATAACGGAGATACCACGTTTAGATAAATACCATGGACATGGTAACTGCAAGTGTTCACCCCTCATTGCGATCTTCATACTAAGTATGCTCGCCAATGTTTCTATCTATCTATCTATCTATCTATCTATCTATCTATCTATCTATCACAGCATACACAAAGTTTAGCTTTGGTTTGGCATATGCCTACGATATGGGACACTATTTAAGTCTTGTTCACACACATGTGCATACAAACAATCACACGTACGTATACATATATATATAGGTTTAGATATCACATTTACACACGCTTATATATATATATATATATATATATATATATATATATATATATATATATATATATATATATATAGTTTTAAAAACTAGGAATTTATTGATTTTAATTTTATTAGTCTCTATTTTTCAACCAACATCTCATCACGAGACAATCGTTGGATCATTAATTAACGAAAAGAACAGTAACGAAAATAAAGAACAAAAAAAAAAGAGGGAAACACGCTAAAATAGCAAACAAGTGTATATACTTATAACGAGGGGAGGGGAAATAACGTGTAAATAAATTAGCGAGAGACAGTTAAAAAAAGTGTATATATATATATATATATATATATATATATATGTGTGTGTGTGTGTGAATCAGATTTAAATTATGTATCCTTATATAATTCTATACAATATGTAGGCATATTAAAAAATTAGCTTGTGCATAGTATGTATTATCATACTATGCACACACACACACACACACACATATATATATATATATACATATAGGAAGCAATGGGTAAATTTTCGCTATTTTAAATTTTTAATTTCGCAAATGCGCTTTTTTTGTTTTTGATTTTGTCGACTGCACAGTATAGTAGGGTCAGTTGGGCACCATCTGTGAGAAAAAGAGAACCATGCCACATTTTACTCCGCCATAAATTTGGAAACGGCAGGCTGTACTGTTTGGCATTCGCACGAGAAGCTCCAATACGAACATTTCAGTGTGTTTGGGTGTCAATTTGAAGCCACTGCAGAGGATACAGAAAGAGTTGGATGAATAAAATGGCGATAATGAAGGTGTTTGAAGTGATCACTATTGATGACTATGCCTCCATTCATTTTCCCATAGAGCCCCAGACTCAACACGGAAGATTACAGGGGGTAGTGCCTTGATGAGGTAGTGCTTCCCTGGGTCAAGAGGGTGGCTGTTGGAAGACCCTATTTCTGGCAACTGGACTTTGCACCATGTTACAGAAAGAGGACAACCCAGTGATGGCTCTCAATTTCTGCGAACACATCACGCCTAACATCCAGGCTACCTAACTCCCCAGACTGCAACCCCCTTGATTATTATGTGTGGGGCGCATTTAAGCGAGAGGCCATTAAAACTCTTTGTAATACTAAAGATGAAATGAAGGTAAGGATTATGGCAGCATTCACCAATATTCTTCATTATTATTCAAATATGTAGGAACAACGCTACATAAATGCACACACGTTTCGATGTGTATCAACATATCTCACCCGGCGTTAGTAAATGACTGATTGTTACAAGTGTGACGATATAATTACATACGACATCTTTCCTGCGAAAAAAGAAAGATAAAAGAAAGTGTAAGAAAGAAAGACACAAGATATAATCTCTTTTCCATACAAAAAGAAAGGAGAAAGGAAAAATATACAACTTGTTATGTTTATAATCGGTTCAACCAATCAAATTGACCTATGCTAAGTAAGAGAAACACAGATTTAAAATTGCAACGAATACAAACGTCATATTTGGAACAAAATCTTCGCTACAATGTTTAACGTCAAACGGCTGTCACTTCATATGAGGAAGAAAACGTAATTTAACAATACTTTATAGTAGATAAATAATATGACACCTTAAGAAATAAATGAAAGAAAAGGAAAGAAAAATAACGAAAAATATTTAAAAAAATAACGTGAAATGAAAGATGAAACAGAATATTCAAATAAATGGAGTTTATAAATGAAACTTTTAGCATATAGATGATATATAATAATAAAATATACAGATCATCCTCAACGGAATGCAACTGTTAACTAAAGGGTTTTATATAGCGTATTAATAAAACAAATCAATAGAGAATGTTAAAACGTCAGCCAAACATGTAAACCTCTAGACAAAATATTACCAATAACGTAAGAAGAATAACGTACCAACTATACGACATCGAAAAGGTCTAACTAAAGATAAACTTTTTATGGTTAAGAAGAAGTAATTGTTAAATTTCAAAGTCTAGCAAGATTGCAGGGTCAGTTGCTTCTCTCAATACATATATATATATATATATATATATATATATATATATATATATATATATATATATAATGGACTCTCCCGTCGGTTTCGACGTATGAGGATCTGACAGCTTATTGATTTAGTTATGAAATTTTGTGCGATAAACTTAAGTGGCATTTAAGACCCGCTAGGGATTTACAAAGGAGGCCACATATGGAGCAAGTGTGAGGATTGTGAGATGAGTTCACTGTTAGATTGGCTGATCTTTTAGATCTTGCTCTCGCTTCTTGAAGATGATTCAGACAAGCTGATTGAAAATTACTGAGTCCACTAAACACGTTGATCTCCATTCTACCCGCTCCAAGGCTAAACGCTCAAGGGTGTTATTTGGTATATTGACTGCTGACAAGTTGCTTTTCAGCTTGTTTTTGTATCTTAGCCATGGGCGTCCCACATTCCTGTAGCCCTGAACTAACTTGAATATCCTGTCATCAGACATTCTCAAGACATGACCAGTCCACCGTAACTGAGACTGTATGATAAAAGTCTCGATTCCTCCAATATTACACCTGTTAAACAGGTCTACGTTAGATGTCCTATCTTGAAGCTTAACTCCACAGATTGTATATATATATATATATATATATATATATATATATATATATATATATATATATATATATATATATGGATATAGATCCGACAGTATGAAGAAAATATACGGAAAAAACAAACAAAAATTTTAATATTTCATTCAAAATACTCTATTTTAGGAATACGTTTTCACAACATCACCCACGTGACGCCGACGTGATCATATTGTGAAACGGAACGCTGATCTTGAAAAATTTCAGTTATCTGTTTTGATCAGTCTTACTTTTATGTCCATCGTCTTTTCATGTTGAATGAATATAGTCTAATGTTAATTATGTTTTTTGAATATGTCCTGAAGATGGTCTACTAGACCGAAACGTCCAACGTTGATATTATATTAACATTAAAACAGCATAATTGCATATTAGGATTTTGTTTGTTTTTTCCGTATATTTTTCTTCATATATATATATATATATATATATATATATATATATATATATATATATATAGCCGCGGTGAGAGGTGGGGTCAGCCGGCACAAAAAGTGCCGGACCTTGAAACCCGATGGGCCTGAAGAAAATACCTTTATTGTTTTAGGGGAGACTTCTTTACAAGAAATTGAAAGCAAAATTACAAATCGGTATTTTATTGAAAAAAAATACGAAGATTAAAACCAGTTAGAAAACAGCTTAAAAGATGAGTTCCTCAAAGTCTAATTCTTGTGCCAAATCACACTCGATCGCAAAGGTTGCCAAGAAGGACACACTCTTTAAAAAATCTTGTAAGACACACTAGATCGAGTTTGTCACAGGATCCACTTTTCCGCGTCTACTTTTTTCTACTTTTATTTATATTTATATATTTATTTATTTATCTTCAGCTTTGAGGTTATTTTTATAGATAAAAACATTTAAGTTAAATGCTCCGTTTTATCATAAACAGTATTAACAACATCTACAAGGATGAATGTCCGAGAAATTTCAGAGAAAATAAGTGTCCTCCGACAAGAATCGAACCTGTCTCCCGCACGAAACTGTCATATAGCATGACGAGCTATACCATTTAGCTACAGAGGAAGCGTCTGGTCATCCGGTTTCTATGAAATTTCACAGACATTCAGGCCGGTAAATGTTGTTAATACTGTTTACTATAAACAGAGCATTTACTTAAATATTTGTATTTATAAAAATAACGCATAAAGAATATAAATATATATTAAAATATATTAAAATAATTATCGGAATTATCCATTTCATATATATATATATATATATATATATATATATATATATATATATATATATATATATATATATATATATATATATATATATTAATAAGCAAGTATATGATTGGTGCATACGGAATAAATTCCAATAACCATCAAAATTAATTTTTCGGATTGACCAGCGTCTATTCTAAAGTAATTTCAATGAAGAAATAAATTGAATAACATATGTATTTTTTCTTTTCTCCTCAGTAATTTTAAACTTAATAGAGATTAAATTTAGATTTTAGAGTGGGTAAGTTTTTAATTTTTTACTTTTAATTTTAATATCAAATTTTATCATATAATTTAATACTTATTGGTTAGAATAAATTCTTTTTTTAATATAACCCCAACTTTAAAGCTCTGAATAGCTATTATAAACTTACTTCGTTGTCAAGTTTTTTGAATTTTCCTATACTTGTGTTTTGATTGGTCATTCTAGCTTTTGTAACAACGTTTTCCCCTTGCGAAGGATCGTTAATTAATTTGAAACTTTTGTTTTACATTCAACATCATCACTTGATAAGACACCGGAGGTGTTGAAACAAAATGGCTATTTTTGTAGTGATTTTATAACATATTTATGTTATAATTTTTAAATAAATAATTATATATATTAATAATAAATATACATATATGTGCGTGCTGCCGGAAGTACAACTGAGTATCTCGTATAGTGTTTCAGTCAGTACTGGACGATTGCAATGTACATGGCACTTAGAATTGTACCAAAAGATGAAGAACAAAATATATATTTATTATTAATATAAATTATACATCGAACACTATTTTATTAGCACAAGTTCGCGATATTTTATATTCATATATATATATATATATATATATATATATATATATATATATATATATATATATATATATATATATATATATATATATATATATATATGCATTTCTTCAGTACATGTGTGCGTGTGTGTACATGTGCGCGCATGCGTGATCCTTTTAAGCCATCAATGCATATTTCTATGGCATTATCACCTTTCATTTATAAGCACCCTGTCATGTTGTCCGTGTTACACCGAGGAAAAACCTGCTGAGAATGTTAATGGTATTAATTTCATCGTCAAAAAGTGTGATCCCAGCGGTGGCAGCTAATAATCATCTTTATTACTGATTCCCCAACGTCTATCAATCTTCTTTATTTGATTCTAGTTCAGCTTTGATTTATCGTGAAGCGATCTCTCATTTTGAGTGGAACTGCTGCTCTGTAAATAAATTTGTTGAACCGAATTCTAAATCTGTTCAGAACTCTTCATTTTGGTTTTGATGGTCGGCTCCGTGATGTTGAAAATAATTTGGGTGACAGACTGGGTTCATTTAGAGCATCGTTTCAGAAAGGAAATCTTTTGAGAGGCGCCACAGCCCTCTTTGGGTAATATGAGATTGTTTGAATTCTTGCATGTTAGCAGTAGCATAAAAGAATTAGTGAACGCACTACACTTACACGATCTCTGGAATCATCCAGGTGCCAGGTCATAACCATCATCTTTAAGGCAAGAGGTTGTTTTTAATGGTAACAATATCTTTTGCAGATAAGAAGACGCACGGCTACATTTTAGTAGCAAGAGGAAAAATTTCATCACATTGCAACTATAAATTACTTCCGAACGGCTGACAATATATATAGTGAGAAATATCTTTGTTTAGGAAAGAACAACTTCCTCTTATATGTACCGTATTTCTTCAGGATGTGACTGATCATGGCTCTCCACAAATATCCTGTACTTAGTAGCACTAAGAAATGTTTGTCGTTTTAATATCTCCACACACTCTGTTCATCATCTCATTCACACAAGTTCGTTGGGACAATTACTCGCCGCTTTCATCTGTTTCTCTTGCCATCAATACGTACTGCCAGTGGCAAATTTTCCATGCCTTCTTTTTTAATTATTCCGAAAAATATTCGTGAAAGCAACGAGTCCTGGGTATGACGATAAACTACATCCGACAGCAAGGCTTCTAATCAAGAGGTTTTGAGGAGCGTGGAACAACCTCTTAATTGCTGTTGTTCCCAGGGCCACTCCGACCCGGGGTGGTAGCACCTGTTAGGGTCCCAGCTATGGGTAAATAGTTAACCTCCAAACTGGGGTCAAAACACTTTGAAAGTGTAAAAATAGGTTTTAATACCAACAGTAAATTTTTGAAGGAAAAAATTATTAGCAGCAATACATTTTTGAAAAATAAAATTATTAGCAGCAATATATTTTTGAAAAATAAAATTACCAGCAATAAAAATCTTGTTGGAATTAAATAACCCATTCAGGTTGATATGCCGTAAACAACAAAAAACTAAATAAAACAAACCGGAACATTCATTTTCACGACACCGTTTTTCAAGGCTTTTATATCTCTAATCCGACCTTCTGTAATTACAAGTCAAGATTAACTATCTGGTGAGATTAACAATGTCAAAAAGGGTGAAAAAAGAAAAGAAACAATTCCCCCCCGCCAAAAAAAAAAAAATTACTGATTTACTAGTCCGATGAAATATAGGTCGAACTGAATGTTTTACATGTAGAATGGATTGGTAAAAACAAATTAATTTAATCATATATTCGGTTTAAAAGAAGATTAGATTATAGAACTTATACGAGTACAATGGATTTATAGAATCCTAAATAGTAAATGAGAATAAATGCTGGTCGAATTAAATATTTTATGCTTATAAAATATTTTGATCCGATTTTTGTTCTTTGAATGAAAGGTTAAACCAGACTATTTGAACCAGAACTCTCTTAAGTAGATTCATGAAATGTATCAAATTTATTAGATTCCTCTCCCGATATTGTGGTTGAATCTCCAAAATTCGTTTGAATTTACACCTGCTTGTCGTAAATTTTATTATTTTCTTTTTAGAAATAAAAGCAACAAATGAAAAAGATTTCACAACTCAATCTCTGTCAAGACAGCGTCTCGTATATCATTACCTAACTTAAACTTCACCAGGAGGAGGAGGTTGGAGATTTAATGAGCTGAATCATTGTATTGAGAACAACTCAAATGAAATAAAATCCCAAACACTTGCTTATTGTCAACCCCTCTGGTGAAATTTCGTACAGCGCATCACATTTATTTTTTTTTTATTCTACTACTGTCGGTTAGTTAAACGTGCATTCATTTATAAGCTTCATGTAAATTCAGAAGTCGCTTGTAAAATGAACCTCATTATTTTACTCGGAGAAAAACGATAAAACAGATACTGTATACATGATCAATCGAAGTAATATGAAACGATTTTAATCAAGTCACCGATATTTTTAGGGCTCCAGTGAGATCTGGCGTTGCTAAATAGAAATTTAATCATGCAATTATTTTTTTTACCTATCAGTTAATTGTCGTTGGCCAACGAAATTTATCAGGTCTTGGGTTTATTTATGTCTAAATTTCGTTAATTAAGAATATTTAAGCCAAGGAGGGAAGGTAAAAGCGAAAATATTTACCGCTTTTAGCTCTTATTTGATGTTTAATTATAAATCTTTCTTTATACGACTAATACTCTGTAACTTAATATGACCTGTATACTTGGAGAGGTACTGGTTAATAACGACGCGTCAAAGAAAAATACTATAATACACCTAGTATCCTGCCTCTGACGCTGTAAAAATGAAATTATTTGATTACATTCACTTGCTATATGTAACATAGTAATATTTTTGTCTAGTGACTATCTTTTAGATAATGACATCAATGCAACTGTAAGTAGATACAGCTTGTATTTTAAACAAATGGCGGTAAATGTGACAATGAAAGCCAAAGTAGTATTTGGATAGTGAAAGATTTCTTCCAAAAGTTAAACAAAATATTAAAAAGCAATAAAATTTCGTTAGAAACATAAAGGAGCGGGCTAAACTGATATGTAATATCAGTCCTCCTATATGGCAGTGAATGCTGGACAATCCCCTCACAGAGGAAGAAAAGAATTGAAGCAACAGAAACAAAGAAAAGAGTACTGAATTGTTATGTAATATCAGTCCTCCAATATGGCAGTGAATGCAGGTCAATCTCCTCACAGATGAAGAATAATAATAGTAAAGCAAAAAATACAAGCATAATAACCTCATCCACATGTAAAAAGATTACAAATAATGGAAGCCTTAATAATAAAAAAGGAAAAAGACAGCACTCGATAATATTAACTACGAACACGGCCACAATGTGCTGACTGTGTTAGGAAAATAAAACATGCCTATAACTCTAGATACATACACACAACCCATACATCCATTTAAAAAGTAAAAATAAAATCATCCTTGATAATATCTAAAAGTATAGCCAAAAGCGTTCGGAATTGCAGAATATTTGGACAGTTTCTGCACACTCTTTGTCCAAAAAAGAAAACACATTTTGAACGCAAGAAAAATTAAATAAATAGCTTAAACACAGTACTTTATCTGTTGTCTTTAATGAAACATGTATAAAAGAGGGATTAATGCCTAAATGCACTATATATATATATATATATATATATATATATATATATCTATATCAAGATAAAATCGACGAGGTTGTTTATATACCTAACTTTTGTTCTCCCATGAAAGAATTGAACACAAGCATTATAGATCTGAGAATTCTTCAAAGTGAGAAGGTAAAAAATATTGAACGACATTTAAGACTTATCTGGCATAGAATATACGTGAGGGTGTAGGAAAGAATACCAGACGAAACGTTCTGATGACTGGCCTGACTCTGGGTGTTGACTTCAATATCCACTTTTATATTTACCTACGCTCTATCCCTGATATTGAGTGCTTTAACCCACAAATACAGCAAACCGTAAAACTATATTTTATCATATATATATACATATATATATATATATATATATATATATATATATATATATATATATATATATATATAGATAGATAGATAGATAGATAGATATGCTCAGTACTTAGTGCTAAGTGATCATTATCTGTGATAGAGCTAACATATTCAGTTTGTCTGATTGCAAATGTGTAAAACCCTAGGTTACAAACTAATGTCCATAAAATGTATATATATATATATATATATATATATTGAATAAATTACAAACATGTCGGTTATATATATATATATATATATATATATATATATATTGGACTCTTCCGTCGTATTCGACGTATGAGGGTCAAGCAGCTCAGTTCCTAGGAAACCGACAGCCAGACACCAGCTCATATGATTTGATTAGTTGAAAGCTTTGTGCAGAGCCATTCACACTTTTTGAAGAGCCGAATATAGAAAACAGGTGCACTGCATGCCACAAGGTTTACAAACGACACTCCGCAGGTTTTGAATTCAGAGTATCTTAGACCAGTTGCCATCCAAGGCTATAGAATCCAGTCTCTCCTGCTATTTACCCATAGCTGGAGGGAGAAGAAGGGATTAATACTTTTCCCAAGGGTATTAGCGTAAGTGGACATAATAGATTCGATTGGAATATATATATATATATATATATATATATATATATATATATATATATATATATATATAATAAACTTTGTGATTAATATATATATGTATATATTGAATACATTACAAATATTATGTCTGCTTATTTCTTTCATAATCCTTTCATATTCATGGATATTTTTCCGTATGCGACAATCAAATGAAGCAAAATCTGTTACAGCGCATTTCTTGCCTTATTTGGTTGTAATATACGGAAAAATATTCGTGAATATGAAAGGATTATGATCAAAATAAGCAGACATAATGTTTGTAATTTATTCAATCAGACATGCCGAAAAGAGAATTTGCTGCCTAAACACACACACACACACACACACACACACACACACATATATATATATATATATATATATATATGTTATCTTTTTTTCGTTTACCCGAGGCAGTAAGTCCATTTTCAATTCTGTTAAGACCCAAATTTACCAAATTGTTTTTTTTTTTTAATATTTATTCCTTGCATTTTATTCAAAGCTGTTCGTAGATTCCTATAGTTGGAAATAACATCATAATTCCTCACTCTTGTGTTCTTTTACTTCTCTCCGCTGGGTGAACACTATCAAATCTGGCTCTCTTATTTTCATCTCTTTGCTTGTTTGTCTCCCTGTCTATTTGCGATGCTTTGGATAGAACTGAAAATTGAAGGCTAGCGTTTCAAATGTCTCGTACGCGACGACGATGTCTGAAGTAATTCGTTGTTTCCGGGTTTCATTTTCTTCCGTTTGAAGCGGGTGTCACTATCACACAGTCAATTTGGGTTCAGTACAAGAGAGAAAAACGGTCGAAATCTTTGAAGAAACGATGAAAGACCGGGATCGGCCATTCATCAAGGCAAGAAAAGTTGCAGGAACCTAGAATAACAATGTTGTTGAATGTATGGCTAACAGCATTCAAGACTGTTAAAAGAATCTGCCAAAAATATGTTTGTCAAGATGTGTGGTAATCGCTACAGGAGAAATTATATATTAGTGTTACTGTTAGACATAAAGTGTAAAAGAAATATTGGATTCGGGATTCTATATTTGCCCACCTCTGCTAAGTATAGCACGAAGCTGAATGTATGAAACCAGAAGTAAATTGAGATCAACTTGCAACATTTTCCTGTCTCTTAATACTCTCCTTATCTTTTGGAATGCATCTTTAACCATCCCAATACGCCTTCGGATCTCAGTGCCTCAATTTCCGTCGTCTGTTAGAACACTTTTCCCAGGAATTGATTAACAAATGTTAAACATTACCTGAATACCTCCATTAGCGCGGCAAATATGTACATTAAAAGATATGCACTAATCGAAAACGCATTAATCGAATATAATAACTTATAGGAAATGATGTCATTCGAACTTCAAATTTTAGTCTCATTCACAATTAATTTCTAATTTGCGTACTTTTTAATTAAAATATAGGTAGATATAAGAACATACAATAAAAATGCTATTAATTAATCTTTATTAATCTGATTTTTTATTAAAAAAATTATTTAGAGTGGTTTGCCGCATGGTATTCTTATGTTCTTCATATAAATGACAGTACTGAGAAATTGCCCCTTCAAATTTTGGAAACACATCACAATCATTAGTATTTTAACCTGAAAATTTTATTTATTTATTTCAATATTTTATTTATTTATTATTTCAATATTTTTAATACATGTAAATTTCTGTATCTAATTAAATCGCCTATATTTTTAATAAAAATCAGAAATCTCCTTTTAATACCTTGAAAATAGATATGAAAAAAAAAACAATATTTAAAGAATTTTAATAGACAAATATTTATTTTTCTTATCGGCTAATATTATAAAAGGTATCTATTTATAACCGTTTATTTTTTTTCAAAAATCACCATCACAAGGAATACAGTTACAATAAATTTGACTTCTCAATTCCCCCCTGAGAATGATCTTGGAGGAGATCGAATGTACTTGGGTAGGAAAAAAAAAACAAAAAACAAAAAAACTACGGCGCCGTCCTTGGTGAATTTCATCTTAAGAAGACAGAAGATAACGATTGACATTAGATTTAAATTTTTGAAGATCAAACTTGTGTGGGAAAGAAGAAAGCTGGACAATCAATGAGGTGCCTTAAAGAAGAAACTATAAGAATAGAACTTACGGTTACATCGAGGAAATTTCAACAATGAAATGAAGAAATATCGCTTCCATTCTACTAGTGCACTTGAATCTATAAAGTCTACGTACCAAAGAAGAATTATCATGAAATTATCCATCAGAAGAATTCGCATGAAATTATCCATCAGAAGAATTCGCATGAAATTATTTATAGAAAAGGCACAGAAAACTATTTTACGGCGATGGAAAAGTGACTGAAGTTGAGATGACAGGTCAGGACCAAAAATATTGCAGAATTTTCTTTGGATTTTATCAAGAATGCCCCCCCCCAAAAAAAGGAAAAATATAAAAATAAGTTCTTTTTTGTTTGTTTGTTACATTCTTTCTTTCTTCATATATATATATATATATATATATATATATATATATATATATATATATAAATGACTGTTAGTTTCATGCTTCACTGTGATCTTCTTGTCTTGGTATGAATATAGCACTTACATCTGAACGGACAGTCTTTATACAATCATCGATTCCTGTGTCCACCCTGTTTATATAAATCCGATATTGAGCATTCTTCACCTATAAAAATAACAAATTTTAAACAATATCTTTAGACACACACACAAACATTTGTTCACTGATTGAGCATTATGGAGCAAAGGGAATTTTTAACAATTGCTGCTGCTTTAATTCATCGCTCTTAGTAAGAATTGAGCGTTATGGTGGCTGGTATGGCGTTTATATACCACATATATAATGCGTTAAACATTCCCTTTCTCTACCGTGCACCGATGCCTAGGTGCAAGAGTCTCTGATTGATGGCAAATCGGTCGAGTTTCGATCTCGGCTTGATGCAATTGGATGTCTAGTCACACTGATGATCTGTGATACAGTGAAACAATATGTCTGTGCAAGACTATATATATATTCCCACAGACGTGCCGTGGCTTCCCTTCGTCTCTTCTACAAGTATTTTCACGGCAACTCTTCCGCTATTTTCGCTTGTTCCCAGACTGCATGAATATAAGCGAGCTACCATGCTGGCATCTCCGTCTCACCCTTTCACTGTCAAAACGGTTAAATGTAACCGTCTATTGTATTCAGACAGCTTCTTCTCTCGCACTTCCCGTCACTGGAACTCCCTTCCACTTGATTGCTTCCCCAATTACTGTAATCTTCAAATATTCAAGTATAATGTCAATCGACATATGACACCCTGAGATTGTTCCCCGTCCTTCTCTGTATCCTTTCTTCAAACACACCCTTTTACTCTTATTCTCAGTTCTCTGTAACCCCTTGCGTGCTAGTCGCACTCCTACCTTGGGGTGAATTGCTTTATATATATATATATATATATATATATATATATATATATATGAAGAAAAATATACGGAAAAAAAAAACAAAAATCCTTATATGCAATTATGCTGTTCTAATGTTAATAATTGCATATAAGGATTTTTGTTTGTTTTTCCGTATATTTTTCTTCATACTGTCGGATCTATGTCCATATATTTGCTTACACGCACACACACACACACACATATATATATATATATGTGTGTGTGTCTGTGTGTGTGTGTGTGTGTGTGTGTGTCTGTGTGTGTAAACAAGTTTTTTGCTGTACAGAACTTAATAATATTAGGAATAAGCGTAATTTAAAAGGCATATCAGTGTAAATTTAATAGCTAAAAACCATTTTTTTCACCCCTTCATTAATCATCTTTAATTAATTTACACGTCTATTGTTTTATTTCCCAGAATTCAACTTGATAAGACTGTGACGAAACCGGTTGTTTTTAAACTATTAAATTTACACTGATAAGCCTTTTGAATTACGCTTATTCCTTGCTATTATTAAGTTTTGTACAACAGAAAACTTGTTTAAATATTTAAAGCAGAGGTACAAACCGGAATGTATTCGTAGTTTGGAGAAATTATTCTTAATCAAGGCACGTATACGACGGCTAAAATTTCATTGTGATTTTTTTCGAGCGTGTATAAAGAAACATGTATGTCCCTCTTGTACTTTGTTTTGGATTAGGAATGCCTGACTTCATTCTGGTTTACAAATTGAGAAGATTTTTATGGAGGATTCGATAAAATCTTTTTCTAAAAGAATCCTTCTTCTCAATTGTACTTATAAGAACCAATGGAGAAAGTATATGTAAACACTTTCCTATTTTGATCAGATTCGCTTTTCCCGATTAATTGGCTATGCACACGAAATTGGTGTCAAAACATTGTCTGAGTCTATGCTTTGATAAACCGACTGGAGAGAGAGTTATTTTCAATTTTTCTTCGTGTGAGCCTTCTTAGTTAGAGACTCATATTTTGGCTCACGGTTTGGATTTTTTATTCCTTTTTCGATGCCTGACCGTGAGAAAATCTTTTCAGAGTTTGAGGTTTTATTTGCACAGCTTCACAGACTTCCACCTCGCTCTGCCGAGTCTTTTAGCGACCTTAAAGCTAAACTTAACAGTTATGCCCATTCATTTGCTGGTTCTTCTGTTTCTTTATCAGAGTCTAAATGGGGAGAACGGTACCGCCGGGTATTTAAAAGTTTAAAAAATAACTACAACCTGGTTATTACTAAACTTGATAAAAGGTGCTGGTGTTGTCTTGCTGGACTATTCAGATTACGTCTTAAAGATGTGTAGCATACTTGATGATACATCTAAATTCTTAAAATTAAGCCCAGCTGAGACCCATGATTGTACTACTTCTATTGAAGCTAAGTTTCAAAGGCAATTGCTAAAGTGGGTCAAAAGGGGTTTACTCTCTTCTGAAATTTCTGAGTTGATTAGACCTACTGGGTCTATTTGTCCTCGTTTGTATGGGCTACCTAAAATCCATGAGGATGGTGTCCCATTACGACCCATCTTGTCTATGATTGGGTCCTCCTAGCATAAAGTCGTTAGCTGGCTCTCGACAGTGCTACAACCAGTCGCACTTTAGTACCCTTAGCATTAAAGATTCCTTCTCCTTTGCTGAAACATAGTACCTCTTCCAATGGTGGTTTCATGTGTTCTTTTGATATATGCTCTTTGTTTACCTATCTTCCCTTATTTGAGACAATTGAGATTTGTTGTCATATGTTGTACCGTAGCTCTTTCTCTCCTCCGGATTTTCCTGAGAGTGTATTTGTTGATCTCGTGAAGTTCGCCATTTCGTCTGTTGAATTTAGTTTCGATAATATTATTTACCGGTAGATTGACGGTGTAGCAATGGGTTCGCCTTTGGGTCCTGCTTTAGCTAATATTTTAGTTGGCTTTCACGAGGCTTCTTTATTTTCTCGTATTGACCGTCCTCTTATGTATTATCGTTATGTAGATGATACTTTTCCCTCTTCAATAATGAGGCTGAAGCCAATGTATTTCTCACCTTATTAAACTCTGTCCATCCCTCGCTTAAGTTTACTGTGGAAAAGGAGTCTAATTGTTGACTTTCTTTTTTGAATGTTCTTGTCCATGGGATTTGTGGCAACTTCTGTTTTTAGGAAGCCTACTTTTTCGGGACTTTATACACGTTGGGACTCTTTTTGTCCCCGACAACGTAAGATAAATTTGATTAAGACCCTAACTGATAGGGCTCTTATGATCTGTTTCGAAGGCTTTATCTGCGGTGAAACTGATTTTATTAAGATGACACTTTCCACAAATGGATATCCTTTGAATGTTTTGGATGCTGATATCCGTGATGTCATCAGTAATTTTCATAGTGTTAAGCCTCATCTTGTTAAAAATGTCCTGTCTATTTTCGTCTTCCCTTTATTGGTTCAGAGGGTTAGTCTTTAGCTAGGCGAATTTCGTTTGCGATCAACAGTTGTTATTTTTCTGCTAATGTTCGAGTAATATTTGTTACTCGACCTATTGTTTCTTCCATTCATAAGTATGTCCCTGCATCATGTTAACTCATTTATTTACAAATATGAATGTAATTGTGGACTCGACTACATAGGACATTGGATTTTAGGATAAAGCAGCATTTACATCCCAGGATTTTGAATCCAACCGCTGGCTGTAGTCAACTAGTTAATACATCCGGGTCATCTATTGCACGATATATTATTAATAGGACGACTTGTATTACTGACTTTAGTGTGGACCGTTTTTCTATTCTATCAAATTCGCACTCTTTATATCATTTCAAGGTTCTGGAGTTCTTATATATCAGATCCCGTAAGCCATCCCTCTGTAAACAGAGGGATTGTTTGCTGGGTCTGAATATTATTTGTTTCTAGTTTTCCTAGAAAGGTTTTTTATCCCCCTTCATGAGTCAATTAATTTACATGTCAATTCTTTTATTTCCCAGAATTAAACTTTATAAAACTGGGATGAAACCGGTTGTTTTTTAGCTATTAAATTTACACTGATATGCCTTTTAAATTACGCTTATTCCTTGCTAATATATATATATATATATATATATATATATATATATATATATTGCTGAGCGTCAGCACCCTGTAGAAATTCCAAGCAAGCCAAGAATCCAGTGTCTCAAAGGTAATCAGAGAACTACTTGGTTAAATCTTGATCAGGAACTGATCCTGATTATAATCACCCTCCTTCTCCAGCGTGCATGGGAACAAAGTAATGTACCACAAGAATGGTGCCTGGTGGGTGGCATTTTGATACTTAAGGAAAAGAATGCAAAAGGCACTGCAAATTTCCGTCCCATCTCCCTCTTGAACGTAGAGTGGAAAATATGTTTTTGATCCTTGCCCGTCGTATGATAGACTTCCTGTTAGGTAACGATTAGCTGTCCAGAAGGCTGGGATACCAGACTTCCCCGGGTTGTCTGGAGCATTCACATATGATTTGGAACTCAATCCTATTAGCCAAACAAAACACTCCTGCAATTTCCCGTACACATCATTCAGACAGACGCACACCCTGACAATGTAGCGTGGTCTGATTCAAAGAAATGTGCCCTCCTAATAGAAATAATATTTCCATGGTAGGAGAACATGGAGGAGGCACATGAGCGATAGGAAAACCGCTACGAATTTCTGCGATCCGACTGCGTGAAAAAGGGATGGACATGTCATGTGCTACCTATTCTTGAACGGTCAATCATTTCCTTCCTTTTGAAGGTGGCCATCACTGGCCGGAACCTGAAGCGTGCTTCACACCGTCTCCGGGCCACAGATCATCAAGTAATTCGGCTTAATCTCGCGAATGCATATGGATCAGTTTCTCATGTGTTAATTCGCATGTCCCTCGGATTTTTCAACTTCTCTATTCAGGTTGGGGAAATGATAATGAAATATTTCAGAGCAGTGTTTATGTCGTTCACCGTTTGTAACTACACCACCAGAAAGCAAGTCCTCAAGATCGCCATCATGATGGTGTATGTGATTTCACCACTTCTTTTCATTATGTTTATGGATCTCATATTACGGATGCATCGGACACAGCAAAAAAATTGATAACTAAGGAACAAATGGTCTTTCCTCCTTCCAGAGCTTTCAAGTATGACATCATCATTCTGGTCCCCCATCTAGGGTCGGTGACGATGAGCTGCTGCAGGGCTAACATAAGTTCTTCACGTGGGCAAGAATGAAGGCTAAACTCAATAAAGAACGAAGCTTATCATTACTCAGAGGCTTAACCAGGGAGATTCACTACTGCATCGAGGGTGACATGTAATTCCACTGATTAGCACCGAGGTGCAGAAAGTCACACTAGATGAACTTGAATCCTTCTACAGAACTCATCTCTCCTGAAAACTGAAGGCTTTGTACTATCAACATGGTTTGCTGCTCCGGCTTCTGTGGCCGTTACAGGTGTATGATGTCTCGCATTCAGCAGACGTAACAGTGTATCAACAAGTACCTGCGCAAGTGGAATGGAGTGACCTCCGCTTCTCCACAGTGGGACTCTCTAACAATGCCGAAACCTGCAACTTCCCCTCTTCTCATTGGTGGAGGAGTTCAAGATCTGGAAGGTACGCCTTCACATGATGATGAGGGACTCGGTCGATGTGTTACAGCCATATATCAAAACTAGCACAAAATGGTCGGCAGTAGATGCCAATCAAGAATCAGAATTCAGTCTGCGAACCAAGGAGATTATGGGGGGTTGGGTGGCCGGATACAGTTGAGCTGGTCTGGGTAGCACAAGCAACCAGTTTTTCTCCAAAAAGGTCCAAAGGGTAAATGAGACATGGTGATTGAAGAAATCAGGAATTTCGAGAAAAAGCAGCGAAAAGCTACTGCTGTTTCTCAGTCCAAAAAAATGTGATTGGACTACATGGTGTGATATTGATCCGATGAAGCTATCATGGGATATGCAATGGAGCCATTGGCAATACCATTCCTCCTGTGATCTACCTATGATCTCCCATCAAATACGACAAACCTCAAGCTGATCGGGGAACACTGACACAGATGCATGTGCATCATGTCAAAGTGATCGGGGCACTTTACATCACGTCCTGTCTGTATACGCACAATAACTGTAGATGTACATGTGACGTCATAACAAAGTGCTGGAAGTGATCATGGATTTAGTCAGTAAACAGTGCGAAACAACCAACAAACAGGTTGAAACGAACAGAGAACCAAAGATCCGTTTTCACATTATAAGTGTACACCCTGTGCAAAAGGCCCAGATAACTCTCAACGTGACACTACGTGATTGAAAGGTGATAGTTGATATTAGAACACTCCTGCAATTTCCGGTACATATCATTCAGACAGACGCATGCCCTGACATTGTAGCGTGGTCTGATTCAAAGAAGTGACTCCTCCTAGTAGAATTAATGGTTCCATGGGAGGAGAACATGGAGGAGGAACACGAACGAGAGGAAAACCGCTACGAATTTCTGCGATTGGACTGCGTGAAAAAGGGATGGACGTCATGTGCTACATATTCTTGGACGGTCACTCGTTTCTTTCCTTTTGAAGGTGGGCATCACTGGCAGGAACCTGAAGCATACTTCACATCGTCTCCAGGCCACAAATCAACAGACATCGAGTTGGATCTGGTCAAGATCCAAAATAAACAAATTTAAATAAAACCATGCTCGTAACACAATGCAACTTCCGACGTGAAACATCTGTTTTATCACCCATTCTATGTCATTGGTAATGGTCGCTACAAGCGTGTTGTGTATTGGTTAACGATCAAATGCAAACGCTTTTAACACAGCTTTGAAAATCTCAGTTGGAATTGTAAAAAGAAATCGCAAGAGACTGATGCGTCTACAAAGACAGTACCCTGTCCGGTGGCAAAAGATGCTGGTGGCTACACTGGTGGCAGTACCGCCTTAGTCACCGAAACTGTGTTGCATCCCCTGGTTGGCAGCTGACGAGGGCAGAGTATCGCACGTGCTTTCACACGTTGTATGTAGAGTATCTATCTATCTATCTATCTATCTATCTATCTATCTATCTATCTATACAGTGATTTTCTAAGCGTAGCTTAGATATGGCACAAAGCCGAAAGTAGGGGAGGCCCAGTGAGGATCGAATTCACTACTCAGTCGTAATTGTTCTAGCGAGACAACCTTTCTAACTATTAAACCGTCTCGAGGTGCCCCTCCCTATATATATATATATATATATATATATATATATATATATATATATATATATATGTGGATGTGTGTGTGTCTATGTGAGCTTTCAGAATACACATAACGTTAATCAAAAAGCCCGCATGCAAACATGTCAAAATTTGCATGAATGACATCCGGTGCTGTCTACTGCTTCAGCTGGTAATCTTGACAAATCTCCAGCCTACCCGAAAATACCCGAACCATAAGCAGCGGGTGCATATTGAGCCCAATTTCATGATTCGAAACACAGTAATGACTCAAACTGAACGGCATATGCATAACTACTTTGCTCAGGACCGCTTGAAGAAAAACATCGGAAATATTTGTGTAAGAATTTAACAGAAGAAACGGTTATTTTTCTTATATACAAAGTGGAGGCGCTGAAAAGTTCTCACACCAACCAAGAACGGATTCAAACGTAAATTTTGCTTTTGGTCTTATGTAGTCAGATTCTGAGAAGCAGCCTGTCGTGTATATATATATATATATATATATATATATATATATATATATATATATATATATATATATATATATATATATACCTACATTGATTAACCTCTTTTCGAAAGTAACTAATATGTTGAAATAATAGTGAAAAAGAATACCCTACCGCCCCTTGTTAAAATGATTGGTTTTTCCCATATCCATAGAAACTAACATTATGGATGTATGTGCTTATAAAACTCCGTAAATTTCAAAATAAGTTATTCCAAAATTGAAAACGCTTGAAAATGAAACAGAACTAGGAACTTTAATTTAATTCTATAATTGAATTTGAAGCTTTTAGCTTCTGTTTTTGAAACATGGTAATTCCTGTGTAGCGATGGAACCATATTTTTAAATAAGTAAATTTATAATATTTATGCTCTATAGATTTGCATTGAGCACTGTTTTGTAAAAATAAAAATATTAATAAGAACACCGGATTATATAACTTTCTGTTCTTTCTCATTATAATATATATATATATATATATATATATATATATATATATATATATATATGTGCGTGTGTGTATGTATATATATATATATATATATATATATATATATATATCTGCAACATAACTGAAAAATGTGAGACAAAAATGTGACAGTCTTCCTCATCATTATTGACCCATTGGAATATCCCCCTGGGAGTAATGGTGGTGCTGTATCAGTTATAATATTTCCAGTTTACGTCTCCCCATTGTAAGCATTATTACATTCGCAAAATAATAACACCTTTGTACAGAATAGCTGTAAGAAAGAATTGGTAGATAACCATTGTTCTCAAAGAGATTTCGTATCCTTTTATATCATAGGAGAAATAAAAAAATATATACCAAACACTCATTGTTTCACAGAGAAATAACACATGTGTATAAAACAAACAGCGTGAAAAGAGCGAAAATGGAATCAGTGATACATGTAATATTTCCTGAGGGGAAAACGGCCAGGCAGGTGATGTCTTTTATGATCCTTGGCGTGACGGCGTAATTTCCATTTTCTTCTCTTAACTGCCGTTAACAAATATTTCTTGCTCATCCGGGGTCAGCATTGCAACAGGGTTTCGTCGCCTAACGAACTGATTTCATTCATCGGCCGTCAGGTGGATTCATTTTTCCCAAAGGGGACTTTCCTCTTTTGATTGCAATATGGTCCTCTGTTGGTGGAGATTTCTTCTTGCGAGACATACTGCTGACCTATGAGATAGGCAACAATAAACTGCAAAAGAACTCAAAATTGATCGCTGCATTTAAGTATTATATTAATGTTTAATCTTATCTTTTAAGAGTTCAACGATAATTCTTCTGCTGCCACTTAATTTAAAGATAATTTGATATACGTAGGTCCTTACTTTCAATGCAAACAATTATTTTCATTTCATGGGTGACTTTCGCTGGATTTCGCAATCAATTCTTAAATTTATTTCCAAGTTATAAAATTGGTATCGTACAAAAAATATCGTCGCAAAATCACATAAAAAATCGCCGAAAACAATGGCAGTAATGAAAACTTGGGAATCCAAAAATTTCAGGATTGCAGGTCTGGATCCGGTCCAGAATGTTTTTAATTTGCTCACAGAGTCGGCCTGATTCCAAAATGGTATGATAATCGCTTTTTGAAAAGAAATTAAGAAAAACTTATTGAAAGCAACCATGCAGTATTAATAAATTCATTAAATAAAGCGAAGTTACTACAGTTTAAAAGAGTCTTGTTGTCACATGATCTTTACTAAAATCCACCAGATAATCTTGGTTCATAATGTGTATAATAATAATAATAATAATAGACCCAAAGGTAATTTTTTTCCTTCTTTTCTATACAAAACGATAGAAATAAAAGTCTTAATATCAGATGGCAAAAATCTAAACAAAACCTTGAAAAGCACTTAACGTCGATTGTTATTTCTCTTTGCCATCATCTGTTGTTACGTCACATTAAAGATGTGAAGATGTCGAGACGAATCGTCTGTTTTTCTTGTTTTCTTTTCCTTCATTTTCTTGTCCCTTCTTCCAGCGTCGGTTTGTTTCGTAATTCTTTGCGCACCCAAAACATTAAGTGTCCCGAGGCCTTATTCTACGCAGTTGGTCATCTTGATTTAGTTTGTTTGTTGAGCCACATTGCTTTTGAGAAATGTCTTCTTTAATTTTTTTTTTATTTATCTTTTTTCGTGTTCCAGATTTCTTTTGTAGCGGAAAACAAACGGAGGATGTACGAAAATCTGCCTGCACAGTTCGTAAATCATGGCTAAGGTTGGCATCTGAAAGTTAATCAATCCTTCAGAACCAAGAATAAAAGTTAAAATAAACTTCAGAACGAAAAATGTTCGTTGTTTACATTCAAAGGAAGACTGAAAAGAACCCCCTCCCCACCCACACAATAATCTCCATTTTATTTAGAACTTTACAACGTTTTCTTTTCGTAAAATAAAACGACATTTTAGCATAAACATCAGCATTTTTGTAATTTATTTTAACGTTTGTCCCTGATTTTGAGAGAGTTTAATTAGTTGTATTGGGTATTTCCAAAAGTAGTGAGTAGTTTCTTTTACGCATGCACCACGGTGTAATGGTTAACAAGGCTAGTCTGGTTGATCATAGTAGTGAATTCGTTCACACTGGATACTCTATATACAAAAAGTAGACGTTATGTCGTAATATCGATCAACCACACACAAACACGTATATATATATATATATATATATATATATATATATATATATATGGAACCTTAAAGTGATCTGTTTTTATTTAAAGTATTTGCTCTGGATTTACATTGAGCTCTCTGGATTTTATCCTCCTTAAGTTTACCCATACGGATTACCTAGTTTTCCTAAACTATATATATATATATATATGTGTGTGTGTGTGTGTGTGTGTGCGTGCGTGTGTGTGTGTGTGTGTGTGTTAAAATTTGTGTATTTAGGCAGAAAATTCTCTTTTAGGCATGTCTGACTGAATAAATTCTTTTCACGTTCTAATGAACGCTCGGCACATTGTCAGCCGTTTTTCAATTAAAAAGATTAATGAAAAATTACGGAAATGGATAACAACGCACATCTTTGTATAAATACTTATACTAATGTACAACATATAGTTTTGTACCACTTGAATCCTTGAAGATGATCTTGGAAGAAGATCGAAAGTACTGGGGAAAGGAAAATAAAAGAAATTTAAACAGCTATAGCACATTTCTCTCATCCTTTAACATCAATACACGAAAGTTATTCGTGTGTATGAACGGATTTTATTAAAAATGAGCAGACATAATGTCTGTAATTTATTCAATCAGATATATATATATATATATATATATATATATATATATACGCACACACACACACATATATATATATATATATATATATATATATATATATATATATATATACTGGGTGCATTGGATAAATTGTCGTCTAAATTACGCAAAATGAAAATAACACTGCCATCTCATTTTAACAGATATATTTACCAAAATTAGATAAAAATATTTTGAAATACTAAAGAGTAAATTTATTTAATAAAACCGGCATTGGCTTCAACCACGGCCTCCAGACGACTTCGGAATCTCCTGCAACTCTCCTGGACACTATTCTTGTGTAAGTTGGTGAATAATGCCATAATCTAGAATTCAAGTTGAAAAAGTGTGACACACTGGCATTCGCATTTATTGTATAGATGAGGTTAGGAGAAGTCAGCACATCTCCGACTAGCCTTTGTAATCACAGCTTAGTGGGCCTGTTAGTCCTCACAAATAAGTGAGCCTGTCTCGGTGCCTGAGCTCCCGCTTAGGAATTATGTTTATAAACCAAGGAGAAATTCTGTTGGCTTCAGTCGTGCGTAACACCCCATTCAGTAATGTTTAAAGGTTCTTGGGCCTTCTATTGGTTGAACACTTTTAAAAAAGATTGATTTGTTCGTTTTCTACGGTGTATCGACCTTTTGCTGTTTATTTAAATCCAGAAAATATTTTCCATTATGCCACCAGCACATCCAAAATTACAGTACCTCGTATTCACAAAAGGTCACCCATCTCGGTACTGACTAAGCTCAAGGTTAGTTAACGTCGGTGAGTCTACGGGAACCGATCTTTCAACGTGATTTTTTCAATATGCAAGAAAAGAAAACTAATTTGCTTTTTTATCTGTTTAGTTTGAAGAAAGTTTTCCTTGGACACCAAGCTCAAAGACTTGCTGAATGAAGGGATCGAAAGGCTGGCTTTGACGATACATTCAGTCCTGATGTCTGTATATTATTGATAATGTCCTTTGACATTAAGTGAGGATCCTTCTCGAGAACTCGAATAGGAATTGAAATTTCCTTTACGGTCTTTCAGAAATTTACCATTTTCTGTCAGTTCTTAACTTATTTCCAATTCTTGGGACTTCTTGATAATATTCCGAATTGTCGGCCAAGAAACATTAAAAAGCATGAAAAGTGTTGTATATACATTACTATTCATCTACGCATTGACTAACGTCATTCGAAAGCTTGTAAAAGTTAAATTGTTTTCGTCATGGTTGCAAAACGAATGAGTCATCGCTGTAGGGATTACCGCCATATCACGTTGAAACACCGGATCTCGTGCGATCACCGAAGTTAAGCAACATCGGACATGGTCAGTACCTAGATAGGTAACCGCTCTGGAATACCAGGTGCTTGGATATTCGGGTGGTGTAATGGATAACGGTTTGGAATTGGAAATCGGAAAACCCACGTCCAATTTTTGATTAATCGAACTGAATCATGATATCATGGCTGTTACAATAATTCTTCGAGAGGATTTGTCATGGAGATGTTTAACAAATTTAGCGTTTACTGATGCTAAAATGTTCTCAAACCAATCCTGTTCCACAAATAACGATTTAAATGTACAGAAACATGAATGCTGGTTGTGAAAAATGGATTCGACCATAAGTTGTTCAGTATCTCATTGTATCAAGTCTTAAAAAAAAATTAAATAAAAGCTCTGAGAATTTAAAATTTTTCAGATTCTAGGGATACAAAAGGCGACTATCTTGTTTTGGGCGAGATGAAGTCACGTTGTTCCTCTAACGCCCGTAATGTAAATATGAGTATATAATTTTGTTTATGGCCTAGTGGTATAAATCTCTCTGCGAGAACTAAATATATTTGTCATTCCTTTTCCTTTCAGCCATTACTGTTCCGTCCATGAAATAAGGTATTATTTTATTATGGATTTAATAATGGCCTTAATAGAGGAATGCAAACTGGGAGAATAATACTTTCTTGCATAGTGCTCCCGTTACCTGATATTCCCGAGAAGACAATATAGTACTTACTTCCATTGTGATGATTATCTTTATGTTTGTTGTTTTAGTAATAATATTTCTGCAAGGTAGATCTTTTTCTAGAGTACAGCATATCGTTTAACAGTCAGGAGGTTTTCACAAGAATTCTTTTTTTGGTTGCAGCCGATTATGTCGTTTGTTTTTGGGATATTTTCCAAATTAAACATCTTCTTTCCCAGATGTCATATGTAAAAAGCAAAAGGCCCTCTACATTCGACTATACTTTCGACTCTATTTACAAAAGGCTAGATTAGCATTCAGCTATTTGCCGAAGCCAAGGCTGAATTCATCATTGCAGGGATGAAAGTAAGAATTACAGTATAAACTACAAAGCTAATCAGAAAAGACATTTTGTGAAAACTGAAGCGATTTTTTTCATTAGTCCCCATGCGATATTTATAATTAAAAACAAACTTTTGCGCATCAAAAACAGATGAATCTTAATTAAGAAATGTCTGCCCCCAAATGTCTCCTGTTTATCAGCCTAGACCTGCATTTCCCTAACTTACTTGGGGCAGAAGCAACAAATACATTTTTTGGTGGGCTTCACATGTAAAGCAAAATAATCTATTTAAAAAATGATTTATACATTTTAGCTTATAAAATAATTTAAAGCGTAGGACATTATTAGTAATTACATTTTATTCAATAAATTAATAAGAACACGGGTTTCATGTATATTGGCGACACTTCTAATGAAAGAACACATACGAGAGAGATTCTTATTTCAATAAAAAGTAGTTGTCTCTGACTGCATTTAATTTTTAGCAAAGGAAGGAAAACCCAACGCGAAGAAATATAAGATGGAAAACTCAGTGAAAACAGTTAAAGCATTTCCGCAACTGAAGGATTCTCTTCTTTCCCATTTTATTTCAAAACTTCAGAAGTAAATTTCAGAACAGTTTTCAAAGAATTCAGAAAATTATATGATTGATTTTGGCTGGAATTTATACTCCGATGTCTGGAGATTGTTTGCTCTTAAAAGGTGGGAGTATTTGCAAACGAGAAGAGATTTTAGTGGGAGTTTTTGTTGTAACATTTGTCAAACTAAAGAATAAATCAATAATGAATGGATAAATTAAAGTAAATGATAAACGAGCCAAGAAAAATAGGAAAGAAAATATTAACACTTTAAGCCCTGACCACCGATTTACCGGTGCTAGAGAAAATTGACTTAACGTCCAGCCAACACCTGTAACGCAGGGCTGAAAGGGTTAATATTTAAGCTTAACTTTTAAAAGTTCAACGATAATCCTTCTTCTCAACTGGTTAGGATCTTAAGATGGCTAAGCTCTTACCACGTCCTTATTCTGACACTGCGACTGATAGACAAGTCTGATTTAACAAGTCGAAATTTATGAGGAAAAAACACAAACTACAGATGCTTAATAAATTCTCATAAAAAACTGTTAAACGTTTGAGCCTTGACCACCATTTTACTGGTGTTAGAGACAAATGCCGTAATGCCCAGCCACCGATTAAACAGCGGTAGAGAAAAATGACTTAATGGGGTTAAACAGTGGTAGAGAAAAATGCCGTAATGCCCCCCCCGGTTAAACAGTGGTAGAGAAAAATGACTTAATGCCCACACCCCCGGTTAAACAGTGGTAGAGAAAAATGCCGTAATGCCCACACCCCTGGTTAAACAGTGGTAGAGAAAAATGCCGTAATGCCCAGCCACCGGTTAAACAGTGGTAGAGAAAAAATGCCGTAATGCCCACACCCCCGGTTAAACGGTGGTAGAGAAAAATGACGTAATGCCCACACCCCTGGTTAAACAGTGGTAGAGAAAAATGCCGTAATGCCCAGCCACCGGTTAAACAGTGGTAGAGAAAAATGCCGTAATGCCCACACCCCCGGTTAAACGGTGGTAGAGAAAAATGACTTAGTGCTCAGCCACCGGTTGAATGGTGGGTAAAAGACTTGTAACTATTTTTATATCTACCGTGAAACATTACATACCAATTATTTGCGAATTTTGACTCAGGAGTTCAGGCAGAAGGGTTGAAATTGTTCATGAAATCAACATCAAAGAGTTAAGGATTGATTAAAAGAAAAAAATCATGAAATAAAAGAAATATGAAAATTATTTTTGTTATTGTTTGTTTGTTTAGTGGCACATCAACCCCTAATGGGTCATTTAATGCCGAAAGTTAATTTTCTTGGGAGCATTAGTAATTTCTTTTACAAAAATGTATTGCTGGTAATAATTTTACTTACAGAAATACATTGCTTGTAATTTTTCATTCTTTTTTTTTACAAAAATGTATTGATGATAATTGTTTTACTATGAAAATGTATTACTGATATTTTTATTATAAACAAAATGTATCTTTATACTTTCATAGAATTTTGACCTCAGTTTGGGGGTTAACTATTTACGCATAGCTGGGACCCTAACAGGTGTTATCACCCTGGATCAGGGTGGACCTGGGAATAGCAGCAATTAAAAGGAAGTTCGACACGCCTCAAAACCTTCCGATCCGAGACCTTCTTACGGGACGTTGTTTATCCTCATACTCACGACGAAATATGAAAATAATACGGAAGTAGATCAAGAAATATATAGTGTAAGGCGTATTTGAAAATTAAGTGCTGTTAGCGTCTTCAAAATTGCTTCGACTGTTAATTTTCTGGATGTCTCTCTAATATCGAAATGTTTCATTAGAATCAGTGCATGAGACAGAATTGGGTTGTTCTTTAAGCACTGAAAGACGAAGTAACTACCAGAAAAGAAAGGTATAGATATTTCCTAGACTTCCCAAAATAACTTTCAAGATTGAAGGTCACTCAATTAATCAAAATTCAAATTATATTTACAGCTTTGTATAAGGAATGCGTTTCCTTAACGTTAGACAGCAACAATTTCGGTACTCGGATATTAGGCCGACGGATATTTGGCTGACGGATATTTGGCCGACGGTCATTTAGCCGAAAATGTAGTGGCGTACTTACATGTATATCATACACTTTATCGTAGTGTGCTACCTATATTTATATTTATTTACTGTATAATTTTTCGGGTTTTTTTTTGACAGGCTTTTTTAAAAACTATTCTGCATATATTATATTTTATTTCAAATATTACTGTAAGATGATACGTATTTTAAGAAAAAGCACATTTTACTACAGCAAAAATCTTAAGCTTTTGCGATATGAAATATCTTTCAATTTCGCTTTTAAATGATCATTCTCTTAAAGGGATGAACTAGTTTTTATCCTACTGTTAAATACGAATTTAAAAAATTAGGTGCTACTTTTTACCCAAATACACTCGAATAGTTTTAAAAATACTAATGTCAATAAACAAATACTGAAATAAGAAAACTTTTAACTTTAAATTTAGTAATTTAATCATTTGAAATTCAGTGATAATTATTAGTCCTATTCTACCTTATAACACTGCTACTTAAAATACTTAAAGTATTGCTTGTTACTATTTTTACTTGTACTTTTTCAGTGAAATGTCCGTCGGCCAAATGTCCGTTCGGCTAAATTTCTCTCGGCCAAATGTCCGGCCACAACTATTTACCTCTACATTGTTGTTACTCAATCTTAATATCCCATAATTCATAGTTGTAGATTGTCTTTACTTTTGGTTGGCTCGAAAAAGAATGTTAAAAAAACAAAACAAAAAAAAACCATCATTATGTTTAAAAATTATGCTTGGTTTAAATTATTTTTTTCCTTGATCAGAGTTCATAGAAATATTGATTTGTTTTAATAGACTCAACGAATGCTTCACAGCTATAGATACGGACCAATTATTCCAGACATAAAATTAAAGTAGAGAAAGTTTAAAACACTATATAATCGATTGGGTTGGTGAGACGAAATTCGTGACAATAACCCTATCGTCACAGAAGTTTGGCATAATGACTCGAGTAGACGAGTTGATGCACGTCTGATTCGATCAGACATCTTCCGCGCCTTGGCTCGATGCGGCCGCCGGATCGACGCTGGTATCCATCGGATGCAGATGCAGCATCCGCGTCGACCGACTTTCTTTTTAGCTTTCTCCTCCGTTCGTCTCTCTCGGAATGAACGATCAGTCCTGTTTAATTTGTCTGCCGCGAGGCGGTGCCTGTCGCATCGACACCACATCTGCAGGCGGTAGTCTCCAGCGAAAACGTAATCAGTCATTTGTCGATTCGATATAGTCGCCTGCGGGCTGGGTGCGCGTGCATGTGCCATGACTGCAGAGTAAGCATAGTTTATGACACAAGGTCACAATAACGAAACACTCGAATTTAATTGTATACAAAAATAAATAAATAAATAAATAAATAAAAATAAAATAAAAATAAACAGTTATGTAGAAGACAATGTCATTTTGAAATTTTAAATTTAATTTCTATTTTGAAAATTTTAAAAGAATCTTTGTCAACTATAGATTTCAACAAAGATTTCCTTTTATTAAAACTCTTAGATCGTCTCTTCGTCATAACGTTAGTAAACAGCGGTGATCAAAAGTAATAAACTGCTCCCTACTGCTTTCTAACGAACATCTTTCCTTCTATATGCCTTGTCCCTTCAGGAGGTAGGCGATCATGATCATCATCTCTATCTATCCCTGGTAATTCTCAATAGGTTTCGTTCCTCTGCTACCTCCTCCAGACCACGCTCTGTCATCCACTTGCTCAAACCCACCAAGTATGTCACGCGCTGCCTTCCCTTGTCTCTTTTTCCCTGTATTCGATTCGTGAGTATCAGATTCTCCAAGTCCTCTTTCCTCATTTTGTGTTCCAGAAACTTCAGCTGCCTGATATTAAGTATAAGCTTCTTCTTTGTTTGCATCCGCTCCAAAACCACATCGTTGCTCACACGCTCGGCCCATGATATCCTTAGCATCCTTCTGTAGGACCATATTTCCGTTGCCTTGAGTTTCTTTATATTTCTTTGAGGAGACCATCCAACATTCGCTGCCGTAAAGGAGGACAGATGCTACGTAGCAGACGTGACATCTGTCCTCTTCAGTGCCTTTTCTTTGTTATCAACGAAAATCTCCTGTCACGTAATACTCTGCCTAGCTTTTGGAATGCGTCTTTGGCCATCCCAATACGTCTTCGGATCTCAGCGTCGCATTTACCGTCCTCAAAACACTTCTCAGATATTTAAACTTTCGCACCTGTTTGATTTTAGTGCCCCCCGACCTGCAAATCGCATTTTGGGCTCATTCTTTTTTATTGATGACCATGTATTCTATCTTCTTGTAGTTTATGCTTAGTCCCTTCTTCTCGCTCTCCTTCGATACTTTCAGTAGGAGATTTTGTAATTTCTTTTCTGTGTCTGCTATCAGCACTGTCATCTGCGTATCTTATGTTCTAAAGATTGTGACCGCCAATGATGAATCATGGTAGGGTTTCCAACACCTTTAGAAATGCTTCGTTGTATTTCTTTATAAAGGAACAGAAATGAAGATTAAAGAAACATATTGCTACTATTTTGCTGTACATTGGAATTTCAATATATTATGATAAATGCGGAAGAATTCATTTGTTTTGAATTGGACCAAATAGGAAAATCTCATAACGTTTGATGTAGCATCGAAACGCCAGCGTAAAAGTTGTTCGTGCAATGAAAGGCATTCTAGATCCTGCTTTTTTTTTTTACCCACGGCTTCAATAGATTCTTTCCATGAATTACTTTAAGCGCAATCCCGTCTGTGAAAAAGGCGGAGAACAAATCAATATACATCACAATTACCTTTTTCGCGATAAAATATTCTTCCTTGACTCGTGTCTTTATTTTTTTAAAAACTCATTGTGATAATTTTTATACATGTAATTCGGGAGTCAAGGCGACACGGACTCTTTGATTCTCACTATGTGCCTCTCAGTACCGGAAAAATCCCTGCTAAAACACACATGGGGACATAGAATTTAGGAATGAATTCAATTAAAATTCAGCAAAAACGGTCAGTTGTTATTCTTTTCGTCTATTTAAGAAGGAAAAAAGAGGGAGGAAAAGAGAGGAAAAATGAGAGGTAAAAGAAAGGAAAACGAGAGGAAAAGAGGGGAAAAAGAGCGGGAAAAAGAGAGCGAAAGTGATAAGACCAAAATAAAAATAAAAACAAAAGAAGGCGACGAAAAGAAGCGAAAGCGAAAACAAGGGAGGTTATAAAAGTGGAGCAAATGTATCTTTTTTCGAGAAGCCTTTTTTTTGTCTTTTTAGCGACAAGCCTTTTTCTGCAGCAATAATTATCGATTTCTGGGTATTTTATACGTTATTTTTCAAGTTTGATTAATCAAAGAATATTTCGTCATGAATATTCTTGATGATTCACTCGGAAGAACGAAATGCATTGAAATAAGTCATCTCGCCAATATATATTATATGAACTATCATATTTGTTGTAGCTGGCTAAAGATGTTTAAGGATACCTTAAACTTTAATATATAACAAGATGTGCAATAAAATCATTTGAAATAAAATGCCATATTTTCCTTCTTGTAATTGTGCGTGCTTATGACAGTAAAAAATATAATGTAAGCTTAAAATAAGAGTCACAAGCCGTTAAGGATCTCTCATTTCAATCAAGACATTTACGTGAAATTGAAAAATTTAGAAATACGTGGTTCCGTACATAAGAAAAGCTATTTGACATTAAAACAATGATTATTGCATTCGACCAATGATTGAACAACAGAAATGAATTAGTTACATAATTTGGGAGGTTGTGATGATGTTATTTCCTGTCTGTTTAGGAGGTTGTGATGGTGTTATTCCCTGTCTGTTGAAGCGAGAGTTTTCACTTTGTCGGTGTATAGCACTCTGCCATTTTCGAATCTTTGAAATAAACTACTTTCTTGTCTTACAGACTTTAACGAGTATCTTATCCTTTCGTTTCTTTTTTATCACAAACATTTCGACCAATATGTTTTTCAGCCCATCATATTAAATTGCAGAAATTCGAAACTAAGCAGGTTCAACTGAAATTCGAACTCGCTATCCTTGCCACAGTTGCAATGGCGAATAGAGTTAGAGGTACACATTTACGTCTACGGTAATATTCTGAGAAAAACGGGACATTTTTAAATGACTTTTACAAACTTTGATCTCGAGTAAAATTAATTTAGACGATTTATACTGTTCGGACTGTTGTCTTCATTTTTATTGTCATATTCACGACGTTTCGGACGTTGTACCCTCCGGCATTCGTCAGGTGATATATGTTTGAATTTCGAACCGAAACCTTTATTTAGTCAACGGGGGTAGATTGTTCTAGTTCTAGTTCCACGTGCCATGCCTTCTTCTGGATGTCTCAGTTTCAGTAAATTCCCTTTAGTAACTCAACACTCCAAGTTTTTGTTCATCTCTGCCGTGGCTAGGTATTGAACTCGCAACCGTTTGAGTCAAGTCACTGGATTACTTCAACTAACGTTTATTCCACTAGGCCTAGCACGTGAAATTAGAACTAGAACAATCTGCCCTGGTTGACTGAATAAAGGTTTCTGTCCGATATTCCAACGTATATAGCCCGAGGAAGGTCGGAGCTTACAACGGTCGAAACGTCGCGAATATGACAATAATGATGACGACAAAAGTTCGAAAAATATATATAGTATAAATAGTTACAATACCTCATTTCAGAAATATAGAGAGATCCTGAAGAAGGCTTGAGCGTACAAAGGCCGAAAGGTCGTGAATATGACAATAAAGATGACGACAAAAGTTCGAACAATGTAAGTAGTGTAAATAATTAAAATACCCCATGTTAGAAATATAGACAGATCCTGAAGAAGGCCGGAGAATACAACGGCCGAAACGTCATGAATAGGACAATAAAGATGATGGCAACAGTTCGAACAATGTAAATAGTGTAAATAATTACAATACTTCATATCAGAAATATAGACAGATGTCTAGTAAAATTATTCCGTATTTTATTTATATAGATGGTTTGTTTTGGTGTGTTTTGTTTTACGGCGTATCAACCTCAGTGGGTTATTTAATGCCGACAAAATTTTTATTGCTGGCAATGTTTTTCTTCAAAAATCTATTTCTGGGAATATTTTTCTTTGAAGAAATCTGTAGCTGGTAATATTTTTTTCAAAAATATGTATAGCTGTTTGTATTGCTGGTTACTTTTTAAAAAAGGTATTGCTGATAATTTTTCCTTAAAAAATTATTGCTGGTAATAATTGTTTTTTTAATTCCAAAGTATTTCTGGTAGTAAAACCTATTTTTACACAAGTTTGGGTGCTAACTATTTGCCCATAGCTGGGACCCTAACAGGTGCTACCACCCCGGGTCATGGTGGACCAGGGAACACCAGCAATTAAGAGGTGGTTCCACGCTCCTCAAAACCTTCGGATCAGAGACCTTGCTGTTGAACGTAATTTATCGTCATACCCAGAGCGGGTTTTTATAGATGGATTTACACCTAGAGTAATCCATGGAATCCATTAGACCAAATAATGTTGGAAAAATAAAAGCAACCAAAATAATTTCTTTAATTTCCAATAGGAAAAGCTCTTAGGCCGCCATGTTAAAGTTATTTTCCCAAAAATATTTCGATCTTCTATTTATTTTGTCCTCTCCTTGCTCTTTGTTTAGTAGCTCAGTAGCTGTTCTATCCCTAGACAGGTAAGAAAGTAGAATCCTGTTTTGCCACCCATAACACTTCTTTATTGTTACATGTTTGAGGAATTCATTTTCTTGTATATTTGTATGAAAATATTGCATTTGTATAGTACATGGAAATTTCATTAGAAACAAAAAAGAAAAAATAAAGAATACTGAACTAACGTGTAAAGAAATCCTCTATATATGGCAGTGAATGCGAGACAATTTCCTCACAGATGAAGATTGGATTTATAGCAACAGAGATAAAGTTCTACAGAAAGATACTGAGAATACCATGGGCGGAATAGGTGAGCAATTTAAGGAAAATGGGACGCCTTTAATTAGAATGAGACACTTGAAATTGTGGCAACACATAATGAGGAAGGAGGGTTTGGAGAATTTGTCATTCACAGGACACATTAAAAACAAGTTGGACAGAGGGAAACATCGAATAAGCTACTTAACATGCTTGTGCAAATGGATGGCAGAACACGGACTGCAGTGGTATAGTATGAGGATATTCCTTAGACTTATAAAGGATAGGAAGTTGTGGAGAGCCATAAAAATCCTGAAAATCAATTATTTTACAGAACAAATACGGCTTGTGACAGAAATACATTCTACATATACCTCCCAGAAATACCGCTTACATATACCTCCCAGAAATAACTACTGAATATACCTCCCAGAAATACCCCAGATATATGCCTCACAAACATACCTCCTACATATAGCCCCAGAAATATCTCTTAAACATACCTCCCAGAAATACATCCTATATATATACTTCCCAGAAATACCTCTGATATATGCTTCACAATAATACCTCTTACATATACCTCCCAGAAATAGCTCCTACATATACCACCCAGAAATACCTCCTATATATACCTCCCAGAAATACCTCTAACATATGCCTCCCAGAAATACCTCCTACATATACCTCCCAGAAATATCTTCTCCATATACCTCCCAGAAACAACAACTATATATACCACCCAGAAATACTTCCCAGATAATGTTAAGACATTAGTGGCAATGGTGCATTATCTAGCTACTATCATACCCTTATGTGACTTGCATTTCTGTGAGGTATATATAGGAGGTATTTCTGCCATACCCTGTATTTTTCAATGATATCGCCTTCTTTTCCAATGCACTTCATTTTTCTCTAGCAATCATAGAGTTCAATGTTTAGGGAGTTAAACATTTCAACTCACACTTTATTTAATAACATCACTAAACTGCTTACTTATTGATCCTATCTCGTGGGATATCCTAGAGTAAATGTAGTTTCATGTTGATTGGAAAAGTATAGGGAGGATGTATGCATTATTATTTGAGAATGAAATACTCAGTCACTTATGAGCCATGCGTGATACACGCTTAGGCGATCATGTATCTTTCATGAATGACGAGGCAGATTTTTTCCCGCAGTAGGTTGCTATTTCTTTCTGAAGTAGACCAATTGCCATCCAAGGCTATAGAACCCGGTCTGTCCTGTTATTTATCCACAGCTGGAGAGAAGAAGAGGATTCAAACCTTTCCCAAGGGTATTAGCACGTAAGTGAATGTAATGGATTTGAGTGGAATTCGAACTCGGCTCCCCGATTCCTCAATCCGAACCGCTATCCATTACTCCACCGTAATACTGTCTGTTTAACCAAAACCTTACCTCTTCCACAATTAACCTACCAGATTAAATGATTCCTTTGAATAAATATCGTCGCCTTAAAATTTTTTTGCGTGTTTTCTTCTTTTTAGTTGCTCATGTTATAATGTCGAGAAGGATATAATAAATCATTTCCGGTGTTTAATGGATACCACTTGTTTTCTTCTATGTGTCTGATTGATAATGAAGCAAAACAACTTCTCATTGCTTGGACCGTAACTACAGTCTTAGAGATTACAAGCGACAACTTCGGCTTCTCCAGATCAAGCAGTCGACATCACTGAACCTCATTTGACCTTTATCAAAACAGAAGATGAAACCACAGAAACAGTGATGTTATTTATTATTCAACTATTCGAAAAATTAAAAATTATACGAGATGGGGCCAGAATCTCCCGGAACAAGAATCATTACACGGATTCCATGAACTACCAATCATGTCAGAGAGCTGATGGATTGTTCGGCAATGATGCTCACAAACACATCTGACGTATTTTTTACGTCTTGCTGATAAGTAGTTGTCCTGAACGCTCATAATCTTGAACGGGCACTCGGCCGTCCTTAAAAAGCATATGTTACTCAGAAACTTGTTTTCAACTTAAATAATGTTCGCCATTAGCCTGACAGCATCATGAGTGTATCCGTATCAGATTTATCGAGTTTCGTGCAATTTTAACGCAGACCCATTTCCCGAATTCTTCAACACAAATTACAGAACATTGCGAGATATCTGTCTCTATTTTTGAGATGAGGTATTATGTACACTATTCACATTATTCGGACTACTGTCCTCATCTTTTTTGCTATATTTACCACAACGTTTCGACCGTTGTACGCTCCGACCTTCTTCAGGTGGTTGGAATGTCGACCTGAACCCTTTATTTCGCACGCTGGGGTAGAATGTTCATGTCTAATGGATGTCAGTTATCATTTAACTCTTGTTAATTCACCTCCCCAAGTTCTCCACTGCCTTAACCAGGTATTGAACTCACACTGTCACAGGATCTAACCAAGGCCTTTATCTACTGTGCCATGTGTCCTTAATGTGATAAATATGACAACAAAGATGAGGACAATAGTTCGAATAATGTAAATAGTGTACATTGCGAGATAATCGTACATTTTTATACATTGTTATAGTCACAACATCTACGAAGCAGGATCTTTCTGAATTCATTTCACAAGGCGTCTTAAGGCTAGAAACACACTGAAAAATGCCATGGCATCCGTTCGGATTAATCTAGAGGAATATATTTGATTAAATGTCTTAATAAAGTAGAAAACGTTGTAAAGACTCGAATTTAATATTTTCCGAAGGCAAATTCAGATTTACTTTTGCCAATCGGGACTTCAACAATCTTTAATTAAATAATTTTATACTTCTCAAATAGAAATAAGCGCTTCAAGATGATTTAATTGCACACTTCCAACGAGTTTCATTGGACGGTGTTTAAAAGAATTAAAAGAAAATGATTAAATTCTAAACCTTCTAAAAATTTAAAATATAAAATATATCTCAATTAATATATATTATAATATATTATATATATAATGTAATATTAATATATTAATTATTGATATATTATTATATGATAATAATTATTAATATATTAATATATTATAGCATAATATATATAATATATTATAATATAAATTAATATCTATTAAAATAATACTAGTAATCTTATAAATATAAGCAGCTATACTCGTCCGGCAAAACCATAGGTGTTTACGCTTGTAAATGAACAAACCAATAACCAACGGAAAAAAGGATAAAAAAAAGAAAGAATTAAGAAGATGTACTTCATAATCGTCTAGAATCTAAGTTCACAGTCCAAAGAAAAAAAACCTCTGACACGAGTAAAGTAAAATAACTAAGCAAAGTGCTCAATACGCTAAGTAGAGCAAACTAAATAAACTTAAAGAGTCAGACAAACCTACCTAGGTTTCACCTACGCGGATGGTCAGGGTAAACTGGACAGTTTACACTGACGATTCGCGTAGGTAAAACCTAGGTAGGTTTGTCTGACTCTTTAGGTTTATTTATCTATTAAAATATAAAATATATAAATTAATTTCTAAAAATAAATAATTACATCATAAAAAAGTTCAACAGCAACAATAACATTTGCTCATTTTCTTTTATTAGACATTAAATTATGTCACGTAGCTTCTTCCATAGTTTACCTTGACTTTTAGTTTACCTGAAGTATCCTTGTGAGCATTCTTAAATTAAAAAAAAATTAAAAAAAATTACTTCTGTTTATAAATACCTGTTGCAAAATAAAATCCTTATATTTGTTTTGATAAAGTCTATCAAGAGATTAAACAAGTCGTCTTAAGATAACGTTTCCTTTTCTCTTTATTCATATTGTCTCTTTATAGATATATTTTTAGTTATCTCTGAATTTTTACACACACACACGTACACACTCACTCTCTCTCACGTACACACACATATTATTTATATCGTGCGCCAGGCACACTTTTAGTGGGTCATATATATATCTATATATACATATATATAAATGTTAACTTTAAGGAGCGTGAACCAAATTCATTTCTTTCAGGCGTATCGAGAACATTGACATAGAAGTTTCTAACCTGAGACAGTAAATGAAAAGCCCCGCCAACCAAAGAAAGTCAGAGATAGTGACCTTCTTGAATGTGTATCGCAACAATTACAAAATGTCGTTTCATCGTATGCGTTTAGCTGATAAGTTCACCATTTTGATCCTCTGAAAGGATAAAGGTACATTAATTTACAAGCGCATAGCCGCAGCCACAAAATCACATGTTCACAAATATCTCATGCAACTTGTATTTTGAACCTTTTTAGATGAATTTAAAACATCTCATTATATCCATCATGTGTCAATGAACTTTATTTCGAAATTAGATAGGAAAGGAATAGGTTTGGACAATTATTGAGTTCGACTGTTACGTTTTTTTTTTTTGTCACTGTTCTGTCAGAGGAGCATCAATGATTTTGATTGGTTTATTTTGATTGACGGTATATAAACCTCAATGTGTTATTTAATGCCGACAAGAATTTTAGGATAAATTAGTATAAACAGAATATATATTCATTGTAAGAAATCAATGAGATCAGGTTTTATTAACGTATTTTTGTAAAGAGGGTTTTTATCGAGAATCAAATGTATCTTTTTCAAACATGTATTGCTGGCATTCTTACTATAAAAAAATATTTTTATACTTTCATAGTGTTTAGACCACACTTTGGGAGTTCACCATTTATCGTAGCTGGGACCCTAACAGGTGCTACTACCCCGGCTCAAGTTTGACATGGAAACAACTACAATCAAGAAGTGGTTCGAAGCTCCTCTAAACCTGACGATCAAAGCCCTTGCTGCCAGATGTAGTTTATCGTTATACCCAGGAAGACTGATTTAGCAGGCCACAATTCTGTAGTCGTTCTCTTTCTCTCTCTTTACATCAGCTTTCTAGTAATATTAAATGTTAAATGAATCTTTTTACTGTCATTGTTTTAATTCGATTTTTAGTGTTTCCATGTCTATCAGCGGGAAAGAAATTGACGAATAAGATCGATTGTCAAAGGTACTCGGAAATAAGAGACAAAAGCGCGTTTCTTCATAATGGCCAAACAAATGAATGGATGTATTTGTACATAAAAAGGGCGCATGCAGTGCACAGCCGTGAACTGAGGCACAAAAGTGGACAGACGTAGTGATGCATGTTTAATTTATACATATTTAGCCACCAGCCGGAAGCTAATTGCAAAAAAAAAAGAAAAAAAAAGAGGAGTTGAAACGATACAGCGCATGAATACGCTATGTACGATGCAAAAAAATAGTGCAAATGCGTATTCACACGTAAAATCAATACAGTTATGGTACTCTTTTTCCACACACACAAACACACACACACACACACAATCTTAGAATAGTTACAAACACTTCCATAACAATTATGGATATACTAAGATCTTCAAACACTAATAGCAATAATATTTCTGAAGCAGGCATTTATAAAATAAATTGCCAAAACTGTTCCTCCCAATATATTGGAGATACAAAGAGAAATTAAAAAAACCGCATTTATGAGCACAAAAGAGACCTCACAAAGAATTCCATATATATAAGAAAATTTTAAAGACGAAAAAGAAAAAAAAATCGGCGAAAAAAGAAGCTGTATACAAAATTGACAAACGCAGTACTCAAAGGCTAGTATATGCGCTGATTCTTTTAGACGTCTAACTCCAGCATTTTCACTTTCTTTTCACTTCTTAAAGAACGCTGGAGAGTTAGACATCTGAAAGAATCGGCGGATATGCTAGACTTAGTAGCAAATCATCCACCTTCCTTCCGTAATCCATCGGCGAGAAGTAAGTTCCACTCAAACAGCTTCTTCCCGCTAACCAATCTTAACCTATTCAAGTCTAGATTTAACCATTATCTCCCCCTCCTATTCATATAAACTACCCCTTAACCTTAAGAAAGGGCATTATAAGTTAGTGAACTTTTCTTGGAAAACTGTTTCAAAAGAAGTATTTTAAAAATCTTAAGCAAAATAGCCGTTAACTATTTAGACTATTTATATTTGGACTATTCTCCCCCACATTGTTGTTGCTATCACGACGTTTCGGCCGTTGTGCCCTCCGGTCTTCCTTTGGGTAACCTACACAGAATTCTAACACGAACCCATTATTTAATCTACGGGGGTAAACAGATATTGTTTAACTGCCCATCTCTTGGGGTATCGGGTCTAGTTCTTATTTTTAGTATTGCTTAGCTCGTCCATTTCCACTGAGTGCAAGTACATACTACTCGGCCCAGGGATTGATGACTTACTGTCATTTTGTCAAAGACGAAGTGTTCACACGAAGCAGCAGCAGCAGCAAGAATCAAAACAATGGAAGTAACAGTCAAAACATGTCAGCCAGCAGCAGCAGCTGCGTCCTAATCAGCGGCTAGGTTACGTTTAAGGCTGTAAGTTTACTACAACAAATTGTCTTAGTGGATAAAGGCGATGGTTTGTGAATTTGGTGACATAGAGGTTGTGAGTTCAATCCTTGGGTCCGGCAGTGTGTAACTGCACTCACGGGAAACGGGTGAGCAACAAGTGAACATTGCTAAATAAAATAAGAACTAGAAGAGCTATCCCTAGACATGAGCAGTGAACGGGAACAGTATATACCAGTAGATTAAATAAAGGGTTGTTTAGAAATCCCTGAAGATTACCCAGATCAATATACACCTGACGAAGGCCGGAGGGCACAACGACCAGAAAGTTGTGATGAAAACAACAAAGATGGGGATAATAGTGTAAATATAAAAACTCATGCTAGAAATTCAGATAAAAATGGAGCTTTCTTATTTCGTTATCTTTACCCACATGAGATAGTCCTCCCCAAAGAGCCCCGCGTACCAGCTGCCTTATTTATTTCCCTCCTCTGTTCAAGACTGTTGCTGTCTCATCTATCCGCAGATGTTGAGACGCTCTACAGATCGCATGGCAATAGTCTAGAGCTGGCCGCGCTCCTGGGATGGACATTTTCGTTTGACATTCCAATGCTAGGTTAAAGATTGATACATCTCTGAGTTGATGTATTATTATTACTTGCATTATTTACATTATTCGGACTGTTATCCTCATTTTCATTGTCATATTCACAACGTTTTGGCCGTTGCACGCTCCGGCCTTCTAAAGGTCATTGGATTTTTCTTTAATATCTGTCTATATATCTGAAATGAGGTATTATGATTACTTGCATTATTTACATTATTCGGACTGTTATCCTCATCTTCATTTTCATATTCACAACGTTTCAGCCGTTGTACACTCCAGCCTTCTTCGGGTGATTGAAATTTTGAACCGAACCCTTTTTTTCGTCCACCGGGGAGATCACTGCCCCCACGTATGGGATGAGGTTGAAAATAATAGGCAGAGAACATTACTGGGAAATACGAAAACTTAAGGAATTAGTATATAAAAAGTTTCTGCGCCAACCAAACATAGAAATGAATACAATATGAGTACCAGTGGTAAGGAATGCCAGAGAAAAGCAATGAATGGGAACAAAAATTGCAATATAATCTCTGGTAAAAAACTGAATAATAATAACAGAAAAAATTGCAATATGAGCATTGGTAAAGTTATAAGTACCAGACATTCATACACAGATGTCCTAAAGGACACATGGCTGAGTGGATAAAGAACTTGTTTAGATCCAGTGACTAGATCAAAAGAGTTGTGAGTTCAATACTAAAAAACTTGGAGAGTTGACTTAAACTGAGACATTATTTCTGAGACGCGGAACCAGAACAATCTACCTCGAAATAAAGGGTTCAGTTCGAAATTCCAATCACCCGAAGAAAGCTGGAACGTTGTGAATATGGCAATGATGATAACAGTCCGAATAATGTATATAATGTAAATAATTACAACACGTCATCTCAGAGATATAGACACATATAGAAGAAGAATAGTGAAGGAAGCAAGAATATAGAATTTTCAAAACTATTGGAAATTCTAAGGAAAAGCCGTTACAATGGCAATCTTGCCTCACAATGCGCTACCGTTCCTGTTTTATGAAAATGGTTTACGGAAAGTAGGAAATCGTCACCAGGAAAATGATAAAATTAACACCCAACTTGTTTTCACATACTTTTTATGATATTTCACGTGAATCATTTATCTCTCTCTGTCTCTCTCTCACAAACGCATACACGCTTATATAAATGACTAGCAGTAGAGCCCGGCGTTGCCCGGGGATGTAACAGCAAGAGATAGATCAAGTATCGACCATCATAAAGACTGAAAAATAAAATTGACAAAGATTATTATTTAAGGTTGACGGACACGCATGTCTTAATTATTATTTTTTTTTTTTTACGAATTGGTCAAACCCAAACTCAAACAAAAACATTGTTTTCAATCGTTATGAGTCTACCGATTGAATAGAATTTTATTATAAACAATTGTCTAGTAAATGGAATTTTTAAAGCATTCTGAATG
>CAHIKZ030000107.1:605000-667500 GCA_903632075.3 Acanthosepion pharaonis | reverse complement strand
GAGGGGGGATTAAATGTAAAACTTTTTTTTTACCATTTCTCCTGGTATGTATCCTGCAAAGATGCACATTGTTTACTGTGGCTTTAAGCAATTAAATTTGAATTGCTTTTAAGTCGGAGCAAACAATTTTTCATTAGATCTCGAAGTTTCACTATTCATAATGTGCCTTCTTTCGAAGTAATGGCATTAATACATTTTCATGGCTAACGTCTCATTTGTTCCAAAATACCTTTTTCCCGTACTGTTTAAAAAGACAAGTCTGGCAACGCTAAAAAAAAACAAACTTGTTACTATAGACATTTACGAGGGTTGGCTGAAAAGTTCATAGGCTGACCAAGATAATTTCATATAATGTAACCAAATGAGGTTTATTTTTCAACATAGCCCCCTTTGAAGTCCACACTCTTCTTCCATCGGTGTTGCATTGCTTAGAGTCCATTGGTGAAGAAGCTTTCATAATGTTGGTCCAAAAGCTCATCAACAGCAGATATGACATCATTGTCACTGCTCAGCAATACTGGTTCCCGGCAATTTTTTTTCATGTTGGGGAACAGATGATAGTCACATCAGGAGAATCAGTTCAAAACTAGTCGCGCACAGTAGCCATTGAATCCGAGGATTTGTGTGCTGGAGTATTGTCTTGATGAAACAAAACTCCTTTCGTCAGTTTTCCTGAGCGTTTGATCCTGATAGCCTTTCACAACTGCCTCAGTAAGTAAGCATGGTAGTCTCCATTGATGGTGTGACCCTTTTGAAGATAGTCAATAAACACAATACCTTTTGCATCCCCCCAAACTGATTCTATCACCTTTCATTGTTCACGTGATTGAAAACAAAGGTGCTCGAAAATGGAAACAGAATTTTTTTTTAATTCTTTCTTTTCGGATCCAAGGTTGAAAAAGTTTATAGGCTGGCCAAGAATCTCTCATGGAATGTGACCGAATAACGTTTATTTTTCAACAAACCCCCTTATGGTCCATACCCTTCTTCCATCAGTGTTGCATTGCTTGTATTCCATTGGTGAAGAAGCTTTCATCCTGTTGGTCAAAAAAGTCAACAGCAACAGATATGACGTCATCATCAGATACTGGTTCTCAGCCATTTTTTTTTTCATGTTGGGGAACAGATGATAGTCAGATGGGGCCAAATAAAGAGAATAGAGTGGGTGATCAACCAGTTCAAAGCCATAGTCTCATACAGCAGCCATTGAATCCAAAAACTTGTCTGCTGAAGCATTGTCATGATGAAACAAGACACCTTTTGTCGGTTTTCCTGTGTGTTTGGTTTTGATAGCCTTTTGTGACTAACTCAGTAAGTTGACATAGAACTCTCCATTGATAGTGTGGCGCTTTTGAAGATAGTTAATAAACACAAAGCTATTTGTATTCTAAAAATCTGAGGACATCACCTTCACTGCAGATGAAACGACCTTAGCCTTCTTATAAGCAGGTGAAGAGGGGGTTTCCACTGCATAGATTATATCTTTTTCCCTGGCTCAAAGTGTTGAAAATACTCATCCTTAGCATCATACTGATGACAAGTTCAAGGAAACCAGCTTGATTTCTTCAAACAATATCATATTTTCCCGTGATGTGATCAGCTTGGTCGCATTTAATCAGGTGTCAGAGGATATGGCATTCACCGAGCAGAAACCTTCGTCATATCAAGTTAATTATTCAGAATATTCTCAACATTCTTATAGAATATCTAATAGCATTGGCTATTTGATTTATAGTAAATCGCCTCTCATCCATCACCATGTGGTGAACACGATCAATGTTTTCCCAGGTGGTGCCAGTTGCAGGACGTCCAGACCTTGGGTCATCTTCACGACTCTCCTCTCCTAAATTCAGATGTCCATTTTTGCACTGTTTCTAAAGCTAAAGCATCATGCCCTAATATAGCGACAATGGCAACATGGATGTCCTTAGTGGCTAAACCCTTTTTATGCGGGTATTTGATAACAACGATGCCAAGTTTTGTCCATTTTCAAGAGAAGTCGCTACTAGTTACTTTTGAAGTATTCTTTGAACCGTCACGTGTCAATTTACCTGAAAAGAAACAATGCTGTTATTAATAAGAAGAGATGAAATTAATTCATGCGAGACTTCACAGCTCTCGCAATCACTCTTTCATCGTCAGCCTGTGAACCTTTCAGTTCACCCTAGTACCTGGAAAGAAACAATGCAGTTATTAATAAGAAGAGATGAGATTAATGCACACAAGATTTCACAGTTCTAGTATCACTCTTTCATAGTCAGCCCATGAACTTTTCAGTCCACCGTCGTATCTGGAAAGAAACAATGCCGTTATTAATAAGAAGTCTTGAAATTAATGCATGCAAGATTTCATAGCTCGAGGATCAGTTCTTGATAGTCAACCTATACATACAACTGTCGTAAATCATTGTATCATCAATATCACTCACTTGTGGAAACACCGAGGTAATTGTAACGAAAATAGGAACTATAAGGAGAATTATACTTACAATCAGAAAGAGGCAGGTGAAATGTCCGGAGTTCATAATGAGGAAAGAGGACCTTGATAATCTGAATAATGGAGGAAAAAAAAAAGCAGGAGAAATGAGTTTTTATGAATGGATGACAGAATAAGTACACTGAAGGTTGGTGAAGCGCCAAAATTAGGGCAAAAAAGGTAGAAAAGAGTGGAGAACCGTAATCACCGACGTCCTCGTTGAACATGGCGCCTAAAAGAAGGCTATATACCTGATAGATGTATATCTACCTGTGGTATATCTTGAACAGTAAATGAACAGAGAATATATTTTTATTACCTTTTAATTCAGGAATCTTTTTTCAAAGAATGAATATAATTTTTATATGTAACAAATTTCAAAACACGAGACTGATGTCTGGTATTGCGTTGGTTTTTTTTTCAACATATGGTGAAACTATTTAGGGAAGTCAAAACCAGTCGCCTGACAGAGACAATAATTTAAGCGATAAGAAAATACCAATTCCAGAGATAAATGTTTATAGCGATACTGTTGAAGATATAGTGAATTTTATTCTCTTTTGTGATTTCACAAATGAGGCCCAGTGTCAGGCGAAACTGAGATAATAATAATAATAATAATAATAATAATAAAAATAAAAATAATAAAAATAATAATAATAATAATAATAATAATGATGATGATGATGATGATAATAATAATAATAATAATAATAATAATAATAATAATAATAATAATAACTGCACTGTGTTAGCACCAACTGAATATAAACCGAGGCATGATAGAGAGGGGTAATGTCTGCATTGGAAAGTCTGCAACAGAAAATGCAAGAAACTGGTATAGACCCGGTTACAGAGATAAAACCTGTAACAATTTTATGGGATTTTTCAATACACAGAGACAGACCAATCAAAACTAATCACCCAGGCATTGTGTTCGAAGACCACAAGAACAGAATGTCCTTTCTTATTGACATGGCAGTTCCTGTAAATTGTAATATATCTTTGAAGATCTTCAAAAAAGAAAAAAAAAGAGAGAAGAAAACTATCAAAATACAAGGATCTTGAAGTGGAAATCTAAAAAAAATTAACGCATGAGGACATCAATAATTCCAGTTGTAGATGGATCACTCGGATTGATTGGAAAGGGCTCCGATGGACTCACTGAAGGAATTCCTGGTAGGCCATGCCTTAAAGAAATAAGAAGATTGTACTCAAGTACAGCCCACACGAAGAGATTTATCTATGTAAAATGTGTGTGTTGTTAATTAGTTTTATTTTGTTTTTTCTTTTTGCAAAATTATCAGTCATAAAGCCATTTTTTACCTTAAGTTTTTGTTTGGGACCCGGAAGGAAATTTCTATACAACAGAAATCAAATAATAATAATAATAATAATAATAATAATAATAATAATAACTCAATGCAGTCATCAGTCGACCGCAGTCGAGATTCATTGTGAACTCTAGGATCTTTCCATGCCAACATATTATGTTCGACACCAGAGCCAAATACGGTTTTGTGTTGTCTTTCACCTAAATTAGCAGCCAACTACGCTGCAAGTTGACCAATAGATGCTGGTCAGGAAGATGTGTAGAAGAGACACATTCATAACTTTACCAGCAGGGGAACTTGCCGTGGTGTAATGGTTAACAAGCTTGTTTCGCTAGTTCAATTACGATTGAGTAGTAAGTTCAATTCTCACTGAGTGCCCCATATTTTCGGTCTTGTGCCACATCTAAGTCACGCTTAGAAAACCACCAAGAATTTTACCAAAGTGAATGTAAAAAATTCGGTTGGTGTTCGAACCTTACTCGCTGATTTCCCGTTCCGAGACACTAACTACTAAATAACCTGAACATTCAATAGCTGCAACTGCTCCACATTCAATTCGTAAATTAAAATTTACATGATGTATGTTTTTTTTTTATATTTGGGACGTATAATGCAAAATATTTCTTATAATTCAGTAACGAACAAGATCTTTTGGTTTCAAAAGATGACCCAAACATTTAGGAATATATAAAATACACTATAGTTCAAAAGTTTGAGGAATCCTGATAATTTTTTAAATTGGTCCAAAAATCGTTGTTTTGTAATTTAAGAGAAAATTATTATAAATGGTTAAAAAATGTGAGAAATGATATTTTATTAGAAAGTTTATCATGACAAAAAGAAAAAAAAAAGTAATTTTATGATTAAATTTTGCTCGCGTCAAAATATCCTCCTTTAGCCTTGTTTACTGCAGAACAAACTTTTGGCATTTGTTGCAAATTTTCTCAAAGTATAAGTTTGATAATTGATTCGATTCTTTTTTTCAATGACTCTAACAGATATTTTTCTTTTTTTTTCTTTTTTTTTTCACTCTTCTGTTAAGTTCTTCCCGTGTTAATTCTGGGGTGACTTCAAACTTTTGAACTGCAGTGTACCTCCCCAATAATGGTAAGATATTAATACCAGTGGTATCTTCATCTAGCTAATGTCTTGCCATTATGTGGGAAGTATTTCTGGGAAGTATATGGGAGGCATTTCTGCCGCACCATGTATATACTTATGAGTACATACAGAGAATGAATTAAATCTGACAAATATTTAATACTAGCTGCTTCGCCAGTTCGCTGTCGCTTCACAATGTAAGATACATTCACTACTTGAAATCTTAGAAACAATAATTTTAAATGAACATTTCATTCATGAATTGGCTTGTTATAGTTAAGGAAAGTTTTACAAATAGATGCCAACTTGTTGAAGGGCAAGTAAAATGCAAATTTCGAACACTTTTCTGCACAATATAAGACGATATTTCTTAAGCAGATCTATTTTTGATATGAAAATCAAAACAATCATCGAATAAAAGAACAGTAATGAAAGACAGTTAATTAATGAAATAAACTTTTTTTTTTTTAAATCAACATGAAAATTAAACTTGAAGGGTGACATTGCCTAGAAATAGATAATATATAATACAGATATTGAGCCTTTAATGAGTAAATTACTATAAAATAGTCTACTTCTCCCTACCTATTGTGATGATGGTCAAACCAAGAGTCCTCCACAGGAGGTAGCTTAAATGCCGACCGATATGACGGCTTTTAAGCTAGTTTATAATAAAACATTCACTGCGATTTTGGATACAAAAGGAGAATAAGAGTTAATCCCTTTGAACCATAAAAGTAACGATAATGGCCACTATAATATATATTTTTAACCTCGCATAATCTGGCAACCCTGAATCTGAGGACAACGAAAATCGTTCCCAGCGCCTAACTTTTCTAGGGCTTTTGAATGAGCTCTGAATCATTGAAATCGAACAAGTGGGGGCGGAGGAGTTGCTTGGACACACACACACACACACACACACACACACACACACACACACACACACACACACACATACACTGTATTTTATATATAAGATGTTTATGAGTATAAAATATATAAACTGTTTTAAATACTTTCTTTTTTTATTTTCTTATTGTCCTTTATTTTTTCTATATTTCATTTCTTTTCTCGTGATTTTTCCACCTCTTTGACTCTTTGAATCTTTCTCTTTCTCTTTCTTTCTTTCCCAAGGTTCTTCCTTTTCTCGTTCTTGTTTTTATCTACTTTTCAATCGTTTTTCTTTGGTATCCTCCCGTTTAGACTGAATACATTTACTACAATTCTCTCGCTTCGTCCTTTTTGCCGTAAGATACTTTCTCAGCCTGCTTCTATTTCATATCTCTTGACGCTTGTCTAAATATTTAACGACTTGGCCACACATAAAAGAGCACATAAAACCTAGACAAACTGAAAAATTATACCTAATAATGTTGACGTTTTTCCTATGTCAACGCAGCAAATCATTTCCTGCTTGTCCAAAAGAACAAGCCATTCACATGTCACCCACGCCTGTTGATCTTGTTAGGGAAGAAGTTGTATTACTACAAAGAGGAGAAAGGAAAATAGTTGGGAGACATGTCGAACTAAACAGTAATGGTAATATTAGCTGCTTCCTTACAAGGGAAAATTATCCCTTCATTGACCGAGCAGCCAGTGCTACTCGAATTACGCCGTTCTTCACTAACTGGCTATAGGATCGTGATCAAAGTGTAGTATTTGTTCTCCCTAACTCTAATGCTAATGGTAACATCAACCATTTCCTTATGAGGAAACATTTGACATTCATTGACCTAGTAGCCTATTGTCTCAAATCCATAACTGTTATTTCTCTTTCTAGTATCGATTGAGGCTTCCTTACTGCTTGTTTGAAGTGGCATGGAAAATCTAGATTATATCATTATTTTCTCTCCGAGTTACATGTGCTATTCCTTTTGTTGCTGCTGTTGGTAATTCTCAAGAGATGTGGCTTCTGTTATTTGGTAAAGTCATTTGCTTATGATTCTGTCACCATTCCATGAAACTCGAAGAAGGATGATCCTCACTAACTCCTACAGGCTTCATTCACCCAAAGCCACCTTTAATCATCGACCTTAGAAAGCAATTGCATACAACTGATAGTCTAGATATTTCTGGACGGTTTAGCGTCAGGCATGGCATCCAGATTAAGATTTCGATCTGACGTGGCTATTTAAGAACATAAGTTAAGTTTTTAGGTTAATATTTTGGTTATATACCAACTTGTGGTGTTATGCAAAACTACTCATGGCGGGGCATATTCTGTGTTCAATTTCACAAAATGTGATTATTTAATGAATTTAAGAATCCCTTTAAAGGAAAGAGTTTTCTTTATTTTATTCTATTAAAGAAAACAGTCTCATAAACGAAGAAGAGATTTGAAACTAGAGAAACGTTGTTCTGTTGACGAATACTGGAAAAAAACCTGTGAGCAGTTAGGACATTCTAAGGAAAATAGCAATTGCAGATGATAAAGGGTTAAAAGACAGGAAGATGTGGAGAGCCATGATCACCTATCTAATGAGTTTGAGTGAAAGAAAGGAAAATCAAGGTCAAAGATGGTAAAGTGTCAAAAGTTAAAGCAAAAAAGACAGGAAGATATGGAGAACCATGATTACCTATCTAATGAGTTTGAGTGAAAGAAAGGAAAATCAAGGTCAAAAATAGTAAAGTGTCAAGAGTTACTTAGAGCCACAAAACAGAGGAAGATATGGAGGGCTATGATTACTTAATGAGTTTGAGAGAATGGATGGCAGAATAGAGATAAAGAGAGATAGTAAAGTGTCAAAAGTTAATTAAAACAACAAAAGACAAGAAGATGTGGAGAGCCACAATCACCTATCTGATGAGTTTGAGAGAAAGAAAGGGAAATCAAGGACAAAGAGAGATGGTAAATGGTCAAAAGTTACTTAGAGCAAAAAACGACAGGAAGATGTGGACAGCCATCGTCGCTTAAAGGACGTGGCACATAGAATATGAAATTATTAATAGTTTGAGGAAAAAGGTAAATTTCTCCTTGGTTAATGTACTTCCTTTGCTATTTTGCAGTCTAGATTTTTACGCAAAGTATTATTCGTTAGTGTGTAAGGATAACGTAACCATTATCGTCGCAGAAAATTGAAGCTTGCTGGCTGAGTTCAAATTTCCGCACCTCTTGCTACACTCCTTTGCGAAATCTATTCTCCAAACAGATTTATGTTTAAACAACAGGTTAGCCTGGACTAGAATTGAATGACAATCCGTTCACTTCCCATTTCCAAACCAAGGAGAAAGCAACAGTAAACTCTTCCACTATCTTTGCGAAGAAAACAAAGCAATTCGCAGATTGTTGTGAAGAAAGACGACCGACCTTTTCTACACTAATTGTCAAATATGGATTCGTTCATCCTCTATGAGTAGAACGTCTGCTCATAGGAACGGTTGTCGCAAAGTGAGTGGCAGAACTCAACGTCAGAGTCGTACGCAATGAAGCACTGAACTACGGTATTATCTGTTATTGTATTATCATTGAAACATCTATTTTTAAATACAACAGACAACGAATGTCTATTATGTTTAATCATTATTTAGTGGCATATCAACTTTTATAGGCTATTTAACGATGATATTTAAATATTTTATACGCAATTTTTTGAGATAATAATGGTTTAGTGATACAAGTCTAACTGATTAATACATATCTTGGGGGAAAGTATGTGGATTCATACCATTCCTCATCATCCCCTCTTCCTCCTCCTCCTCCTTCTTACTCTCTTCCTTCTCTTAATCTTTCCCACCCCTCCTCCTTCTTCTTCTTCCTCGCATCATCGTTCTTCTTCTTCTTCTTCTTCTTCTTCTTCTTCTTCTTCTTCTTCTTCTTCTTCTTCTCATCCGCATCCTCTTCGTTCTTCTTCTTTTCACCATGATCTTTCTTCATCGTTCTTCTTTTTCATCTACCCTACTACCTCTCCTCATCGTTCTTCTTCTTTTCCTACTTCTTCTCACCCTCCTTCCTCTCATAATCGTCCTTCTTCTTCTTCTTCTTCTTCTTCTTCTTCTTCTTCTTCACCGTTTCCAACTGTGGCTTACGGTTATATCACTTTGAAACACCGGTTCTCGTACGATCACCGAAGTTAAGCAACGTTGAGTCTGGCCAGTTCTTAGATGGAGTGACTGCTTGAAAATATCAGATGTTGTAAGCATGGATGTGCGGGTGGTGTAAAGAATAATGGCTCGGAATTGGTAATCGGAAAACCGAGTTCGTATTGGCTTTGTTATATTTTCTTACGAGCAAAGACAATTGGGAATGGTATGAATCGACCTACTTTCCCCCAAGCTATGGATTAATCAGTTAGACTTGTATCACTAAACCATTATCATCTCAAAAAATTGCGTATAAAACATTTAAATATCATCGTTAAATAGCCTATAAAAGGTTGATATGCTAAATAAAAACGACCAACTTCATCAACTGTAAATATGACAAGAGTTGTGTAGCTCTCTTTTCTTTCTTTCTAACTAAGACTTCTTTATTGGTTTCTGGAAAGCATTTTTCGTTATACTTGGGAAGTTTGTGAATGTCTGGGTCGCATTTTCCGTTGTTTGTTATTACAAGACCCAAATAATTAAGTTTCTGCACCTGTGCATGATTTTAATATCCCCGATACGAGGTTCATATTTGGGGGGGGGATTCTACATTTGCTGACGACTATGAAGTCTGATTTCTTGCATTTATTAGTCTTCCTTCTCGCAAACTAGTTTTCTATACATACAAACATATATATATATATATATATATATATATATATATATATATATACACACACACACACACACACACATATATATATATATATATATATATATATGTTCCCTGTGTTTTGCATCTCCTTTTTGAATTGCTCTGTTTTCTGCGCCCTTTCTTCATATTTCTTCAATATTAATTTCCTATCACATTTTTCCCCATCTCAAACCTTTTTCTTCTCCACCGTTGCAAATTTCTTCCTTTTTTCTTTTTCTTCTACTTTTTCTTCTTTTTCATTAAAAACTTCTTCAGCGTTTCCAACTTCTTCTTTTACTTTTTTCTAATCCTCCTCCTCCTCCTCTTCTTTATCATTTCAACTTCTTCTACTCACACCTCCCTTTCCTCATCGTCCCCTCTTCCTTCTTCTTACTCTCCTCCTTTTCCTCTTCATCCTCCTTCGCCGGCTCCTCTTCCTCCTCCTCCTTCTTCTTCTTCTTTTTCTACGCACCCTCTTCGTTCTTCTTCTTTTCCTTCTCCTTTTCACCATAATCTTTCTTCATTGTTCTTCTTTTTTTTCATCTCACCCTACTACCTCTCCTCATCGTTCTTCTTCTTCTTCTTCTTCTTCTTCTTCTTCTTCTTCTTCACCGTTTCCAACTCCTTTCTTTCCCTGTTGTGAAATTCTGATTAAAGAAAAGTAATTAAAAGAAAACCTGTTTTATTTGTAAACTAATCTGTTTATTTTGGATTCTTATCTCGTGAGGAACGACTCAGGGGTTGATGTGGCGGACCCGACGTGCATGAAGAAGTGGATAGATGGGAGGGATATTTAAGAGGGAAACAAGAAAATGTGAAAGCCTGCTACCCACTAAAGCTCTCACGTGTGCATGATTAGAAACTGCTTTCTGCATAGACCTTTTAGAGGTATATATGTATAGATAAAATTACAAAAATTAAGAATGCTGAAATTGAGACAGAGAAGAACACAACTATTCTTAGAGAGATACAGACAGAAAAATGTATGACGGAGACAGAAATAACAAAAAGAAATTAATCTCAACACAGGCAAATATACATATATATATATATATAGATAGATAGATAGATATTAACAGACTAAGATAGATGGGTAGATAATGAACAGACCGAAATAGATAGATAGATAGATAATGAAGGGTCTGAGATAGATAGATAGATAGATAGATAGATAGATAGATAGATAGATATGAATAGTCTGCAATAGATAGATAATGAAGGGTCTGAGATAGGTAGATAGATAATTAAGAAACTGAGATAGATAGATAGATAGATAGATAGATAGATAGATATGAATAGTCTGCAATAGATAGATAGATAGATAGATAGATAGATAGATAGATAATGAAGGGTCTGAGATAGGTAGATAGATAATAAAGGTGCTGAGATAGATAGATAGATAGATAGATAGATAGATAGATAGATATGAATAGCCTGCAATAGATAGATAGATAGATAATGAAGGGTCTGAGATAGGTAGATAGATAATAAAGGAACTGAAATAGATAGATAGATAATGAAGGGTCTGAGATAGATAGATAGATAGATAGATAGATAGATAGATAGATAGATAGATAGATAGATAGTGTTATATACCATACCTATAAACACTAATGTGTATGTCTCAATCCTTATAAATATGTTGGACACTATTGTAAGTGGGGATAATATGCTGTCTAAGTAGTCCACCACTAGCTGTGGTTTAACTACCTGACGCCACTGGTGAGTATTGTATTTTGTTGATGATATAAAGATTACCATTTCATTTCCAACTTCCGTTTTGGGTATTCCTCATTCAGTAACTCTTTCTAGGTTGCAACAGATAGATAGATAGATAGATAGATAGATAGATAGAATATATGCATATATATATATATATATATATATATATCTGAAAAATTCAAATTATTGTAAACTTTTAATCAATGCCTATGGATATTTTGTTTCGCGTTCTCTGAAGACTAAATATTGGTCTTGACATATTCATTTTCATATAGGCTTACGGCCAAATCATGTTGAAATACGGGTTCCAGTACGATCACCGAAGTAAAGCAACATTGAGCCTGATCATTATCTGCTGGGAATACCAGGTACTGTAAACTTGGATGTGCGGGTGGTGTAATGAATAATGTCTCGGAATTGTTAATCGGAGAGCCGAGTTCCAATTCTTATTGGATTCGTTATATTCACTTACGTGAAAATACCCTTAGGAAAACGTATGAATTCACCTTTTCTCCCCTGCTATGGGTTAATTAGAAAAACTTTTATCAATAAACTATTATTATCGCCAAAAACATTTCTTACAATGTAAAAAATGTCTAGCTTTAAATAACCTGCAAAGTGTTGATAAGTCGTATAATACGAATCAATCATTTCCATATATATTAGGTTGAGTCATAAGTAAATTCAGAAGTTATCGACTTTAAAACTTCAAAAAGTCATGTAAAATACGTTTTATTCGATTCTAGAGATATTCATCATTATTTCCAATGATTTTCGCTTATCAGGCAGTTATTCCATCCATTTTGGGTAAATTTACGCAGGCTTTAATTTGAAATTTTTTTTGCTGAACTCTTTATCATTACATAAATTGTTCCCCATTAAAACGATCGAATATAATCGGTCAGGTGAATATCGTGGGTTGAGTAGAACAGGCCAACCGAGTTTTGAAGTTTTTTTTCTTGTCTTATGATTTCTATACGCAGCCTTGCTTTATGATGAAAGGGGACAGCATTTCCCCTTTTATCCACGATATACGCTGCCACTACCGCGCAAATATTAAGATATGTTAGTCTATTCTGTGTATGATAAGCAGTTACGATGATACAGTCGTCATTACAATTCGTTCTCTGAAACGAAAATTATTTCCTACCTAAAGTAATAGTTATTTTTCTAGCAAACGTTCTTAATGAGAAGGGAAGATGCAAAACGAATTGATCTCAAAAATAGTCGTATAAAATTTTAGAGATATAGTGTTTTAAAAGAGAAAAATACCAGAATTTATTGACTTTATTCTTCAAAAAATCATGTCAATATATTTTATTCGATTCTACATTTATTCATCATTATTTGCAGTGACTTGTTGTCCCTTATCAGGGATTCCATAACTTTTGGGTAAGGTTCCGCAGGTTTTAATAATAGCAGTGCAAAAGTTTAGTGATATAGTATTTTAAAAGAGGAAAATGTCTACAATAAAAGTTTATAACATAATATTTAATTCAGTAACTTTCTGCGCATTGTTAAACATTTCGTTTAACTCTTTGAGATTGCGTACAAATCCTTCACTATCTTTACAGGTATGAGTTGCCTTTCTCTGTGGCTGACCTCCCACAGATCTTGATGTTTACGTTGATTCTTCTGAACTCTTTTCTTTAGTTTTGTTTACATTTGCCCGATGATAATTTAATCAGCGATCTGAGCTGCCCAGTCTTTTGATATAGCGATAACTTAAGCAGCCAGATTCTAGTGTATTGCACGCAATTCGTCATGTTGAAAATTTCACCTTTATCTAAGTATTCAATGGATCATATTGTTCAAAAGTATCAAACGGTTTTTATAACTTGGACGTTTTGTTTTCTTGGAGGCTTTCAGGCAATTTCCCATTTATTAGAATTCAGCTGCGCCCTAGTTTCATCGTGGATGTGATCTCCATCCCATAATTTATACTTTTCTGACCAACTGAATCTTGCCTTCATATGCTTTTTTGCTTCGTGTTTATTGCTTAGCTGAGATGAACGTCTTCCGTTCTTGATGGGAATATTTCCTGATATCGGAAAAATCGCATTAATCCATCACATGTCTTGTAGTGTGGTTTATTTGAGAATTTCCGTCCTGATTAAAATCAATGAAAAAATAGAGAATCTTAGTGTCAGAAACCTCATACTTGGGTAGAAAAATCGGTTCTGTAGCGCAAAGGAAAAAAAAACACCGAAGGTACTGACTTTTATAACGGCCGCTTTTGGTTTCGTCTCGCATCTTTAACGCAATGAGAACACCTACAAAGTATAATCATCAGGTGTGGAAATGACTCCGACTGAACCAATGTTTAATTTGTAGAAAACGCAATACATTTATGTGATAGTAATTATTAGAAACTAGCAGTAGAGCCCGGCGTTGCCCGGGGATGTAACAGTAAGAGATAGATCAAGTATCGACCATCATAAAGACTGAAAAATAAAATTGACAAAGATTATTGTTTAAGGTTGACGGACAAACATGTCTTAAATAGTTTTTTTTTTTTTACGAATTGGTCAAACCCAAACTCAAACAAAAACATTGTTTTCAATCGTTATGGGTCTATCGATTGAATAGAATTTTATTATAAACAATTGTCTTGTAAATGGAATTTTAAAGCATTCTGAATGTAAAATAAAAAAAAAAAGTGTGCAAGACAATAAGAAACACTACCTGCCAAAAAAAAAGTTAAGTTTTGTTGAAATCGGTTGAAAAATGTAGGAAATCCGATCCCATATATAAACGAACACACACATACACACACACAAACAACCTGGGTTTTATAATAAGTATAACTCGATATGAGTTGTCCCCCTTTCATTATAGCGACAGAATCGTGTTTTATCAGGTTTTCAAATTGATTTCATGCAAAATCAATTGTGTTTTTCCAATTTTTGGCGCTGTCAGAACCACCGCAAGGTAATTTTACGTAGTCCTGTGAAGTTTTGTTGAAATCGGTTGAAAAATGTAGGAAATCTGATCCAATATATAAACGTACAGACACACAGACACACAATCTGCGTTTTATAATAAGTAAGATGTACAATAGTTTTATGTCAGCAATGTGGATGGTAGCTTGGTAACCAACCCGTCTTGCTCCATGGCTAGGTGTTCGGAACAGTAGATCACTCGTGGATTCTTGCTTTGTTCCCCAGCAGTGTCCTGCAAAGTGCATTCTACGTTCGTGTAAGATTATAGAAATATCAGGTATGGGTCCATAGAACTGTGATTTAGTCGGATGTGATCTTCAAGAGATTTTAAGTATAGCTCTCAGTATCTGAGTACAGGTTCCATCAAGCGTGGACCCATACATTAAAACCGCCTCTACAGTGACTCGAAAAAATTTTCGCGTCAGGTTGTCTGATAGATCAGATTTCCAGATTATATTCCATTTTAGCCAAGACATTTTTCAGCAATGACACAGAATGCAATCCTAGTGACCTTCCGAAATTGATTCAAGACAGTGATGGTTGGCGTGATAGACGCATGATTGTCCAAGGGAGCTTGACCAAAACAATTTAGGCGACCAACAACGTTATATGATAAGGTAAGGTTCAGTAATGTAAGGAATGCGCAGGTCTTCTTCGGACGTTTCGAATATACAGGCTGTCCCCCCAAAAAAAATTTGCATCATTTTAAAAGCAATTATCTTGAAAACTACTAAGTCTAGCTCAATGAAATGAAACAGTTTAGGTCTTGGACATCATAAGTTTATTATGGAACTGATTTCATAAGTTTCAATATGTACACCGCCTGTGATACGGCACACGTTGAGTCGGTAGTTAAGCTCTTACCAAACACGATAAAGTTGATGATAGTCTACCAGATCCTTTAGCAGCCATCCTCTTTAAATTTTTGGTACCAAATCCAAATTTGTTTGCAGGTTGGTGAAGTTTTTTTTTTTAAATTTTGCATTGAAGGCACACTGTACAGTCTTTGGTGACTGTGTGCGATCATATTCCAAGACACAAAATGACTTCTCTTTGGGAGCGAACGGCATGGCTCAACCTGAAAACAGAACAAAAATAAAATATTAACTATAAAATCTTGATCTGTTTCTATACATTTTGTGAAAATTTGAGCTTATTTCCATACGAATTGCCAAAATTATTGGCCTGCGAAATGATAAAAAGGGGATTTATAAACCGATTTTATTTCTTATTGCTACAAAAATTTTCTTTGCTGGGTAAACGTTTTTGAGTTGTCATCTATGATTTTATTTAAAAAATCCATTAAAAATGCTGTTTACCTTTTAGGTACAAAATTAAATTGAGCAGATATAGATTCAAAAATTCCAAAGTGAAGAGTTCGTCCTTTAAGAAATTAATTGACAATTGTCATATCATAACGGGTTCCCGTGGCCTAATTGATAAAGGCACACGTTTGCTATAGGATTGATTTTCTTTATGGAATAAGGGAATGCATATCCGATTCCTATCGGAAGGCACATTTTTCTTTGGTAGAACCTCTCGATTTTACTCGGTTGATATGAATGTCACTGTTCAACTAAAAAGAAATCACAAAGACGTGTGCACACTAAAAATAACCTATATTGTTGTAAGAAATAATATGGAATGAAAAATCCATCTAGAAATTTCTGTGTTCACATTTCGGGGACGACGGTACAACTAGCGATTACAGATTCAAAAGATCACAACGACAGGTATGCATTCCTTAAATAGAATTATAGATATATGGCCAGTGAGATAGATATATATGACTAGGCTAAGACAAATAGAGAGGCGAATAGATATGAACAGATAATAGGTGATAAAAGTCCGAGATGTCTGTCTATGTTTCTGAGATGAGGCACTGTAATTATTTACACTATTTACATTGTTCGGACTGTTGTCCACATCTTCAAGGCCATATTCACAACATTTCGGCCGTTGTAGGCTCCAGCCTTCTTCAGGATTTGTCTATATTTCTTAGATGAGGTATTTAATTATTTACACTATTTACATTGTTCGAGCTGTTGTCCTCATCTTCGTTGCCATATTCACTACATTTCGGCCGAAGTATGCTCTGGCCTTCTTCAGGATCAATCTATATTTCGGAGATGTGGTATTGTAATTATTTACATTATTTATATTGTTCGAACAGTCCTCATCTTTATTATCATATTCACGACGTTTCGGCCGGGTGAACTCATGGCCCAGTTGATAAAAAAAGTTGGTTGGATCTAGTTACTTGACCCAATAGTTCCAATACATGGCTACTGCAGTGGTTAACAAAAACTTGGCGAGTTGAGTTAAAGGGAGATAACTGAGACACCCAGCACGTAAAACTAGAATAATCTACACTAGTAGACGAAATTACAATTATCTGAAGAAGACCGGAGCGTATAACGGCCGAAACGACGTAAATATAAAAAAAATAAAATAAGGTAACAGTCCAAACAATGTAAGTAAGTCTGAGATGGGCAGACTAATGTGAGAAGCAAGAGGCTGTGGTCGTTACTAACCCCTGCGCAAGAATGTTGTAATGATTCACAAGGCCACAGCTAGGAGCCCATTATAAGGATTTAGTCAACCTCAATGAGTGAATATCAAACTCAACACAATAGGCATCTGTTCCGTTTATCACGCAACTTAATAGAAGCGGCCTGTTTGGTCAAAATTCAGTCCAATTGAGGGCAGCATCTGGAGTGCCTTAACACTTTGATCTTTGCTTGACAGAATTTTCTGAAGGTATGGCCGATGAAGCTGGGATGTGGAACGAAGGTCTTATATTTCACCCCCTATTTCCTGCGTTTTCTTCTGACATCCACCTGTTGGTTTCGCTTTTCCTAGCACTTCATAATTACTCCTTAAACAGTATAGCGCAAGCCGCTGCGATTGTCTGTGAGCAGTTCCCAGCTACGAGAGTCGATACACGTGATGTTCAAGGCACTCTTCCAGATGGCCGTTATTCATTCAATGCACGTGACACGAACTTGTTAACCATTACTTCCCAATTTTCTCATAAGTATTCATTAAAGTTCTGTTGTTAGTTTTAATTTTGAGGGGAATGTAATTAATTTACGCCTAATTAGGGACATTAATGCACATGTGGACCAGCGGCTGCTTTATGTCAGAATTTTATCTTTTTCACAATAAAATAATAAATTTCACGTCAGAAGCATAAAACAGGTAAAAAAAAAATGCCAGCACCAAGCAGCCCAGACAGCAGACAGCTGAAGGCAAAGGAAAATGGCGGGCTCTATCGTTTTAATTATTTTTAACTCCGAATATTATTAATATTAATTAAAACAACCCCCTCCAGATTAATGGAAAATTTTCAATTTGAGACATTGGGGATGTGATGCATTTATTTAATCAAGAATAAGTTCTACAAATGAGGAATTATTAAAAAAGGGACAGTTTTATTTTAGTTATAATTAGCTCGTTAACCATTACTGAACCTTTGCTTTCTTTTGTTTTATCTGTCACAAAGTCAAATGAAAGGAAGCGTAAAAGGTTGCGTTGAACTCCTTTCTTTGGTAAAAGGCCAGAAATTGAAATGAGGGCCTTTTACCAGCGATTGAACACCAACTCCAGACAATGGTATATATATATATATATATATATATATATGAAAATATATATATATATATATATATATATATATATATATATATATATATATATATATATATATATATATATATATATATATATATATATATATATATATGAAATTGTCAAGTTATTCTAACATTGCATGTCATTCTGAAATTGACAACTTGGTTGAACAATTTTTCGACCACGTTGCCTACATTCGAGACGTCTTCCCCACTCCCTACCTATAACTCTCTGCATCTATGTCTTCAATCTTACACCCTACACCTTCCACGACTTCTCCCACTAGTAATAATAGGCCTGTCTAACGCTTTTACACCGCACAGTGAGAAATCAGACAGAGATCGGGTTTATGCTAATAATATGATCTCCACCAGAAATACACTATCCACAAAAACATCTGTCGGTGAGTATTTCAAATTTCTCTGTTTATTTCTCGTTCCGTTGATGAAGGATAGAGGCGTGTCCGAAAATTCCGAAATTAAAACCTTTCTTTCCGTGCTCTTCATTTCTGTCATATGGTTAATAATTAATATTTAATAAATGTTTTTCGTACTGATTATATTGGTACCCTTTCATTTGTTTTGGTTTTATTAACTAAACTATCTATTTTACATACAATAAGAAGCACACGTGGACACTCCCTTCTAATTATACACACACACACACATATATATTAGGTTGGTGCAAAAATAATGTCGTTTTCTCACATATGTTACTTTTTATATAGGATTTCTGAATTAATTCATTGATATATATAGTTATGTTATATATCATTTTGAAGCGCGTTTTTCGCTCTATCGAATCGTATTATTCGTTACCGTTCTCAATCTCTTCATTCATTTCTTTGGAGGCTTTTCGACAGCATGGACAAAATTCAAATCCGCACGATTTTTTGTTCCAGTTCAAACTAGGCCGAAAAGCTACCGAGACAGCTCGTGATATCAATGATGCGTTTGGCCCAGGAACCACTGACGAACGTGTGGCACAACGGTGGTTCAAGAAATTTTGCAATGGTGACGAAAGCCTCGAAGATGAAGACGGTCGCGGCCAGCCGACTGCGGTTGATAACGAACATTTGAAAGCCTTAATTGAAGCCGATCCTCGCAAAACCACACGAGAAGTTGCTGTTGAACTCGAGGTCCACCACTCAACAGTCGTTCGCCATTTAAAGCAAATAGGGAAGTCAAAAAAGCTGGATAAATGGGTGCCGCATGAATTGAACGATATTCAAAAAAAAAATCATCGTTCTGCGCAACAAAAACGATCCATTTCTCGAGCGGATTGTGACGTGTGATGAGAAGTGGATCCTCTACGACAAACGGCGACGTTCGGCACAGTGGTTGGATGCCGGAGAAGCTCCACAACACTTCCCGAAGCCGAAATTGCACCAAAAAAATGTTATGGTGACTGTTTGGTGGTCTGCGGCCGGTCTCATCCATCACAGCTTCTTGAATCCGGGCGAAACGATTACGGCGGAGAAGTACTGCCGACAAATGGATGAAATGCACCAGAAGCTCCAACGTATGTGCCCGAGATTGGTCAATATGAAAGGACCAATTCTCCTCCATGACAACGCTCGCCCGCATGTTGCTCAACTGACCCTGCAGAAGCTGAACGAATTGGACTACGAGACTATGCCACATCCGCCATATTCACCGGACCTCTCGCCCACCGATTATCACTTTTTCAAGCATCTCGACAACTTCCTGCGCGAAAAATGCTTCAATAGCCGAGATGATGCCGAATCGACCTTCAATGACTTCATCGCTTCCAGAACTCCGGATTTCTATGCTAATGGGATAAATAAACTTGTTTCTCGTTGGCAAAAATGTGTCGATTCTAATGGTTCTTATTTCAATTAATAAAGTTTATTATGAAAGGAGTTATGATCTTTTGAAGTTGAACGTCAAAAAACGACACATTATTTTTGCACCAACCTAATATATATATATATATATATATATATATATATATATATATATATATTTTATTATTAATGGTTCAAAACTTAATAACCGCCATAAATAGACAACTTTTATTTGTATTTTTCATACTAATACACACGATAATAATTACAAGGAAAAAAAAAAATTAAGAATGAGTTAGCTAACCGGTTTCGTACCTCGTTCAATGGAACTAAATCGGGGTTAATAAATATGTATATATTATCAATAAAAAGGATGGAATGTAAGGGAAGAGCAAAAAATTAAATGGAAATCAATTGGACGCCAAGGACGAAATCCTTCTGTTTACAGAGCAATGGCTTCATTGATATATATATATATATATATATATATATATATATATATATATATATATATATGGCATCCATTGTCTTAAGGTGGTAATTTGAGTGGGACCTACTCAAGATGGAAAAATGAGTTCACACTGAAATTAGCCATACAACTGCGGTTATTTATAAGATGTTCCGCAATCGAAGGCTCGTATGAATTGGTGAGGACATCAGATGGTAAATAAGTTGAGTTCTGGAATTTTGTAGGCCCGTGTTGTTTAATCCTAGCCTCCAGTCGTTCTTTCTAAGTAGTACGAACTGCAACTATATTTAAATAAATAAATCAGGGAACTATTATGGTGAGGTGGAAAAACGTCCTTGCGCATGGATGGAAGGACAGGTTTAGTAGGGGAAACCACATGAGTGTTAGAAGGTAAAGTAACATTGTGAAAATACTATGGAAACCCGTTTAGCAAAGCTGTCACTAATGCTACCGAGTAAAGGAAGACGTGGGTACACGGGACATCTCTGTACTGAAGCAGGGTTGACTTCATTCCGGACGAGCACTCTTGAGAGAAAGCGAGAATTTGTAAACAATGAATACTATTGTTAATAATGCGAAGCTCTTCTATGAATTGAACCCTCTCGGTGATCGTTTATTCAAAGACTACATACGTAAAAATCAGCCTTCCTCTCTACCGGGCGCTGATAGCTCAGGGATAAAATCTGTTTCTGATTCCAAATCAGTTGGGTTTCAATCCTGCCTTCAGGTAATTGGGTGTCTAGCCACGCTATGATACTGCGAAACAGAATGTCTGTGGCTGACAATGTATATATATATATATATATATATGGATAGAGAGAGCGAGAGAGAGAGAGAGAGAGAGAGAGAGAAAGCAGGATATATATATATATATATATATATATATACATAGATAGAGAGAGAGAGAGCGAGAACTCCAAGAAGAGTCACCAAACTCAGGAGGTTCAACACCAAATCCAAAATCTTTGAGTGTCTGAACTAATTAAAATTAACCAAAGGAAAACAAAAATGACGTCCACTCCTCCATCTGGTGTGTCCTACAAAGAGCCAGCAATACTTGTCAAAATAGTAGCAGGTTGTCGACACTTTCTATATATTCAAAATAGTATGCCAACGGATGGTGGACTCGATGCCGAGATTTTTTTTTCACGCATTCAGAAGGCAAGTGTTGCATGTGGTAAATTCTATACTCTTCTGAAACATGGACAACATACTGGAGGCATGAAATGGTTTGATCAATTCTACCAAAAAGAGATGCATCTTTAATATCAAATGGCGACCTTTGATTTCAGATATTGTTGTCTTCTAAAGTTCTCAATGTAAAAGCATTGAAATAAGATTAATCCTCAACCATATTCGATGGTAAAGACCTGTTGTGAGAATGGGCGATAACAGGTATTCGCAAACAACTTTCCAACGGGGAACAGAAGACTGGAAAGAGAAACACAAGACTAGGAAGATTTTTTGAAGATGCTATGAAGGATAACCTGAATGGATGTGCGGCATTGGGAAAAAAACTGACTTTAAACCGTACAGAGTAGAAGCACTTTATTAGGAAAGGGAAGCAATGCCTTTGAGGATGAATTTCTCAGGAATACAAAGATCAAGCGTTATCTCAGAAGAGACACTGATTTGTTGAGGGCAGTTTATATACACCATCTTAAAGATCATTATAACAAATACAAACAAATCAATTATACCTCATCGTCCTGTCGCCAATACCTGTGTTGTTTACAACAAGATTTATAGGCTTTGTAGATCATCACCTGGACTGAGGTGACACATGGTGGTACACAGGAGAGTTGTAGGGAATATAGATCCACTCACCCAGATCAAAGATACAGCCTTTATCTGTCATATACGCCTGATAAATATTAAATCGAATGCTGGTCAAGTTAGAATTTTTGGGTAGTATTAGTGAGCCAGCCAAAATGAGCTGACTCATTTTATAATTCACCAATAGAAAGGTTAACCAATCAGAAGGCTCAAAATATTCAATGCGACGTGTATAAAGGCCGCCATGTTTTTTTTTCCCGAATATTCACTGGCAGCCTTTGATATCGAAGACTGAAGAATTACAGAAGAGCTGCTGGTGGTATTGGCGATATAGGCAGATTCAGTAGAGTGTCATACTAGTGAGTGTTAATCTTTAACGTTGTTTCATTGAACAGATTACGTACTGCGCTGGATTCTATATTCATAGACTATGGTGAACATGGTTAACAGGTCATCCTAGGCGTGATGGACACCGAAATGGAACGGAAAACATCACAGACGATGCGAAGGGTGTATGGGCGTCTTTCGTGTGAGTGAGATATGGCGATCATTATATATACACTACTGCTACTACTTCTAATATGACGATTACGATTTTTTAATGTCGATAATTTAGAACATAGAAATATCAAAATATATAGAATAACCACCAACCTTTTGACCACATAAATCAAGCATCTTCCGAAAGTAGATGCAGAACGACTGTAACTGTCTAGAGCAGAATGAAAAATGACTTAAGTAGAACTCTCATAGAAGTCTACAACCATAGAACATAGAATATAGACAAAATAAAAGGTTCATTTCGAAATTCTAATCACCTGAAGAAGGCTGGAGCGGACAACGTCCGAAACGTTCTGAATACAGCAATGAAGATGAGGATAACAGTCCGAATAATGTGAATAATGCCAGAAGCTAATCATGTCTTTAACTACCTCATCTCAATGAAGATATAGACAGCCATTAAATAATGCAAGTAATCATAATACCCCATCTCAGAGATATAGACAACCATTATATCACTGGATCTAATCTAACAACGTCTTTATCCACTGGGCCATGTGTCCTATGTGAATAGGATAACAGTCCGAATAATGCAATCAAGATGAGGATAATCAGTTTGAATAATGTAAATAATGCAAGATGATTTGAATAATGTAAATAATGCAAGTATTCATCTCTCAGAGATATAGACAGCCATTATATCACTAGAAGTTAGTCACTGGATTTAAGAACATTTTATCCACTGGGCCATGTGTCCTGTGAATATGCCAATGAAGATGAGGATAACAGTCCGAATAATTAATCCAAGTAATCATAATACTCAGGGCCATTATATCACTAGTGTCCTGGATCTAACCAACGTCTTTATTCACTGGGCCATGTGTCCTTGTGAATATGCCAATGAAGATGAGGATAACAGTCCGAATAATGAATTATATAAATAAGAGATATAGACAGCAAATATTCATCCAAAATATGGCAATGAAGATGAGGATAACAGTCCTAATAATGCTCATCTCAGAGATATAGACATTTCACTTCATCTTCCCACTCGTGATGGTTCAAGATTGGAATGGAATTTGAAGATTGAAGATATAGACAGCCATTATATCATATGGATTTAAGCAACATCTTTATCCACTGGGCCATTCTCAAAAGATTTAAATACAACTCTTTCTCCCCAAGTCTAACTTGTCATAATGTCAACCAAAAATAATGTAAATAATAGCAATACCTCATCTCAGAGATATAGACAGCCGTTATATCATGATAGTCACTGGATCTAAATCCACAAAATGCCAATTAGGATAACAGTCCGAATAATGTAAATAATGCAAGTAATCAAAGCCCATTTATCACTAGAGTATCATAATATCTTTATTCACTGGGCCAAATTAATCTAACAAAAAAAAATAATGCAAGTAATCTAACTCAGAGATATAGACAGCCGTTATATCACTAGGACAAAATTCTTTATCCAATTTCTGGGCAATAAGATGAGGATAACAGTTTGAATAATGTAAATAATGCAAGTATTCATAATACTTCATCTCAGAATATAGACAGCCATTATATCACTAGAAGTTAGGCCATTTAAGAACATCTTTATCCACTGGGCGTAATATGCCAACAAGATGAGGATAACAGTCCGAAACGTTGAGATATAGACATTTGTTCATCTTCCTCGGATGGTTCTTGAATGGAAAGATTGATTTGACGATAACATTACGAATAATGTAAATAGTCTTGAAAGACATCTTTAATTAACCAGAAATTGGCCAACAAAGCTTGTTTATCATATGTGTATAACTAAAATGTACATACAATTACAAAAGAAATCCAAAAAGGATTATTTACAGCTATATGAACAATATATGATGAAATACCAAAAGTAGGGAAAGGAGCAATAAAATAAAACCAAGAGTGCTTGATTGCTATGCGATATCAATATAATATTTTATGCCTATATAATATCTATATGATAGATCATATGCGTTTATATGATACCTGTATGATATCATATGTCATATCTTATATGACAGGGAATATTGGGTAATCACCCCACGGTTTAGGAAGGAGCTAGAGTAAGCGAAAATGTGGTACTACAGAAGGCTACTGGAAATTTCATGGACACAGCGGGTAACAAGGAAATCTTATAAAAAACCGGAAAAGGTGGCTGAAGTTCCTTGGCCAGAGTGGGTGAGCAACAAGGAACTTTTATAAAAAAAATCTGGAGAGGTGGCTGAAATTCCTTGAACAGAGCGGGTAAGCAACATGTAAAACTTATAAATAGAATCCGGAAAAGTGGCTGAAGTTCCTTGGACAGAGCAGGGGAACAACAAGGAAATCTTATAAAAAGATTCCGGAGAATGTCGCTGAAATTCCTTGGACATGTAATAAGTAAGGAGCATTTGGAAAACTTAAACTTCACGAGGCATAACGAGGGCAAGGGGTACAAATGATATGTAGTTGTGGAGAGCTATAGTCGCCTATGTCCTGATGGGACGAGGCATATAGAGGAAGGGCTCAATCAACCTAAAAACCAAATGGGAAGAAGAACAAATATATGACTGATACCCACCGCAAAAACAAGGCCCTGATTTTGACTAAAATCGAACCCATCAGTGACTGCGGAAGTTTGGGCTGAAGCCAGAAATACGGAGATTTGTTCTAGTCGCTCATATAAATAAAGATCCGACCAGGTACAGTGATGAGACCGATCCAAGATGTTACTTGTGTGAAGTGTGGCATACATAAACCTAGAAAAACTCAATGGAGAATAAAAACAGCGAGAATATATTTCAATGAGTCCACATATAAGGTACAAAAATCACTCGATGTAGCCACCATCAACGATCACTACTTTCTCCAGGTGGGACCGGAAGCTGGTGCAGACATAGGCGATGGCGCCTCTGTTCATGTTGGCCATGGCGTTCTAGATGGCTGCCTTGAGATCCACCTTGTAGCGCCTGCAGCTCACCTCACTCTCCAAGACGCTCCACACAAAGCAGACGAGAGGAATGCAGTTTGGCAGTAAGGGGGATAAGAAGTCAGGCAACCAGTTATACGGTGAACGAGTGGCGCCTTTTGAGTACATAAGATTTATAATTAAAGTATTTGTCCGCCTGCTGGTGCCCATATCTGCGACAATTTTCCTCACGCTTTTGCTGGGATTCTCCTTGAAAACTTCGGCAATTCGGCGCCGAACTCCGTCCTGATGAAGAGCTTCTTCAATGTCTTGCATTCTGGCCGAACTCCTTGACAACTTCGGCAATGTCGGCGCCGAACTGACGTCCTGATGACGCTAGAGCGCTTCTTCTTTGTCTTGCATTCTGGCCTGAAACTGTCCTGACAAAACTGACGCCGCTTCTTCTTTGTCTTGCATTCTGGCCTGAAACTGTCCTTGACAACTTCGGCAATGTCGGCGCCGAACTCGGGCGTCCTGATGACGCTAGAGCGCTTCTTCTTTGTCTTGCATTCTGGCCTGAAACTGTCCTTGACAACTTCGGCAATGTCGGCGCCGAACTGTGTCTTGCATTCTGGCCTGAAACTGCCCTTTGACAACTTCGGCAATGTCGGCGCCGAACTCGGGCGTCCTGATGACGCTAGAGCTTTGTCTTGCATTCTTCTTTGTCTTCGCATTCTGGTCCTGAAACTGTCGCCTTGCATTCTGGCCTCTGTCCTGACAACAATGTCGGCGCCGAACTCGGGCGTCCTGAACTCAGAGCGTCCATTCTGGCCTGAAACTGTCCTTGACGGCAATGTCGGCGCGAACTTCTTCTTTTTGTCTTGCATTCTGGCCTGAAACTGTCCTTGTCGGCGCCGAACTCGGGCGTCCATGATAGAGCGCTTCTTCTTTGTCTTGCATTCTGGCCTGAAACTGTCCTTGTCAGCTGAGGCCCATATGCCCTTGCAAAGCCGTAGACAATGGTTTTAGGTTATGTAAACCATTCAATAATTACTTTGGATTTGTGGCCGGCGCGAATGTTCGCAACAGCAGTAGTTCTTATATCGTATTCTGAAGACATGTCAATTGCTAAGAGCTTCGTGCACCAATGACCACACAATCACTGAGGTGTAGTACTTTTTAATAGCGCCCTCAAAACCTCACTACGTTGTAACGTCAAGGTTAATATTACTGATTTATCTGCGCCTCAATTTACTATAACCTATCTACAAATGCATTTTAAATATCGAATTGATAGTCTAAAAGAAATACTCGCTTCGGAATATATGTTAAAAGTGTAACATTTCCCACGTAGTAAAATGGTTAGAACACAAACTAGTGCTAGTACTAGAAGATGAAAATATCACAGAGTTCTTGGAATTCGTTACACACACGGATTGCACTCTACAAATCAACAAACCAAATATAATAACAGATTTCAAAAAGCATAATTGATCGCTTATAGACACGGACACAGCGTCTGATGGAAACACTTCAGAATCTCCAATATATATGGATCTCGATTAATTGATTTCTATTTTTTACGGCTTATCAAGATTTGCAGGTATTTTTAAAGCCAGAAAATATTTTCAGACTGTAAGGACGATGAGGAGAGGGAGGAAGGCGAGAAGAAGAAAAAGAAGGACGATGACAAGTGGAAGAAGAAGAAGAGGAGGAAAGGTGAGAAGAAGAAGAAGAAGAAGAAGAAGAAGAAGAAGAAGAAGAAGAAGAAGAAAAAGAAGAAGGACGAAAATATGGAGATATTAACAAGAAGAATAGAAGCAGAACAATGAGGGTAAGAAGAAGAAGAAGAAGAAGAAGAAGAAAAATGATGAAGATGGGGAGGAGGGTGAGAAGAATTAGAAGAGGAAGAACGATGAGTAGAGGTAGTAGGGTAGATAAAAAAAGAAGAACGATGAAGAAAGATCATGGTGAAAAGAAGAACGAAGAGGTTGTGGATGAGAAGAAGAAGAAGAAGAAGAAGAAGAAGAAGATGCTAATAATAAGAATGATGATGAGTAGAAGGTGGAGGGTGAGAAGAAGAACGATTAGGCGATGGAGTTTGTGCGAAAGAAAGAAGCTGGACGAAGGGGATGCGGAGCCAGATGAGAAGGAGAAGATGAAGAATAAGAATAAAAGGCAGAAGAAAAAAGGCGATGACGAGAGGGAGGATGTTGAGAAAAAGAAGTAGTAGTAATAGCACTAGTAGTAGTAGTAGTAGTAGTAGAAGGGTGATGAGGAGGGGGAGCGGAGGCTGAGACGAAGAAGAAGCAAGGCGAAAAAGAATACAAGAAGCATATGAAAAAGCTGAAGGACGCAAAAATATAAAACTCGTTTGCCATTTTTACGCTTCTTTGCGAACCAAGAAACCCGTCTTTTCGCATTAGATTGAGAAAAAAACGCAACAAATGTGAAAATGCAAATTACACCCGCGCTGCAAATCTGCCTTCGAGCAAGCAATCGGCGCCGAAAGACCCGCTCGCTCTTCTTTCTCTCACTGTTTCTATTCTCCTCTCTCTCTCTCTCTTATATATATATATATATATATATATATATATATGAGATGATATTCCTAATATTTTTTCAGAGATAGAAGGATAATAAAAGAATTCTAAAAATCTATTGCTCAAATAAATAAATAAATGAAACCCAAGATGATTAAAAATTATGACTACAACTCGATTAATAAAATATACTTTTCAATAAATTTATTAGATTTCCTATTAGAATAATGAATATTTATTGACAATCATTTCAGTTTCGATTTATTCTTTAGTGTTTGTTTTGAATCCTGGTGCCAATGTGCATTCGTACATTTATGTTTTATTAGCTGCGATTTGAAAATAATTTTAAAGTACATGAGGTTACTTGATTTAAAATTTGAACGCGAAGTATTTGTTTAAGTCATTATGGCGATAATCTAACGGCAAATCGAAAATGTTCAACGCATCTCTTCTTTGATAAGTTTGACAACTACATGTCAAATTAGTTACCATTTTCAGGCAGAATAAAGAAATCTGTCTATATCTCTGAGATGAGGTATTATGATTATTTACATTATTTGGATGGGTCCTGTCACTGGATCTAACCAACGCCCTTATTCACTGGGTCATGTGTCTTGGGCCAGTGGATAAAAACGTTGGTTAGATACAGTGACTACACCCCCAAAGTTTTCAGTTTAATACCAGGCTACAGTGAACCAAAAAACTTGGAGAATGGAACTAGAAGAATCTAACCCCGTGGACAAAATAAAGCGTTCGGTTGGAAATTCAAATCACTTGAAGAAGGCCGGAGCGTACAACGGCCGAAAAATTGTGAATATGGCCACGAAGATGAGGATAACAGTCCGAATAATGTAAATAATGTAAACAAAGAAACGCTATTTATACTACTTGCATTGTTCGAACTGATGTCCTCATCTTTACTGCAATATTCACGACATATTGACCATTCTACGCCCCGACCTTCTTCACGTGATACACGTTGGAATTTAGAACCGAAATTTTTATTTAGTTCACGTGAATAGATTGTTCTAATTCCACGTGCCATGCCTTTTCTTGATATCTCAGTTTTGGTTAATTCCGCTTAGTATCCTGCACAACCCACGATAAATAGAAAATATAGATATATCCAATCATCTGTAGAATCTCCAGTTCATATATTTAAAAAAAATAGCATCGTCAACCGCCATTTATATTGATTTCATGCTGCACGTCGCTTTTGAATCAGGGTACTTAGTTTATTCTTTTTGAATCAGGGTTCTTAGTTTATTCTTTTTGAATCAGGGTACTTTATTCTTGTGCTATATTGTTATTGCCTCATTGTTTCTTGTCCGTTGATGTTGGACCGGTGTAGTTTAATCTTATACGATTATCGTCCTTGTTTCGTTGTGTCTTTTGTTGGTTGAAAATCTTCTAGAAAATGGATACCCGTCATTGGATTTCAGGCCAATTTTTCTTCTTGGCTTCACTAAATGAATTATCCCGGTTCATTATTCGAATCTTTTACTCAAATATATATATATATATATATATATATATATATATATATATATATATATATATATATATATATATATATATATATATATATATATATATATATATCTGTTTTTGGATTCTTTCTTACTTTGACAGATATATTCTTATGTACAACGAACATACATGTCCTAGCCAGAATTGATCTATAGGTATTTTAATGAAAATAACTTTATCTGGAGTAACTGCACCCTCGTCCAATTTAAATACACTCCTTAATACTCCACACACTTATCACAATGTTATTTCTACTTTTCGAAACAGTTTTCAAACTGCTGCCTCATCGTCTCTCGTAATTCCGTTCATGGCTTGAAATCTATATTTCAATATCTATTTTAATTTTGGGAGAAGGAAGAAGACATAGTAAGTCAAATTTTAAGAGGAATAGGGTAGATATGTGTGATTTCAAAATCCTGCACGGCTCACAATAAATGGAAAATAAAGGTATTCAAAATAGCTGTATACTTTCCAACCATCTGTAGAATCTCCAGTTCATATAAAAAAAAATTATAGCATCGTCAATCGCTGATTTACATTGATTCACGCGCACATCTCTTTTGAATCAGGGTACTTAGTTTATTCTTCTTGAATCAGGGTACTTAGTTTATCCTCGTGCTATATCGTATTTGCTTCGTTGTTTCTTGTTCATTAATGTTGGACCAGTGTACTTAGTTTATTCTTGTACGATAATCATCCTGTGTTCGTTGTTGAATCTTTTGTTGGTTGAAAATATTTTAGAAAATGGATTCCCGTCAATTAAATATGTAGGTTTGATGAAATGGATCGTGATTACAATTCCAATGTAATAAATAAATAAATTATAACTATGGAATAGTAGTGTTTGAGCCTTATATATACATATATTGAGAAAATTAAGTCATAAATATAGCATACCTGGAAATTATATATATATATATATATATATATATATATATATATATATATATATTTTCAGGTATGCTATATTCATGACTTAAATTTAAGTCATGAATGTAGCATACCTGAAAATGATATGATTTTCAGGCATGCTATATTTATGTCTTAAATTTCTCAATATCAGGGATAAACTATTTACATTGTTCGGCCTATCGCCCTCATCGTTGTTGCCATATTTATCACAACGATTCGGCCGTTGCACGCTCCGGCCGTTGCACGCTCCGGCCTTCTTCAGGTAGTTGGAATGTCGAATCGAACCCTTTATTTCGCTCACTGGGGGAGACTGTTCTATTTTCACTTGCCATGTCTAATGGATGTCAGTTATCAGTTATCTCCTGTTAATTCCTCTCCCCAAGTTCTCGGCCGCCTTAACCAGGTATTGAATTCACACTCTCTTTTGGTCCTGTCACTGGATCTAACTAACGCCTTTATCCACTGTGCCATGTGTCCTTGAGGAAATAATGTACATAATACATCATCCCAGAAATATAGACAGATACAATCAGGGACAAAGTTTATATAAATATAAAAGTGGAAAGTGAAGTCAGCAGAGGTCGAGTAAATCTTGTTAATTAGGAAATTCAGTTAAATGAAAATTTGGGTTGAGGTTTTTGGTAGGAAAATTTTGGGAAAGTTAAATATAATAGAACCGGAAATTTGGGAAACCCGGATATAAGAGGTTTTCTGGTCCCAAATTAGAGCCTGAAAATCCATTTGGGATATAAGAGAAACCGGATATAAGAGAGATTTTTTCTGGTCCCAAATTAGAGCCTGTGTTACCTAAACAAAATAGACCAAACCCGGATATAAGAGAAACCCGGATATAAGAGAGATTTTCTCTGGTCCCAAATTAGAGCCTGTGTTACCTAAACAAAATAGACCAAACCTTATAAGAGAAACCCGGATATAAGAGAGATTTTCCTAAACAAAATAGACCAAACCCGGATATAAGAGAAACCCGGATATAAGAGAGATTTTCTCTGGTCCCAAATTAAGCCTCTGTTATAAACAAAATAGACCAAACCCGGATATAAGAGAAACCTATATTTGTTTTCCTTTTAGAGCCTTTTACCTAAACAAAATAGACCAAACCCGGATTTAAGAGAAACTTGTTAAACAAAATAGACAAACCCGATGAAAACCCGGATATAAGAGAGATTTTTTGGTCCCAAATTAGAGCCTAAAACAAAATAGAAAACATATAGTAAAATATAAGAGACCCTCCGGTCCAACTCTCTTATATCCGGGTTTCATTTGTTTCGTCTCATCACCATTTATCTTGTTACACAAATGTCAGATTTCTAGACTAAAACTTACATTTCTAGACTAAAAGCAAATAGATGTTGCATCTAGCATCAAACTCAATAGGGGTTAGTAAAATCTATTGTATGTTGATTTTAGAGACTCACCTGTGAAATATAATTACTAAGTACAGGAGTTTGCGCCTTTTGGGACGCGTGAAATCGCTTTATCCAGGGTATTCCAACATTACAGCAGTACCTTCCTTGCATTAAGAAGGGTGAGACGGTGTAATATCTAGCCTAGCGTGATTGTGGGCGCGGGGAATGCATAGTTTTTGTCCTTGTCCTATATGCATACGTATATGTATGGCATTCCCCACTTAGAAACGACCTTGTGTCACATTCTGCCTTAGTAGGGAGACCGGGTAAATATATTGGTGGATTATAGGCCACAGAGCGAGTATGTTTTTACGGAAGGGAGTTGCCACTCTCATATCCAACTGTTTTTGAATTTAGATTAGCCTTTCTCCAAGACTGTTTTCAAACGGAATAGAGTAAGCCCCGTCCGTCCTGCCATGGGTCCCACACATTAGAGTGCGGCAGAATAAATGGATTTATACTTTTCCAAGGCGATGTGTGTAAAATCAGACGTGAACGCCTCAGCAATGATTTGAACCTGGCAAGTCTATCTCATTTTCCTAGTCGATTACCGCTTCACTAAAGAGCACAGCCAACATTTCATACATAAATATTAAAAACAAAACAGAAACAAAAAATGCATTCTTATGTCTTTTTCTGATTATCTATCTATCTATCTATTCACACACACATGTATATATATATATATATATATATATATATATATATATATATATATATATATGTGTGTGTGTGTGTGTGTTTGTGTATGTGTGTGTGTATGAGTGAAGATTGGTAAAAGTGTTAGTGAAAAACGTTAAACGTATTAAAAATGGTTTATGGAGAACAAGCTACGAAGAAATAGTGTCTTTTTTTTTTGCTTTTATTGCCACAGGCAGTTCAACAAAAGGCGGGAAGATGTACCCGATAACGTAAGAAGTGGGCAGCTATTCCCACAAATAAAAACAAGTGCAAATGTCGACAGAGTGCGAAACTTGGTGCGCTCAGATCAAAGATTAAAGTTTGCTGCCTCATAGCAAAAGAAGCGAAAATGAGCGGGAATACAGGACGACAGATTTCAACAGAGGATTTGAAATAGATGCAAAAAGATAAAGTATTAGAAATAAGATTTCAATTCTTCTTTTGGAATTACGATCTGATTTTTTTTTGTGTATGAATTTATCTTGTGAATGTTATGATTATTTTCTCCTCGTCGCAGAAGATGACATTGTTTTGAGTAAGTTGTAAGCTGGTGCTGTTTTTTCTCATCTCCCATATTATTTTTGATTTGTTCTTATGTGTGTTTTTGACGATGATTTATGATGTTTGTGTTGCTAGCATAACACTAATCTGACTGACTTTATTTCAAATATGAGAACTTGTAACCCCAAAATACTAAAAAGAAAATTCGGCAAAACATATAAACGAATGAAATAATAAATTTTGAATAAAATAAGTTGATGAATAAAATAAGAACACTAAAATCAATGACTATAACCAAAAACATTAGACCTGAACAAAAGAGTTGGGAAAAGGCGGTTATTAGCTTCTACCACTTCACTTAATACCCCAGTGACTTTTATATAAAGCCCACTAAAAAATTGAGAAACCTTGTCTAAAATTCTCATTAAGACGTTACGCTGACAGTCATCATGTAGTGTTGTTTCCTATCTCTGTTTTTGTCTGTCTGTCTGTCTCTCTCTCTCTATATATATATATATGAGAGTTAAATTTTAAGAAACAGCAGATATTTATTATATATGATGCTTGTTAATAAAAATATTAAAATCATAGTAGAAAAACAGAACATTAATAATATTATATAAAAAATTACGTAACTTTTAAATAGCAATTTTTTGTTTTCCCCAACTTTGAAGTTTCTTGGTAATGTCCATTCTTCAAGGGGTTCTGTTTTTTTTTGTTTTTTTTTAATTTTCCATTTTTTCAGGGGGTTAAATAAATCAACGTCGGAAAGATAATATAAATCATTAAGAAATATATTATCTGCCCGATGTTTGGTTTATTTGTATTTTTATTTCTGTTTTTAGTTTTAGATACAACCCTCTCTCACAGGCATTATAATATATATATATATATATATATATATATATATATATATATATATATATAAGGGACTGCGGATCATTAGACTTTACTTCCAAACTAAACTTCTGAACTGTTTGTAAGTAAAGTCTGATGATCCTGTCTTTTAAAAGGGCTGTGGTGAAATAATTTATTACATGGAACCTTAAAGTGGTCTGTTTTTATTAAAATATATATATATATATATATATATATATATATTCTAATCGGCATTAATTCAAAAGAGGGCCCATTACCGATAGTAGACCAATAATTATTTGTTATAATTTTTTCATATAGTTAAAATAATTTACTAACAACAAAGATGCAACTTCGTTCCGGTACATTTAGTTGCACCATGACTGGTGAGAACACACACCAGTCGAGGTGCAACTAAATACACCGAAACGAAGTTGCATATTTGCTGTCATTATATTGTTTTTTTGTTATAATATTATATATATTATACTTTATTTTCCATATATATATATATATATATATATATATATATATATATATATATATGGGTGTATTTTTGTGTGTGTGTGTGTGTGTGTGTGTGTATATCAGCTATTTGAGAACATATGGAAGACGACTGTATGTTATTGTAACCTTCGTCATATTTTAAAATCCTTATTTCTCTTACAAATATATCGAGAATACTAAATAACAGCTTTCAATCTGAAATGACATACTGTGCTCTTAACAGCTGCCATTAGCCGAAACAACTTGAACTTTTTGAAAGTGCCCAAGTGAAAAATACTCACAACGATGGACTCTGCCATGACGGTAGAGATGTATATACGGTGAGGTGTGTCCCATTGCGGCTGTCTGTGAAGGTTCTGGTGACCATAAATAACAAGGCCATTCTTCCTATTGGTGGTCCCCTTTTTGATAGCGGGACGACTGTACACGTTCCGTTAATACTCTGATGTCTTCTACATGAACCCCGTGACCTCAGAATGGCTGTCCGAGAATCTTTCACAATGTGTCACCCTCAGTAGCTCTTATGATGTTGAATGAACTAATCTGCCTCAGGCGTCGCGAAATGTGAGACCAACCAGGAGTCCCAAGATAACAAAAACGTGGTGAAGATGAGGACCAACATAAACGGGAAGAATTGGTTCCTGGCATGAAGGCGCTTCCCTTTCCGAGGCTGAGTTCGGTTTTGTGGAATTATCTTCTATTCTTTTCTTTGTGTAAATCTTTGGCTAAAGTGCTTTGTTTTATAACTTGTTCTCAAACACCTGACACCCCCCCGCCACACACATATATTTTGAGTTTGACAAAATTTATGGCGGAGGTATTGCCCAATGCCAATGATACAGTATATCTATTAATAAACATTGTGGACATAGAAACCAACACTGCATTGTTGTTTGACTGTTTCACATCAGTGCATAGGTATTCTTTTTTTTTCTATACATAGGCCAATGATGGGCTTACATGAAGGTAGAAGGTGAACCTCACTGAAATATATATATATATATATATATATATATTATAAATTAATTGATTTAAAATATGTTTTTTTTTTCGCTACACAGTTCTAACCATGTTTCAAAAATGGAAGCTAAAAGCCCCGAATTTAATTTTGTAATTAAATTAAAGACATTAGTTCCATTTCATCCTCAAGCGAATTTTGGAGTAACTTTTAAAATTACTGGGTTTTAAAGACACAGCTAAAATCATAATTCATGTTTCCAAGGTTACAGATGAATCCAATTTACCAGACGAGGGTTGTCTCGGTGTCTGTATTTTAATGTATCAGTTATTGCTACGTTTTGGTAGTGGGTAGGGATGTATTTTTCAATGAAATCTAACATCCGTTAAAAGCGTGTCGTCTGGATGTAAAAAAAAAAAATTTATTGTTAACGGCTAAAATTCTTACGGCATTTTTTTTCTCGTATATTTAAAAAGATTTTGGGGGTGTTTAGGTAAGAATACTTTTTTATTTAACTACAATTTGAAATATTTTACTTTTAATTTTAATATACTATATTTCTTTCAAGAACAATTAAATGTAATTAGAATCCTTAGAGTTTGTAGAATTATTATCACATCAAGTATATTAAAATTTTAAAAATTTTATATTTAAATATTATTTAAGTAAAATTTTCATTTCTCTGATTTAGTAAACTTTATTTATTTATTTAATTACAATTTAAAGAAGTTTAGGTTAGAATTCATTTTAATGAACTACAATTTTAATTACAACTTTAAAATATTTTCATTATTAGTTTTATAGACTACATATTTCATTTAATAGAAGTAAATCTATTAGAATTACTTACATTTAGTAAAAATTATTTTTCTATATCAAGTATATTTGTATTACGATTTTTTTAAATTTTTATATTTAATATTATTTAAGTAAATTTTTTTTTTAATTAAAATTTTTTTTTAATAAATTTTTTTTTTTACAGCAAAAATGGCCAATTCATTTCTCTGATTTAGTAAACTTTATTTACTTATTTAATTACAATTTAAAAGTAGTTTAGGTTAGATTATTTGTTATAATTTTTTCATATAGTTAAAATAATTTACTAACAACAAAGATGCAACTTCGTTCCGGTACATTTAGTTGCACAATGACTAGTGAAAACGCACACCAGAGAAGAGAGACATTTCAAAAGTTTTTTTGTTATAATATTATATATATTATACTTTATTTTCCATATATATATGTGTGTGTGTGTGTGTGTGTGTGTGTGTGTGTGTGTGTGTGTGTGTGTGTGTGTGTATAGCATCAGCTATTTGAGAACATATGGAAGACGACTGTATGTTATTGTAACCTTCGTCATATTAATTTAGGTTAGTTTAGGTTAGAAGTCATTTTAATTAACTAGTTAATTAAAACGACTTCTAACCTAAACCGGAAGAAAGTATGCCTGACAGAAAAAAAAAAAAAGCAACAAGGCAACATTGGAGGAAAGCGTCTTCACATGCCTTCGTTGCAATCGAGATTGTCACTTCCGTGTGGGCCTGTACAGCGATAACAGAAGCTGTGCCAGGCTCAACAGATGAAGCATATCTCTTTACGCGCAGATCCACGATTTCTGGACACCGACGCATGCCGCACACACACATTCTTCTTTTTTTATTATAATTTATTGTGGCTGTTTGATTTCTTATTTTTTTCTAGTTTTTTCTTCTCCTCCCATAATTTATCTGATTTTTAGAATATGACATTGATTGGTTTTTAATATGTTTAAGTATTTTAATCTTTTTTTTTTCCTCCATTTTAATTATATTTAGAATATAATTTTGGCGGAGTTTCTGTGTATATATGGATTCTACTTGAGGTCAAGAATGAAACTGAATACCAGCTGACGCTTAAAGTCTTTCTGAAACTGTCTTTAGTTTTCAATTCTTCTGCGTCCTGGGTAAGATGATAAACTACATCCGACAGCAAAGCCTTTGATCAGAAGGTTTTGAGGAGCGTGGAACCACCTCTTAATTGCTGGTGTTCCCAGATCCACCCTGACCCGAGATGGTAGGACCTGTCACTGTCCAAGCTATGGATAAACAATTACCGCTCACAAAAAAGAGATCAAATCACCATGAAAATATAAAAATAGGTTTTAATGTCAGCAATACTTGTTGGAAATTTTTTTACCAGCAGTACATTTTGGGGGAAAAAATTATTACCAGCAATACATTTTTGAAAAAAATGATTATTTTTGGAAAAAAAAAAGTGATTACCAGCAATACATTTTAAAAATTATTATCAGCAATACATTTAAAAAAAAAATAATACCAGTAATAAAAATCTTATCGTCAAACAAAAAAATCCAAACCAAATCATCTCTTCTAGCTCAGACACCCCTACCAATCATCATGTCTTAGAGGTACGACATTTTGACTCTGCTGGGGCCGCCTTTATAGGAACAATCGTTCCGCGAAAGGACCGTAGGAGAAGGTATGCGCTAAAAAGGTCGCCGCTGGACTCACTTCTCCGAGTTGACAAAGCAAAAGATTTTATTTTTCGTCGGGTCGAAGAAATTTCAGAATTCCTCATCAAGTTCCATTTGACGAGTGTGAACAACCAGTGAGGGTCATTAGTCATACGTATGCTGGAATTGTATAAAGGTTGTTGAGGCAGACATAATTGATTATAAAATTATATCAGATATACTTGGATCATGTACACGCACACACACACACACACACATATATATATATATATATATATATATATATATATATATATATATATATATATATATATATAATGCATCTGTATGTATCATATACTTATATCAAAGGAAAGTGACGCCTAATTAGTAGACAAGAGTGTATCATCTTTGTCATTTTAGTCAAAAGAGCGAAGTACGTACTTGATAAACGTATCAACGACTCGCTTCTACTTATTTTAAAAAGCAGAAAGAAAATATTAATTACAAGAAAAGTGAGACAGACATTGGCTTTATTACAGAAGAGTAAAATTTATTACGTCGCATCAACTGTTACTCATTATTAGAAAATATGAATAAAACGAAAGAAACAACAAAAACAAAAATATATTCAACAGCAATCGGTGGCGCAAGCAGCTGACGGCAGCTTTTCCTTTTTAATAAAAATTATTATTGCTCATAAAGCCAGAATATACGAGCAGCTGTCCTTAGAATACTGTTATTTATAGTGTTGACATAAGAAATATATATATATATATATATATATATATATATATATATATATATATATATATATATATATATATGTACGTATAATCAGTTGTATGAATATGAATTTGTAACCCTGGGTTTCACGCTTTTGCGATCATCAGACTAACTGTTTTATTTTATAAGCATAAATTTGGTTTTATAAGCATAAATAAATCCATTTAAAAAAAACCCCAAAACAGCTTGTCTGATGATCGCAAAAGCATGAAACCCACGGTTACAAACTCATATCCATACAACTAAATATGTTAGCTTTATCACAGATATTAACCACTTTCCACTACAAATGAGAGAAAGAACAGATGAAATAAAATTCCCTTGTTAGTAGCATGTATTTTTAAAAAGGGCACAATACAAATTATTATATGTATAATCGTCAGGCCACGAGTGTTGTTTTTTTTCTTGGCTATTTATATATACTGGTCAGTGGTGCATTGTGGGTAGTTTATTTTGGCGGTTATTTTGCCGGAAGTCATTTATTTGTTCATCTATTTATTTGGGTTAAATTATATATAGGAGGCACGGTGGAGTAATGGATAGCGGCTTGGATTGGGGAATCGGAGAGCCGAGTTCGAATTCCGGTCGAATCCATTACATTACGTGGTTGGGAAAGATGTGAATCGTCTTCTCCCTCCAGCTATGTGTAAATAGCAGGACAGACTGGGTTCTATAGCCTTGGATGGCAACTGGTCTAGGAGAAGGACAACTGCGGAGAGTCGTTTGAGGTCTCTGTATTCGGACCTTCAAAAAGTGTGGATGGTCCTGCACGAAACCTTCACCACTATAATCAAATCTCATGTTCTGTTGTCGGGCTGTCGGTTTCCTAGGAATAGATTTGCTTGAATTCGACGGGAGAGTCGAGTATATATATATGTATATCTATATATAGATAGATCGATATTGTTTTAAGTTATACTGTATTTATAGGTAAAGTGCTCAATATTGAGGTTAGAGCGTATGTAAATTTAAAAGTATGTAGATATAATAGTGGACACTGAGATCAACACCCACCGGCGACAGTCTGCTTCATGCTTAAACGCAGTTCTCAAGCCACCTGGATACTGCGTTTTTATTTTATTTGATTATTTTATATAATTGACTTTCAGCAAATATAAAACATATTTTAGATTCAGTTGTGACTGTTTATTTATCGTATATTGATACATACACATATTGAAAGGCTGGCGAATATTTGTTCTTTGAGTTATATTTCAAAGAGTACAACAATAGGTCACAATTACATCAAGGGATACAATTACATAAAATTCATAAATTTCTCCATTTGCACGCGACTGCAAAATTTGTCGGTAAAAATTTGCAGTCCTATGAAAATTGGATTCATCACTTGAACAGAAAATATTAATATTATAATATGGACTACCAAAGACGTGTCTCTCAGAGTAAAGATCGTCATATACAGATCAGTCGTTTTCTCAGCCCTTCTCTATGGTGCTGAAACTTGGACCCTATACTGCAAACACTTGACACCTTTCACATGCGCTGTCTTTGTGCCATACGTGATATAAAATGGGATGACAGGGTCAAGAATAGTGCAATACTGAAGAAATGTAACATCATCACAGGCATTGAAACCCTTCTGGCAAAGATACAACTTAAGTGGGCTGGTCATGTTGTGAGAATGGATGAGCATAGGTTTCTAAAAAAGGTGCTGTATGGACAACAACCAAACTCCAAGCGTTTGGTTAGACGTCCACTCTTACGCTACAAAGACAAATTGAAAGACAACTTGAAACATTTCAACTTTGATCTGAAAACCTGGGAAGCGCAAGCATCAAACCGAAATAAGTGGTTTAAGACATGTTCTATTACGTTAAAGGGTTTTGAAGACAGTAGAAGTACCGTGATCAGCTTCGTCAAGCTCTGAAGCATAGACGCCATCAAAATCCTGCTTTAACAAATTTCCTCTGTCAGTAAGGCTTTGTCGCCCACAGCAAGGCTGCGTTAGTATCACACTTAAAGCACAAATAAAATATGTTTTTCCCTTACCTGATTTTCTCCACAATAGCCTCTGCTAGCATGCTTAAAGTGTAAAACGAACGGCACCATCCAATGCTGACCCTCATTTATCGTTTACGATCGGAGAGTCTACCAATATAAAGCATGATTGAATCATAAGTAATTTCAGGTTCTAAGAATCAATTGTAATGACAAATTTATTATTCGAACTAAGCGTTTCCATGTTCAATGCAAAATTCGTGGATTGTCAAGTATAAATCTCCATAACTGGAAGAAGACTATTGTTGTGTATGTGGTGGAATCGTTGTGACATTATTCATTTAGTTTTCTTGAAACGCAGTGGAAGATTAAATGCATATTTATACATTCAGCATCTTCAACATGACCTTAAACGTTTGAACGAAAAGCGTTCTCCGCTCGTCAATAAAAAAAAATACTTTTTTCTCCTCACACAACAAAATAACTCAGGAAAACATTTTGGCACTCAGTTGGTCTGTTCTACTCGGCCCGTCATAATCACCTGACTTTGTACCAACCAATGATTATCTTTCTTGAGCACTTTTATCAGGATATCTTCTCTAATGAAAACAATATTCAAGAGTTTGTTGAAAGAAAAATCTGCTGAAATTTACTTAATAAGCATCGAAGAGCGGTCTGATAATTCGAAAACAAGTCATTGCAAATAATGGGGAATATGTAATTGAATAAAATGCAGTTGTACTTTATTTGGGAGATAATAAAGTTACTAAAGAAAACGGAAATTATTTTTGATAAACTAATAATTAGAAAATGCTGATAATTTACACTATAGCCCACAGATTGTTTTTAATCGGAATCACCATGAGCAAGGCAGTAATTCGACTAAAACACAAGGGGTTACAGGGTGTAGAAGAATTAGGAACAGAAACATTAGCAATAACAATAAGCAGAAAGAGAAGATAGTAATCAGGTAGATAGTAGATAGCCATTGGCAGTGCATTTAAATTTTTGCAGATTAAATTTGGCTGAAAAGCATGGAGCCGGAACAGAGTTCCACAAGTGAGAAGTAGAAACTGTTAGCATGGAATTTACGGTTATATCTAACCAGCTCAACTGTCAATTGATGAAATCTTGACGCCAGTCTCTTGCTGCGATTAAATTAAAAAAAAAAAACTCTAGGTACCATAGTGAAGAGCTCATTCAAACAATTACCATGAAAGTATTTAAAGAAAAGATATAGAGAAGCAAACTGATGGTGTTGGGAAAGCGACTCGAGCCGAGCAAACTCTCTAAGAACGCCATATTGGCTTCACTAAATGTTTAAAATCTTTTCACTGCCGTCCTTGTAAAAGAGTCAAATAAAATAAATCGTCGATATAATATTAAAATATGGATATAAACATTCCTTCTTTCAATTTCAAAAAGTTAACGTCTTTTCTAGCTGCCACTATTAAATGTCAGTTCTATGATCACCTTGATAAAATTTACACGCCGAATGTCAATTATTTCTCACCTTGAAAACAAAGCCTTGAAAAAATTAACAAAATCTAGGATATATATTAGGTATACAGAAGACATATTCCTGTTATCTATAAATAAAATAACCCTAAACCATTAAATAAACATTTGAAAGCCATTCTGTCCCCCGTTTTATTTATTTATTTATTATATATCAAATTACTTATTTAACATCAGTAATAAAATCGCTTTTCCTGTTGTCTTAATAAACTTTATTAGACCAACGTACACCGCAAGTTTAGATAAAAAGCTAAAGTATTAAAAATCGCGCTTACTTAATTATAAGAGTGCTCACGTAGACATCAGTTAGCTTTCATAAAACTTTGATCATCAAATCTCACCCAATTTTCCCTTTTCATAAACGACGATATAAAAAAATAATATTTATTAAAATAATTAATAGTAATTAAGATTAGCTTTCAAGACGACGCATTTGATACGGGAATGCACTCAAGTTTAAAGAAATTAATCCCCCAAAAATACACGCAATAATTACGACTAAAATAAAATAATAAACCTAGTCTCGTGTGAATTCATAAAAATTACTCTCATTAAAGATTAATCACCAATGGTATGGAAAAAAAAAACTTAAACATATACATTGGACAAACAACTAATATACTTTCATATCAACTAAAATGGCATTTGTTAGACAACTACCGTAAATATTTATATTAATCAGCTATTATATTCTTGCTTATATTAGTCCGATTCTCATAGACAACACAAAGATATTACACCAGATAAATCGTAAAAAGATATATGCAAATAGTTGAAGCTGTAATGATAAAAAAATAACTAGAATATATTTAAATTAAGGAAGTGGGGTACCAACTATATTCAATAATTAATGAAGACGGCCATATTAGAAACGATGCTTTATAGTCACAACTTTCCAATCATGAAATGCCATGATAGAAAAAAATCAAAGTTTTCCTGTTGTCTTAATAAACTCTATTAGACCAACGTTCATTGCAAGTTTAGACGAAAACCAAAGCATGAAAACCCGCGCTTACCTAATTATAAGAGTGTTCACGTAGATATCAATTAGCTATCATAAAACTTTGATCATCAAATCTCATCCAATCAATTAATCAAAGTTCAAAACCATAATATATTCCATTCTTGAAAATAATGGATAATGGTTGAAATCGTTAGACTATATAGGAATGGTTAATTTTTACAAAGATTGAAAGTAAGCGTCCTTTATTTTGTACGAAAACAAGAGAAAAAAATTGAAAAAGATTATAACATATACTTTCTGCTGTCTTTAACACAAATTTCCCAAAAAGCGCTGCAAAAATATACAGTATATATATATATATATATATATATATATATATATATATATATATATACAAAAAAATCATAGCAGCCAACCTTATCATCAGTACGACTCTCCTGGGAAATTCAAATCACGTCAGACCAACATTATGTATAAACTAGAATGCCCGATAGGGAGCTCTTTTCCAGGCGAACAAAAAATTAACACCACCACTCGCTTATCAAGATACTAAACTTACTACACTCGTACATAGATCCATAAGGGCTCATTTAAACCAATATAAAAACATACCAACTTCGACACGCAACATACTCTTTGAAAACACAGATACACGTTTGTAACTGTAAAAAAAAGAAAGAAAAGAAACTATCAAAAATAATAAAAGCCCAAATCTTTAAAAATAAACAACCCTAAACAACATCAATTATAAAAACGGCCATAATGTACTGGCTACATTCGGGAATTAAGAATATGTCTATATGTCAGTCACTCAGACAGGATTTGTCAGAAAACAACCAAAATTCTTGAAAAAGGCTGATAGATAAGCCGAAATCACTCTAATCGAATGGCCACTACACAAAGTTTATAAAAAAAAGTCTTGTTCATACTCAATATCTTGTTCATAGAGAAGAAAAATGTAAGAAAATTACCTCGTCAATTTTTTAATGAAACATATATTAAAGAGGGATTGCTGTCTAAAAACTATTTCACCAGAGCTCTTTTAAAGGACTGCGGATCATTAGATGATCCACAGTCCTTTAAAAGGGCTGTGGTGAAATAGTTTATTACATGGAACCTTAAAGTGGTCTGTTTTTATTTAAATTATTTGCTCTGGATTTACATTGAGCTCTCTGGATTTTATCCTCCTTAGGTTTACCCAGACGGATTACCTAGTTTTTCATAAACTAAATATATATATATATATATATATATATATATATATATATATGCAGGGTGCAATGAATAAATTGTCGTCTAAATTACGCAAAAATGAAAATTACACGGACATCTCATTTTAACATATATATTAACCAAAATTACACAAAAATATCTTGAAATGTTAAAGAGTAAATTTATTCAATGAAATCCGCATTGGCTTCAACCATAGTCTTCAGACGACATCGGAATCTCCTGCAATTCCTCTGGACGGTCTCCTTGTTTGTGAATGCTGCCATAATCCTTGCCTTTAGTTCATCTTTGGTGTTCTAAGTATTTTTGCTGGGCTATCGCTCAACTACGTCCCACAAATAATAATCAAGGGGGTAACAGTTTGGTGAGTTGGGTGACCAGGTGTAAGGGGTGATGTGATCCTAGAAATTGTATGACAGCCATGATTGAGTTCTCCTGCTTGTTGTGGCCAAACAAGACTCTGCAGTATGCCACACAGGGCAGCACTACCTCCTCAAGGCACTTGATGTAGGCCTCGGTCTAAGGCCATGTGGGAAGGTGAATGGTGATCACTTGAAACACATGATGCTGACTTGATATTTAGTTTTCATCACTTTCAGTACACCATGCGAAAGACTAACAAAACTCTTTTGTAAATGGCAGCATTCAGCAACTTAAACAAGGAGACCATCCAGAAGAGTGGCTGTGGTTGAAGCCAATGGCGATTTTATTGAATAAATTAACTCTTTAGTATTTCAAGATGTTTGTATAATCTTGGTAAATATATTTGTTAAAAAGATGGCAGTGTTATTTTTAATTTTGCGTAATTTAGTCGACAATTTGTCCATCGCAACCTTTATATATATCACAACTCCCAAGACAAACTAAAACTATGATTTCGACTAAAACTGACATACCTGGAAGACTGTGTTGCGTTAATATTCAAAATGGAGAGAGGCTAGTATTACTTGAGTTAAAAACAATGTTCCCTGGAATCAGAGAATAAAAATGCAAACTTCATAAGGGGTCTATATTGATATTTGCTAAGCTTACATTTGTTTCCTACAAGACGACACTGAAGAGTACGTAAATATGAAGACTGTGTTGCGCCAATATTCTAAATGAGGAGAGGCTGGTTTTATATGCTAGAAAATTGATCACTGATGTCACATATATGTCGTATATACTCGTGTATAAGTTGAGAAATGTGATAAAATCATTGATAAAATGGTGGTAATCTCATATTCGAGATTAATATTTTTTCCAATTTTTACCAAGTAAAAAAAGTGCCCAATTATCTGCTGTAATTGCTTCACGATGAAACATGAAACATGGGAATCCTATACAAAGTATTTTTAAATTATTTTATTAAAGTTTTATTTTTTTCTATGTCGGTCGTCTTTTTACACAACAGTATGAAGGGACCTAATGAAGGCCAGAGGGGACAATGGCTGAAATGTTGCAATAGCAACAACAAAAACGTGGACATTAGACCGAATATCAATTAGTATAAATAACGACGCATAAACCTACAATATGTTGAATGAACAAGCAGGCCAATTGCCGGTAGACATGTTAATGTTGGTTTGGCGCGAAACGTGGAAACTAATAAAGACGGACGAAGAGAAAAAAAAATCAAACAGACATTTTAAGGCCTATCGTGTGAAAGAAGTTTGAATAAAGCAAGAAAAAGAAAAAAAAAGGAGTTTTAAAGAAGAAAAGAGCTCCGTAAATAATGGGGAAGAGAAAGAAGAGAGGGGCGCGAACGGTAAAAAGACGGACAAGTCGAGGTTAAAATAATGGCGATATGACTTGAAATGAAAACGAAAGTGATGAGATGTAAAATAAAGCGTTAAATAAGAAAGCAAAAGGCGTTAATGGCAAACATTTAGAAAAGATGTAGACAGGAGAGTCGGGTAAAGAAGAAGTCATTCTTTAGGAAAGTGATTAAGGAAACCAAAAGATTCTATAAGAAAGAAGGAAAAGTAAAAAGAAAAGAAATTAGGTACGATAGATATATTATCCTCACCTGTGGTGAAAGAGATTTTTTAATACTGGCTTTTTTTTTGTATAATAATAGCGTCAGGTATTTGGAGTCTTTCCTTACAGTGAGTGCTGCATAGTATTTTGGTTTCACCTACTAATATCAGTCTTAGATAAATAGTTGTATTTTGATATATTAAGATGTGATGATCGATATATGCAAGAATATGCACTAAGTTTCGAAAAGTGACAAGTTAACTTATGATGGAGTGGGGTGCACAAGTGGTGAATGTAAGTATTATATTATAGTAACAACATTTAGTACCTTAAAACGACAAAATGAATAGCTAATTAGACAAAAATTGTAAAAACAGACCTTATCTGACGGTTGAACTTAAAACAAGTGGTTTAAATGAATTCATCCAAACAAAATATTCTATCTATCTATCTATCTATCTATCTATCTATCTATCTATCTGACGCATATAGCGGCTCGGATTGAGGAATGAGTCGACTCCATTACATTCACTTACGTGCTAATACACTTGGGAAAGGTATTAATCCTCTTCTTTCCCCCAGCTATGCGTAAATAGCAACACAGACTGAGTTCTTTAGCCTTGGATGGCAACTCTTATAGAAGAAAGACAACTCTGAATTCAAAACCTGCGGAGGGTCGTTTGGGGACCTTGTGGCACGTAGTGCATCAGGTCTCTGTATTTTGCACTTCTAAAAGTGTAGTTGGTTCTGCACAAATCCTTCACCACTATAATCGAATCATATGTGCTGGTGGCTGGTTGTCGGTTCGTAGGAACTGAGCTGCTTGACTCTCATACGACGGGAGAGTCCATCATATATATATATATATATATATATATATATATATATATATATATATATATATATATATAATAGAAAAAGCCCAGACTCTAGTGGTATTTTATTTCACAAGACCGATTATCGATCACGTCTCATCAGGCCAAGCGGTTTCACAAATAAATGGATTTAAAATTTATCCAGGCACAAGTGAAAGAGGAATTTACAAACATAAGATGTGTTTTAAAATTAAGTTTTAATATGGGAAGGATTAAGCTCGAAAAGAATTTACTTGATATAGTAAACAATATCTCTTTCCACAAAAAGAAAAATTACTTCTAAAAACATCTGGACCAAATAATAAAAGATATAAATGAAACAGATAAAGTATTAGTGAAGTCTGATAAAACTGGAAATTTTTACAAATTAGATGCAAAAGACTATAACACTCTAGTTAAAATAAATTGAACAAAGAACTACAAAAAAGCTAATAATAATAATGTTAATATGGTAGAAATCATAACTAGTAAGAAAATCATGGATAAATTAAAAATTAGTGATAGAGTAAGTAAACTTACCAAAAAAGATTGTTATATTACCATCAAGGACCATAAACCTGATTTTGAGGCTAATTCCTACTACCAGAATTATAAATCCAACCCAGCCTGAGATCGGTAAAATTAGTAAAAAAAAAAAAAAAAAAAAAATTCTGGAAAGAGTAAACAAACAAGTAAAAGATTACTTGGGATTAACACAATGGATTAATACCAAAGCAGTCACTAATTGGTTTACAAATATTAAGGATAAATCAAATTGTACCCTAATACAGTTCGATATCAAAGAATAGTACTCATTAATATCAAGGGAACTTTTTGCAACTGCCCTGGAATTTGCTAATCTATACTCTGACCTATAAGACGAAGAAAGAAGCATAATTATGAATTCAAAAAAAAAAAAAAAACTCTCCTCATTCATAATGTCGACCAATAGATAAAAAACTCTGAATACTATTTTGATATCACAATGGGATCATTGGACTCTGCTGAGTTTTCCGACCTTGTTGGCATATTTATATTATATAATTTAAGTGCACACCGTGAAATTAATATTAAAGATACTGGACTGTATAGGGATGACGGCCTTATGGTTGTGAGGAAGTCTACAAAATTTAAAATTGATAAGATTAGATAGCTGATATTTAGAGAATTTAAATGCCTAAATTTGAAAGTTACTGTTAATACAAATTTAAACAAGGTAAACTTCCCCGATATAACATCAGACTTAATAAATAATATTTACCAACCTTATAAAAAGACGACTGTTAATCCTTTATATATACACACAAAGTCAAATCATACTCCATCTATAATAAAGCATATACCTTCATCTATTGAAAAAAGAATAAGCATAACTTCTGCTAATGAAAAAATATACTATGAACACATTAATTTTTAAAATAAAGCGTTAAAGAATAGTGGCTATAAATGCCCTAACATCTATTATATAAGAAAATGATAATAGAAACCAGAGAAGAAATACAAATAAAAAATTACTTGGTACCCCCCCCCATTCAAACAAATGGTTACTAGTAAGTTAGGACATAAATTTCTTGTTTTAATTGAAAAGCATTTTCCTACAAATAATACACTTAGCAAATTTTTTAATAAAAGTACTCTAAAATTAAGTTACAGTTGTAATGAAAATTTAAAAATGATTATAAAAAACAATAATAGAATCATGGATAAATTCTTAAGCCAGAATCAAAAAAATAGTGATCGAGAAATAAGAATAAACAATATTAAAGAAAAATTATGCACCTGTAGAAATTCTGAAAATTGTCCTTTAAATAATAAATATCGCACAGAATCCGTAGTTTGCCAATGCGCTATCTCATCTATTGAGAATCTTAATGTTGAGAAATTCTATATAGGTTGTACTAAAAATGAATTTAAATTAAGATTGAGCCAACATCTGACTCCCTTCAAGAATATTAAGTATCGCAACCAAACATATTATCCTTAAAAATAATTATAAAAATAATTTGCTCATAAATAAAATAATTTATAAATGCGTAATTAAATTTCACAATATCATATATAGTTTAGTAGTAAATAAAATAAATATAGCATTTTAGATCATTATAAATAAAAAATATAAATATAAATAAAATGACAATCATATTTGAGTATCCCCTTAAGAAAATCTCGATGTAGTTTTAGTATGCAAGATAATTAAAAAATAAATAAAAATGCTAAATGTATGGTATTGTAACTCAAAATAAAATAAAAAACGAGACATCGACACGCTAAAACAAAAGGAAATCAGTATTAACAGACAGAAATCTCTAACCCCACCTAACCTAAACCGCCTTCAATTTTGTTATATAAAAATTATGCTTGTATGTTCATTCGTCAAAAAAGCCTACACCCACTTAATAAAAAAATTAAAATTTTTAAATTTTAAGCGTAAACATTTTTAAGCTTACTTTATGTTTTAAGTTTTGGTTTCGAAACAGTAATTTTTGTGTCGCGAAGGATATATATATTTTTAAAATTAATTATAATATTATGCTCTACTGTGAATCGAGCACTGTTCTTTGAAAGATAAACGCTAAAGAACCCTGGATTATAAGTCTGTTCTTTCTTTTTTTTATTTTTGTGTGTGTGAATACAAAAGAGACAGGAGGAAAATCTATATCTAGCCGACGCGTTTCGTCTGCTGATGGACTTTATCAAATCAATTTTATTTTTTAACTAATTTAATACCCCTCTATGCTGACACCACTATTTGCACGAAGTACATCAAGTTGGTACACGATTTCTTGCCATGTTCGCCGAGGCATAGCGTCATCAGTAATGGCAATGGCGTCAGTGATCATTTACTTTAAATCAGTGATGTCTCGTATCTTTATTCGAGACACGATATCTTTAACTCCATAGAAAGAAGTCCGGGGAAGTGATATCTGATGAACGAGGTGGCCTGGGAATTGGGCTTTCCCTTCCAATCCACCGGTTGGAAATGTTTCATTTAGGAACCCAGGAACATACAAAAAAAAAAAAATCAGTAATCGATAGCTACAAAAACTTTTTGCCTTGCTAGTTGCACTCCTGATGATAATCTCAGAAAGAGATGGAAAGTACTTGGGAAATAAAAGTGATTTTCACTGTTACAGTGCATTTCTTGCATCATCTGAGTATAATACACGGGAAAATATCCGGGAACATGAACGGATTATGCTAAAAATAAGCACATAGTAATGTTTGTAATTTATTTAATCAGACATGCCTAAAAGAGAATTTGCTGCCTAGATACACACACACACACACACAGAGTGAGAGAGAGAGAGAGAGAGAGAGATAGAGATAGAGAGAAACATATATATATATATATATATATATATATATATATATATATATATAGTAAGAAAAAGAGAAAGGGAAGTAAATCATAATAAAGAAAGCGCTTTTATCCGTGAGGCCGTGTGACAACTTGGTTGTGACAACTTCCTCATGCAATGGCCCATTAAAATGACTGATTAATGCCAGATGTGTCTTCGTTTCTACTATTTAATATTCTTAGTATAATTTCTGCTGTTGCTATTGATCGAGGTAGCGTGTTTTGTTAGAGAGAGGGCTTTAAATTTCAGTCACTATCATTAAATTAGAACTGAACTTAATAAATTACCCATCAATAATTGAAGACGTACGCTATTTTCTGACCGCTCAGGTGGATGCGTGAAGATCGGCACACGGAAAACCTAAAATGTATTTGAAGGATATTCCTTGTTTTCGGAGATTTCGGTCCTCTGATATATTTATTCTTTACTTTGCGTGCCTATAAATTTCATAACTGACAAGACATTGAATGGAACACTTGATTGTTGGAACCAATACTAGTTGCATTTGGCGTGCCTTCTGTCTTTGCCGCTTGTCTTCTGTTTCTACGCAATTTGTGTTCAAAAATATTTTGAGCAGTCATTGTTATTCAACGCCAGAGTTGATCGACTTGTTGCTAGTTCAATCCAGTTTTCTGGCTAATTTTGCCCTTGTTTATAATCTGTTTTAATTAATCCTTATAGAAATGCATAAAGCAGTCGTGATGCCTTCAGCTAATGCCAGGTTCACTGTTCAAATATATATAATTGATAAAGAAACACAAATAAATTTCAGTCACTGTTTTCTGTGATATAATATAACAAATTATCAAATCGAACAATGGTGTTTGGTGATTAAATATTATTTCCACGTTATTCGGACGTGCAGGTGGTGTAAAGGCTAATTACTCCGAATTCGAACTCAGCGCACCATGTTCGAATTCCGGTTTGTTTTGGCTTATTTAATGCAGACAACATTTTTATTGATGGTAATATATTTTTTTTCAAAAACAGATTGTTGGTAATATTTTTTCAAAAATATTTTGCTGGTAAAATTTTTTTATTTAAAAAAATTATTGCTGGTAATGTATTTCTTTTTCAAAAATGTATTGCTGGTAATAATTTTCCTTCAAAAAAGTATTGCTGGTAATATTTTTTTTCTTCAAAAAAGTATTGCTAGCAATAATGTATTGCTGGTAATGATTTTTCCTTCAAAAAATTTATTGTTGGTATTGAAACCTATTTTTACACTTACATAGTATATTGACCCCATAGTTGAGACCCTAACTGGTGCTACCACTCCGGGTCAGGGTGGACCTGGCAACACCAGCAATTAAGGGGTGTTTCCACGCTCCTCAAAACCGCCTGATGCTGTTTATCGTCTTACCCAAGACGCCTAATATAGTTTATAGTCTTACCCAGGACGCCTGATATAGTTTATCGTCTTACCCAGGACGCCTGATGTAGTTTATCGTCTTACCCAGGACGCCTGATGTAGTTTATCGTCTTACCCAGGACGCCGGGTGTAGTTTATCGTTTTACCCAGGATGCCGGGTGTAGTTTATCGTCTTACCCAGGACGCTCGAATTCTGGTTAAGATCGTTATATTTTCTTTTGCACACATACTCTTTGGAAAGGTATGAAGCCATCAAGATATGCTCAAAAGACGGTACACGGTTATTGAATAATTTTGCTGTAGGGTATGAATTAGCAAGTGCCTTGTATGGGGTGAGATAAGATAGGTAACGGTTGACCTTGACTAGTAGGAGTTAAGTTCGTAGTGATTGAGTCGTATATTCTAGAACTTTGTATTTTATTATTAAACTTTATTATTAACCGAGTGATAAATACGCATCCAACGATTTTGAGTATCTAGAATGCCGTTGGCGCGGTCTTGATGTAACAAGGCAAACAAATAGCGTGGATCTTACTTGCTCATTGGCGAACTCACAGTCGGTAGTAAGACAACATTGAGCTTGTGTACCGTGTGTCCGTCGCTTACACAGTGCCAGACCAACTGAATGCTGCACATCCACAAATTTGTTGGTAAAACATCGTATCTCCCTCTCTGAGACTTCTGGATATTCCAGGAGCTAAAACTTCCGTTAGAATATTGGAAGCAAAATTAAACGGAACGAGACAAAGCAGTTGATGGCAATGTCAAAAGAGAATTTTATAGGCGATTCTGATGCCATTTTATTTACTATCGATTTATCTATGCCATAATATCACGACTATGTATTATCAAACAATTACGCTGTAAATTACAGCGTTGTAAAAGAAATTTAAAATAATAATAACGGTTCCGTTTTTAGTGTTGACTGGATTTGAACCCGGCATATGCAGGCAAGATTTTGTGTTTTTTTTTTATCGCTGTCCACACATTCTACCTTTGTTTTTATTTTGACCAACTAAACTCCACTCATTTTCTGCATTTTAGAAAAGAAATTTTGTTCTGACATTTTGTTACTTTTTGTCCTAAAATGCTTTGAGTTAGTTTCGGCAATCAATGTACATGTTGTGCATCAAAAATATGGAAAAAAAGGGATTGTCAGTGATATGTAATTAAGGTAACTGTTATTATACGGATCATAAATTCAGTAATATTACAATTACATAAAAAAAGCTTAAAGACCACGTGATGACGTTGATGACGAAACCGAGAAGAGAAAAAGACGCCATAGTAAGTTTTTGAGTCAAGTGAAGTAAGGCCATTGTTCTCAGTTGGTTATTTTATATAATATAGGTTTTTATGTAGAAAAATAGTCATTGATAAGTATCAAGACTTGCAAACTAATTCGCTCGTATCAGGATTTTTGTCTTTGCAAGGTACCTCATTATTCTAAACTTGTATCAGGCTAAGTTCATTTTATGTAAATAACAGATCCCGTTAGATTAAATATCAAATACAAAAAAACAATTGTCTTCTTCAGAAAAAAAGGCTTTCTAAACGTTTTATAACAAAACGAAAGCGAATTCGTAGATTTTAGAGTTCGACCCAAAGTAAAAACTGTGATATCAAGTGCTTGATTTCAAAACAGACGGGTTCAACACAAACTTCTTATTACATTTCAATCTCTGTTAAGTTTAGTAAGCATCTGGACTCTGCATTGCGTGAGAATTATATGTGTAGTCGTTATTGGCGCCATTGGTCGGTGTTCCAGACCCTGAAAAATACATAAATTCTCTCCAATAAATTCTCTCCAAAACCTCGTCGCTGCTCACAGGTTCGGCCCATGGGATCCTTAGCATCCTTCTGCAGAACCGCATTTCTGTTGCTTCAAGTCTCTTTTTCAGTGTACCCATCTAGAAAAAGCAGCCAAAAGACATGGGATGAGTTTACATTTTTCAAAGTGGAGGGAGTCCACCTGTCTTGAAAAATTCGTCTTCCTAAAATTTGGTTGGGTTTTTGGGAAAATTGCAACTCTCTCAGCCACCAAGTTGGTATAGTTATTGGACGATGTAGATTTTCAAGGTAAGCTTTCTCCATTTCCTGCGTGGCCCTGTGCCAGACTATGCTAAAGTTATAAAACATCTAGAATTATTTTAATAACTGTATTTTAATAAGCGTTTTTTTATTTTTTTTATTTTTCTCTATTTACATAGCATTATTGTATTTTCCCCTGTTTTCTGTAACTTCAAGGAATCTACCACAGTTGCAAGAACACTCCTGGGAACAGGGAGAATCAGTTTAAGACACGGTGATAATTTTTAACATTCTGAATGTTTTCCTCTCTTTCTCACGCTTCTATCCCCAAACCGCCAACACGCAGGTCGGCATTGACCTGGAGCAGTTGACGGTAAAAGGAGAATATAACGAGAGAGGCAATTCGTTTTGTATGCATGATAATATCCTTGGGGAGACTTGGGTGCGTAGAGGGGGAGTTCAAATTGACAGCTGTTGACTAAGAATGGCACAAACTCTGGAGAATTGATCTTGCTTCACAACTTCCTCGCTATATCGCACACCTTTTCTTCTCTCAAAAAAATATTCTTACTCCGCCCATCATAGAGTTTCCCGACATGCACCCTATTGCTTCCTGTTCCTTTTCAAGTTTTTACTTCTCTCTCTCGATTTTAAAACCCTGGCGTCACTCATTTTTTTTTTTTTAAAGTTGCTTTCCTTTTGTGGAAGCTCGTTTTAGATTGAGTCTATGTTAGTAAGTAAAAAAAAAAAGAAGTCAAAAATAAATAAATAATAGCCGTTGAGGTTTATATCTCATCTGGTAAAGCTGTTGCTTTTTAAATGTTATGGTTTAAACATGGTTCGGGAAGAGAGTGTTAGATTGCTAATGCCAAACGTATTTTTCATATTTATTGGGTTGGTGTATAATTATCAGGCGTTTTTTAAAAATTATAATGAAAAAAGAAATATAATTTCAACAATAACATTTTTAAATGAGTATAATTATCGACACGCACTTTTATATCTTGAAAATAAATATTTTTATTAAAAAGTAAACAAAACAGCAATTTTTATTGACAAATAACTCGTTTACATCAACGCCTGATAATTATGCACCAACCCAATATTTAATAAGTTTAACTTTTCTTTCCTATAATGTTCTCCTTGTCCAATGCTCAAGAGCCACTCGATACATAGTGCTAAAGAGTAAGAGGCATACTTGATGGTGATATGTAGTGAACATAACGGTTAACCCTAGGCTTGGACAGGTGAAAATTGTAGCGATCAGGGAAGCATCCTCTTCGTTGTCTGTTCCACAAAGCAGCAGTTCGTCAGAAGAAGTGTAACTTATATCTCACTGATGTAATGTGAAGGTGGTTAGCTACATTTTGTATAGCATGGCGGGTCTTAGCCGTTAAGCTTAGAAATGGTGGAACTAAAGAATGTCTGAACTCCAAAAAATAGCGATAGAGTAGCAAGAGGCTTGTGACGTTTCGTCTGTGGAAAAGCGGTTGTAGGGTCGAAAATAATTCATCACTCACAAGGACGCGATGAACGCTTTTGAATTCTATCAAAACAGGAAAGTGAGGCTGAATAGCTTCTGTCGATGTATAGCAGCAGTAGTCGTTTTTCGTAGTGATCTGGTTCTTGGGAAGGTAGAAGATAGCAGGAGGTGAAGTACAGGGAATCGACCATTTTACTAGCATCTTTAGGATCGTATGTGCGCGTTCCACTTGAGACCTCGGTTGAAATTAAATTCCAATAGGCAACCCTAATGCACGGGGTCCTGAGAGAAAACCTGTTCATTGCGACAGGCGAATATTCAGGGCCCGATCGGGGAACATAGTTTGGTTATCAAGGCCTTGAATATAACCAGCCAATTCCCTACCCATACTGAACTGTTAGGTATGAGGAGAGATCAGCTTTCAGGATCTGATCATCTAGAAGTTTATGCCGTGTCCCTTCAGGACGTAGGTGATCATGGACCTCCACCTCCTCCTGTCCTTTATAGCTCTTAATGTTTTGTCGTTTTTATTTCTTCCAGACCCTGTTCCGCCATCAACTTTCTCAAGCCCATTAAGTATGTCACGCGTTGCTTTTCCCTGTTCTTCTTTACCTTTACCCGTCCTGTGAGTATCAGATTTTCCAAGTTCTCCTTCCTCTTTACGTGTCCCAGAAATATAAGCTACCTCTTCCTGATGTTAAGTATAAGTTTCCTCTTTGTTTCCATTCTCTCCAAATCCTCGTCGCTGCTCAATGGTTCAACCCATGGTATCCTTAGCATCATTCTGTAGAACCACATTTATGTTGCTTCGAGGCTCTTCTTCAGTGTACCTATCTAGAAAAAGCCGTCAAAAGACATGGGAAGATTTTACTTTCTCTTACAACAACCGCTTATTACCATTTTCCATTGCTGCATAATATTGGAAGCGTTTTAGTAGACGAACAAATCTTTAACAATGGAGACCGATCCAGAGCAAACTGGATATAATCCTCATGGTAAGGCAAGCATTCGAGGAGAAGAACAACTCCGAAACAGCGGAAAACACTTTATTATTATTCCCAAGAACTGACATGGCAGTTCAAATAATATTGAAAAGACTGCTTAAGACATGGCATTTAAAAAGACAATTATACATAGTTTTTTTATGAAGTACATGTTGTGGCAATGGTAGCAAATTTATTATGTGAAGAAAGAGGGTGATTGCGTTAAGTATCTCTAAAGTCCCAGTTTTGTGCATGCCGGATATATTGCTTCAGTGTATCTATATGCTGACCCCTCACGACAGATTCTAAGCAGAGGATTCAGAAAGAGATGGATGAGCCTAATGGTGATTACGAAGTTACAGCGGCTCAAAAAAACGCAATCTGATCGTTCTGATAAGAAAAGAACTCACAATTGTTTTGGTGAGGGCTTAAGACTCAACATGAAGGCTTACATCAAGTGCCTTGAGGAAGTAGTGCTGCCCCGTGTCAAGAGGCTAGCTGCTGGAAGACCCTATGCATGGCCACAAGACTCTGTGCCATGCCATACAACCAGGAGAAACCAGTTATGGCTGTCAGACAATATATGCAGCCACATCACCCCTTATATCTGGCCACATAAATTCCCAGACTGCAAACCCCTTGATTACTATGTGTGGGCGTAGTTGAACAGGAAGCCAATAAAACTCTGAACTGAAGGGAAGATATATAGCAGCATTACCAACTTAAACAAAGAAACCAACTAGAAGAGTTGCAGGAGATTCCAAATTCATCGGTAGGGCGTGGTTGAAGCCAATAGCAATTTTATTGAACAAATTTACTCTTTAGACAATTTTGTGTAATTTTGGTAATTATATCTGTTAAAATGAGATGTCAGTTATTTTCATTGCATAACTTAGACGACAATTTATCCATCGCATATATATAAACATGCACAAGATTGTTGTTTTGTATCTAATTAAACTAAAATTAGTAAATCTCCTATATTTCTCCTATATTTAATCAGTTTGTTTTGTCTACACCCTTTCATATAAGTCAGTTCTAAAGAAATATAATGAACAGGAAATGCTTGTTAATGCTTTTGTTCCGTTTCTATTGATGATTTATAAGTCGTTTAATGACGAGTGAATTTTTTATATATATATATTTTATATATTTATTTTATAATTTTTTATATATATATTTTATATATTCATTTTTTATATATTTATTTTATATATATATATATATATATATATATATATATATATATATATATATATATATATAGAGAGAGAGAGAGAGAGAGAGAGAGAAAGAAAATGTCTAAAATTGTCTAATAGTTAGATTAAAATTTGAACCGTTGTTTCTTAGAAATGATTAAAGATATCTTACTGGAATTCTCCGGGGATTTTACAAGAAAATTGCACTCTACTTCGAGCGATAAGAATGTATAATTATTCCCAAGCTTAACAGAAGAATCGTAATGAAATCGATCATAAACGAAAATGACATGTTCATCATTAATTAATCATAGCTAAGGATCAAAGCTCATGAAGGAGTAATATATATATATATATATATATATATATATATATATATATATATATATATATATATATTATTTGTTTCAGAATCATTTTCAAGTTATTCAAAATGATTTTCGCTCTCTCTAACGTTCTAACTTTCTGTCCTGGAGTAACAAGATGCTTCAAAGGCTCTACTTACGATTACATTTTCAAATCTTTTTTTTTTTTTTACAGCTCGTTGGACTGTCATGGCTGAAACTCCTCTCACTTATGCCAAACATCTTATGGATTGATTTATATATTTTCTAATTGATTTCTTTAGTGAGAAATGATGATCCCTCTTCTTGGTGTGATCCAGGTTTCCTCCCTACTGTTTCCTCTTTTAAAAACTTATTCAACTTTCTCTTGATGGTTCTTGAATAGATTTTAAAGTTGGAAGCCAGAATATGAATGTTGGCACCATTACTGAAGGCCTGAATAATTTTATTCCTCTCAGTTGGGAAGACAGTAGGACTGACACAAAACGATTTTAACCTGTTCTCATTCTAGCAGAATAACTCAAAGGATTTTTCAGTGATTCTTATACCAAATGGTGTCAAGATGGTTAAATATCTGATCTGAGAACCTGGAAAAAACTCAATTAGTTTCGTTGTTTTTTTAGATAATAAACATTTTGTGGAATGGACAATTATCCCATGCTGTTACACGATTTGGACAATTTCACTGTTACATCCAGTATATATATATATTGTTGTGATGAGATAACCCAACTTCCCCATTCACGATAATTGCGGTTAGCTTACTCCTGACTGTCTCTGTATTTTGACATACCTACATCCGCTTATAAAATTATTATTGAAAACCACACTCTGGTTTACATTGTTTATTATATCTTGTACAGATATAACATACATATATATATATATATATATATATATATATATATATATATATATATATATATATAGATCGATAGATAGATAGATAGATAGACAGATAGACTCGTTTCGAAAATCGCTTTTGTTAGTTGTTTACTCGTATCGGGGTTTTTTCTTTGGCTTCAGACCTGCACCTGTGCGATTTTTTTGTCGGCAGAAGTTCGTGTTTGTAGCTCTTTCTTTTTTAAAAACCTTTTTTCCCTCGAGATCGATTTGATTATTAGCAAATCAAAAATTCGAGGGTTTTTCGAAACGTGTATAGTTATCTATATTTATATGTATAAAGCTCTAGGTTATCCTATCGAGCACTGTTTTAAATCGACTAATATGGAACGTGTAGACATAGGTTATTCACTTAAAAACATACCCATACCTGACCGTCACTCATACGAGTTATATATATATATATATATATATATATATATATATTTTAAAATAAATAAAATCAGTTCGCTTTTCTTATGACTGTATCTACTCTGGGTTTCGCGGAATTTATATATAAAATTTCCATTTTAAACAGTGTATATTATCTGTCGGCCTACCTAATCGAGGTATTTTAATAAAGAAAATGTACTCTCCGGTAGGAAGCGAACCTGCAACCAATTTTGTAGGAGAAAACACCCATTTATCCGGCGTGTTTTACTACTTGGCTACGAAGAGTAAGCTCTACTTTCCCATTTAAGTAATGAACACTTCCTCACGAAGGTTTTTTTTTCGAAAGCCCATTTTGCTCAGTTTCGTACATATTTTGCATATATTGTTGTAATATTTGCATATTGTTGTTGTTAAATAACTTTTTTGTGTAAATAACAATTTCCACAGAAAATGACATATTACTCACACAAAACATCATTTATAGGCACAGAACTTGGGATCGGCGAGTTTAAGTTTTGGCCAAATCAGATGCGTAAACTTCAACATAAATGACTTTGATAGGGATGCATCCACTGCTTTCTTCTCAGGTATAGTTTCAGTAGAAGGCTAGACTGGGCTTTGTAGGCATAGGTGGCAGTCAGTTTAGTAATGGGAAAATTTTGAATTCAGATTGATGGATTAGTAATAGCAATTCATATCTAATAAAGAAAAAGGAATCTGTGGAGAGACGTGATTACTTCCGTCCTCAAGTAAAATGAATTTAAAAAATATAGCAGAACATTAATTTAAAAATATACGTCTTTGAACAAGAATGCCAGAGTGAGAGTGACAGTAAGTTTCTCATCTCGCAAGCCGTTCGGATGTTTTTTTACTGGCTACTTCTTGAATGGTAAAGGAAGGACAAAAACAAAATAAACTGTCTCTGTAAAAATCCGATTGATCTATATTTCCCTCCGCCTCCAACTATGAGTCAATAGTAGTAGAGTCTTACCCTATAGCCTTTGTTGGCAACTAGTCTAGGAGAAGAAGATTGTAAGCAGAGGATTCGGAAAGAGTTGGATAGGTCTAATGGTGATTTTTTGGTGAGGGCTTCAGACTTAACACGAAGGTCTAAATCAAGTGCCTTGAGGCGGTAATGCTACTTTGTCAAGAGGCTGGCTGCTGGAAGACCCTATGCATGGCAATAGGACTCTGTACCATGCCACACAAGCAGGAGAAACCAATCATTGCTGTTAGATATTTTCCGCGACCACATCACCCCTTACGTCTGACCGCATAACTCCCCAGAGAAAAAAAAAACATGAAAATATGAGGTTGAATGAAACGCTTTTCTTTATGATAAAATATTTTATTCAAATAACTTCATACAATCATTAATGAGTCGGCAAATTATTTTCTCTGTTTTGATTTGATCTAGTCTCACCTTTCGGTTAAATTAATTTATAAATGGACACTTATGCTAAGATAAGAAATTATCCATGCCCCATGTCTATAAAGAGGATATTTTTTAATTATATAAAACATGAAAAAATTATGAAAATTTTCTTGGTGGTAACTCACGAGTCCCTTAATCAATAAGATTCGTAAGAGCATCTCATGTACTGCAACCGTGGCAAAACTGTTATGTCTAAGGCAAGATAGCAAGGCTGGTTTGAATTTAATTGGTTAACCGAGACATACTCACAAGTGTCTTGATAATTCTGACCTTATAACCCCACCGTTAACTTTCGGAAAAGAGGTAATGATTTGTTTTTAAATTTCCTAAAAATTCATTTTATCACCAGATACCAACCATCGCCTGAGGAAGTACAATCATAGTATTGGAACATGAAAGCTTTTGTGTAGCGATTGAAAATGTTTTTATTATAATCTGTTATATTATAATGATATTTTGCTCTACTTTGTATTGAGCACTGTTTTTAAAAATTTTTATGGTCCAGGTTAGGGACAAAGAAGAACAATACGAACACAAGAGCAGAAATAACGAAGGTATATTACACGAAATAATAATACAAGATGTGAAAGGTGTTAGTATGACTGTCAGTCTGGTTTGGAGTGAACTGCTATCGGCTCGACTCGATTCGTCCCTCTCTCTTGAGAGGCGTAGTATACATTGTGTTAGGAAGAGTTAATTCTGTAGTTATACATTAGGACGCATGACAAAATAAATGCCTCGAACTGTGGATTTTACTCCATTTGTTCTTTCTCTTATTTGTATATATATATATATATATATATATATATATATATATATATATATATATAATATATATATATATATATATATATATATATATATATATATATATATGTACCAAAAAACAAGATTGTCCATTTGTTATATTTGTTATATTAAGCTTTGAACCGTTGTATCTTAGAAATAATTAAAGATATCTATCTTGCAGGAATTCTCCGAGGTTTTTATAACACTCTTGGACTCTACTTCGAATAATAAGAATGTATAATCTCCAAGCTTCACAGAAGAAGCCCCATGGAATCAATCATAAACGAAAATGACAGGTTCATCAATAATTAATTATAGCTAAGGACCGGAAGCTAATTGTTTTCCTTCTTCTAGACTGCTTGACAACCAAGGCTATAGAGCAAGACTCTAATGCTATTTACTCTTAGCCGGGGGAGATACCATAGATTCATACCGATTTCAAGGATATTTGCGTGTACGTAAATGCAATGAACACGACTGGAATTCGAATTTGGCTCCCCAAGCCGCTATTCATTACACCACCATCGGCCATCGTGGTTGTAATTTTTATAAAAAGGCTAGTGAGTTAAAGTATAAACTTGTTATGATATGTTTTGGTGCCTTTTTGATAACATTTTGGTACCTATTGGTAATTTTGGTACCTTAAGGTTCTACACCGATCTTTGGGTTCGGACAAAGGCAAAATACGTCACACACTTTCAACGGTCAACAACGAACTACTTAATTTTGGGTCAAGCACGAGACGCCTTTTTGTCTCTGTATGTGTGTAAATATATGTGTAGGGGTGTATGTGTATGTGTGTGTGTAGGAGTGTGTGTGTGTGTGTGCATCCATCTTATAAACATTTATATAACTTAGCATCAGTTATACTTCACCTCATTTATATATATATATATATATATATATATATATATATATATATATAAGATCTCGCTCATTGGGTGTCGGTGTTAATATAGTGCTCAATTAGATATTACCTGAAGATTGCGTTGTGCATGAAACTCAGAGTCGTTCTACCGGTGGTGGATAACATATATATATATATATATATATATATATATATATATATATATATATATATATATATATTTCAAAAAGGTGCAAATTATAATTTATAAATTCATGAATCATTCATACAAAAAACATTTAAATCATTAACCTCTATATTTGTTTTTTGTATGAATGATTCATAATTTATAATAT
>CAHIKZ030000107.1:595000-600000 GCA_903632075.3 Acanthosepion pharaonis | reverse complement strand
TATATATATATATCATAATGAGAAGCCATGTATACTTTCTTAATATGTATATATAGAAAAAGTTGCAAATTAAAATAATAATGTTTTTTATGAAAGTATTTATTTATTTATATATATATTTGATATTTCAGATTGACCTCAATCTTTCTTCAGAAATAACTGTTTGTTTACAAGTAGCGTCCGTCGCGAGATGCGGACATCAAGTGATATGGAACGCCACTGTGTTCGAATATTCTTAACGTAAATCTAACTGTAATAATATTTTAGATGTTGTTTAAAGAAATAAAAAAATAACTATATCTAAAAAAATATGTTTAACTATTGAAATATTTATAAAGATTTAAAATACCCAAGTCTTTATTTAACCCTAGTTTATATGTATTTAATTTTAAAATCCAGTATTTTTCTTTTTTTTTTCTGCGCGTGTATGTGGAACTGAAATCAGAATCTATCAATGAATATTTACAGTTTTTTAATGAGTGTCCTGATTGATTAAAGTGTTCAGCTATGGAGGAATAAGGATTGTTTTGACGTATGGTTTGTTTATGATTGTTGAACACACAAACATATATAAATAAATAAATACTTTCATAAAAAACATTATTACTTTTTTAATTTGCAACTTTATATATATATATATATATATATATATATATATATGAGAAATAAGGACCGAAAAGAGTTTGCTTAAGATTACATACAGGAAAAAAAGAGTGATCAATGACCATAATAAATGGCAGAGATTTAATATATTTTTTAAGTTATTTTCTCAAACTACAACTACTGACGGCTTGATGATTGCATGAAAGAGAATGAAACTGGAAGTAGTGGCTGGATGCCCTCTCGAAATCTCGAAATATATATATATATATATATATATATTGTAATGAATTGGTCGGTCAACTTGACACCCCCAAAGTGAGTTGAGGTGGGCAGGCGCGGGAACTGTGATTGGTAGCTGGCTTGTTGGTGTTTTGCATAGGTGAGTTACCAAGCTCTATGTGAAAGGCTGGAATGAGAAGGAGGGTAGTTTTCAGTCTCAGAAATGGAGACTGCGTCCGTCGCTATGACAGCAGGAGAGAAAGAGACGTAATCATTTTTTTTCATGACACATTCCAACACATATATATATATAAATAATTTTGTATGTGCAGTACTTCGCAGAAAGCGTTCAATATCAGTGATAAATCTAATATATTCAGTTCTATGGATTTAAATATGTGATCCTGTGTCTTCTCCCACCATTAAACATAGTCAAAGCATAAATAGATCCGATTAAAAAAAAAAGAGCCAACATATTCAGTTGTATGGATATGAATTTGTGATCCTTTTGCGATCATCCGACAAACTGGTTTATATTTTTTTTACTGGATCTATTCATGCTTGTTTGATTATGTTTAGTGGTGGGAGGGAGTATATCCCTCCATGTCTGTTCAGGATGACACTCTCACACATATGGATACACACACATACAGGTGTACGCATTTTAGTTCACACAAACGCACCCATATAAACAATCTGAGGCCGGAGAGGGTGAGAGTGATTGTTACTTCAGGGAAGAAGCCTATCTTTTCAAATTTGGACTGTGTAGTGCCGAGTATATGCCAGTCTTCCAGCATGTATGGCACATGGAAGACTTATGTATGGTTTTAAACCTTATTTGGTCCTTAGGCACGGTCATTCACCTCTTCAGACCTGCTGTTGGCCCACATACTTAATCACAAAACTGGTCAATAGTTTACTTAGCGTTTGTACGAAGACGAAAGTTAGGATCTGTCCTACTGATTATTACGTAGCTTAACTGAAAGACCAATTACAGGAAATAAAGGAAGTAATCATTTTTGCGACCATCTGCCAAAGGCCTTGAAAATCAACATCTGGTGTTTACCTGGATTTGAACACTGACCAGCAGAATTGATGAGAATTACGCAACTATATTCACTTAGCTGACCATTAGTAAATATTTTTGATCTAACAATTGTGATTATGATGTTCAAAAAGAACATCAGCCTTTACTTCTTATCAGCGGAAGGATATTTTAAATCAATTCCAGAGCAAGGCGATAATGCCACTAAGACGCAGTTAGCTACTATGAGTGAAAGATAATTAGAAAATTTTAGAAGGAACCGGAAACCTAATCCCATACGGGAAACATGGAAGAAACCTCTACCCCTCTTTAAAGGATCGGCGTGGAGTGTGAACCGGTCGATAGAAGCTTTTTTTCACTGTACATTTATACATATTGTGAATTTTAATCTAGTCAAAATAAAAGATTAACAGTTAGTTTTGGTTTGGTTTTAGTTTGGTTTGTTTTATTTTATGGTATATCAACCTCAATGTGATATTTATTGCCGACAAAATTTTTATTGCTGGTAATATTTTGCTTTGTCAAAAATCTATTTCTGGTAATAATTTTTTTTCAAAAATGTGTTGCTGGTAATAATTTTTTTCAAAAAACTATTGCTGGTAATAATTTTTCCTCAAAAATGTATAGCTGGTAATATTTTTTTCAAAACTGTTTACTAGTAATATTTTTTTCCAAAAAACGTATTGGTAGTAAAATTTTTTTTTCAAACATTTATTGCTGGAAATAATTTTTTACAAAGTATTTCTGGTATTAAAACCTATTTTTACACTTTCATACTGTTTTGACTCCACTTTGGGAATTAACTATTTGCCCATAGCTGGGACCCTAACAGGTGCTACCACCCCGAGTCAGCGCGGACCTGGAAGCACCAGCAATTAAGAGATGGTTCCACGCTCTTCAAAAACTAGAGATCAGAAGCCTTGCTGTTGGACATATTTTATCATCTTACTATTGACGCGGATGTAGTTTATCGTCATCCTCAGTAAAATACTGTAAAAAGTTATATTTCTGATAGAAAATTAGTTTTTGCTATCAATCTTAGCAACCTATACATGCGAATTTTGTTCTTACATATTTCCACTTAAAGGAAAACTCTGCCATACCAGAATTGCCTCTTGGGACCCATTTTTAAGAATAGATTATGAACTGTTCATTTTTCGGAGAAATCTTAGTTAACTGAACCCGCGAAAAATAAGACCCTCAGGTAGAGGCAGTGTCTATTCTAATTATCAAAATTTGATGAACAGTACTTTTAAAATGAATTCATCTATTCGTAAGCGTATTGGAAAAAAGAAAGATGCCTTCCAAGAGCTAAAGACAGTATTAAGAAACGGGAAAATTTCGTTAAAACTGAGAAAAGTGTGTTGAAATGTTACGTGATATAAATCCTCCTCTATAGCAGTGAATGTTGGACAATTTTTGTACGGACGATTTTCTTAGAAATTTGAGATGACAGAAATGTGGTTCTACAGAAGGATGCTGAGAATACAATCTACAGAGCATGTGAGCAATAAATAAGTTTTAAATAAAATGGTAACAGTAAAGGCAGTTATATTTAGAACAAGAAACAGACAGTTGACACTTTTAGAAACATAATGAGGAAAGAGGGCTTGCAGAGTTTGACACTCACATGACATACTGAATTCAAGCGAAAACAGTCAGTAAGGAGACAAACATTGCTTAAAGGTACAAAGAATTGGAAGTTGTGGAGAGCCATGATCGTGAGGAGTGAACACTTTGTAGTGTGCGAAATACGCTTATTGACTCTTCCATAGTGAAGCGACCAAAATATTTACAAAGCAAGTAGAATGTGGCACAAAGGCATAGTAGTGAGGGTACCCAATGAGGATTGAATTTACTCCATTTATAATGATCAGTGAGAGATGCTTGATAAACGTTACTCCACAGTAAGGAGCTCACGACTTTACGATATTAACGAGAAGCTATTCTCCTTTGGGCGATTTGTCATGATACGAAACACGTTATCGTAAGTATCATCATCATTCATCATACCTGCCAGCCGTAAGCGACGTATCTATTCCAAGCCCATAGCAATAATACGCTTGTTGAGATTCTTCAAAAAGGTCGCATTTACTCTCAGGCTAAAAGTCTCAAAGGATTGCTTTCCTTCCGTATTTGCAGTGTGTAAACGGTTACCAATTTTCGTTATTAATCAGGATACAAATGAAACAATTACTAGAGAATAAATAAATGTTTTAGGCTTTGACTTTTACACGCATGGATCTGCTTTGAGAATCAGTATTAACGAGTTATTAAGTAACAGTGTTCTACCTAGGATTAGTTAATGTTGAGCTGATTTCTCGAGTTATGTTGAGACGAAAAGTTATTACTGCTCGGAAAACTGATGTAAAGAGAAAAGCCGCATATCGGCAGTGGTTAAGCGGAATTAACACGTTGTCAATAATAATAATAATAAGTGGAAGAGCAGAGCCAAAATAATACAACAAAGCATTTTTTTAAGCATTTCACCCCAAGCAAGGCGGGAAGCCACTAGGACGCAAGGGGTTACAGAAAATAGGAAGATCAGATAGGAGTGATAGAAGAAAGGATGAGGGTAGTAGATAGATTAGGGCAACTGGAGATGTCGATTGACATTACACTTGAATAGCTGGAGATTATAACTCACAGGAAACAGGAGAAGGGAAGAGAGTTCCACAGGCGAGAGGTGCGAGACATGAAGCTATTAGAGTAGAAGAGACGGCTACATTTAGGAGTTTCGACAGTGAAGGGGTGAGAGCGGGATGCCAGCCTCGTAGGGCGCTTGAACTCATGAAGTCTGGGAACCAGCGAATGCAGCTCCTCGGAGCAATTTCCATGAAAGTATTTGTAGAACAGACAGAGGGAGGCGACGGTGCGTCTGTGAGAAAGTGACTGTAGAGGAGACGCCAGGGCAGGGCCAACCATATTGCATATCCGCTTCTGGAGCCTATCAAGAACCACGAGGCAAACAGAAGGGGCGCCAGACCATATATGGCAGCAATACTCCATGCAAGGGCGAATTGTGGATTTGTATATATGGAGGATCGACTCAGGGGAGAAAAAACTTCCTAGCGCGGCTCAGGGAGCCAACTTTTCTCGCAGTGGACGAGGCAATATATATATATATATATAT
>CAHIKZ030000107.1:345000-587500 GCA_903632075.3 Acanthosepion pharaonis | reverse complement strand
ATATATATATATATATATATATATATATATATATATATATATATATATATATATATGTATATATATATAATACATAAATCAATATCTTAATAACTATTTATTCATCAGAAACTATCTGATAATGCGAGTGTTGTATTTTCTTCCTGTATTAATTCTTGTTAAAAACTATATTTGAAATACAAAGTTTTATAAGACTCGAGTATTACTAAATACTTTGAACGTTTGACAAATGTCTTGTACGTGTTACAGAGTTAAACTCAGTGTACATAATGATTATAAAATCTACAAAACCTACATGATTTATATGTCTCACAAACTGGTAAGAGCGGCAAGATTTAGCACATCACCGAAGTAGTTTTAATTGCCATTTCAATGTCGCGTGAAAATAAACTGCATATCGTAAAAGAAAGACACTATGAAAAGGCTTAAGAATACAGATAGAAAGAAAGTCAATTTTATTTATTTTTACTTCGACGTTTTATTTTGGAAACAAATTCAGATTTTCGAATCTTCATTTAAACGAACACTTTTAACTCTTCCTGGGGTTTTAAAAGAGTATTCAGCTGCAGGTCTCTTTTGAAATACCGTTCGGTATTATTAGAGTTGTGTAAGAAGCTCCGGTAGGTCAGTTAAGTCAAGTAAAAATTCGGAGGACAGAAATTGAAGCAGGGAAGCCATTTAATGACAGCAGAAATTCACCTGTTCGGAAGCAATAAAAATGATGCATGTTGTTTTGCTTGGTATTCGGATATTTGGCCGACAGACATTTGGGCGACGGACATTTAGCTGACGGACATTTGGTCGCGAGTCATTTAGCTGACGGACATTTGGCCGACAGATATTTGGCCGAGAGACATTTGGCCGACAGATATTTAACCGAATGGACATTTAGCCGACGGATATTTAACCGAATGGACATTTGGCCGACGGATATTTAACCGAATGGACATTTAGCCGACGGATATTTAACCGAACGGACATTTAGCCGACGGATATTTAACCGAATGGACATTTGGCCGAAAATGTAGTGGCGTACTTACATGTATGTCCCACTCTTTATCGTAATGTGTTACACACACACACACACACGCATATATATTTATTTACTGTATTAATTTATAATTTTTCGTCTTTTTACAAGCTTTTTTTTTAAATCTATTCTGTATATATTATATTTTACTTCAAATATTATTCTAAAATGATAAGTATTTTGAGAAAAAGCATATTTTACTGCAGCAAAAATTTTAAGCTTTTATGATATGAAAGATCTTTCAATTTCGCTTTTAATGATCATTATCTTAAAGGGATGAACTAGCTTTTATCTGACTGTTAAATACGAATTTAAATAATTAGGTGCTACTTTTGAGCCAAGTAAACTCAAATAATTTTAAAAATACTAATTTCAATAAACAAATATTGAAATAAGAAAACTTGTAACTTTAAATTTAGATTTAGTAAGTTTAATAACTTGAAATTCAGTGGTAATCATTCATCCTATTCTACTTTATAATATTGCTAATTAAAATACTTAAAGTATTGCTTGTTACTATTTTTACTTGTACTTTTTCGGTGAAATGTCTGTTGACCAAATGTCCGTTCGACCAAATATCCGTCGGCCAAATTTCCCGCCACGGTTTTGCTTAGATACAGTCCAAACGGACTTTTATTTTTCTGGATCCTTGATCCATTCCAAACTCAGATTTTGCTTATAAATGCATATAAAAATAATTCATAACTTTCTACCTAGAGTATGTTATTCTTTAATATCAATGTTTGTTCTTTATCTGACCCTCGCTTCACAGTTACTGTAATATCTGTTTGCAAATGAAAATATTATCTATTTTGTTGAGTTTTAATAGCCTTGACCTTGTTGGACATGAATGACAAGTTCTTTTTTTTACACCCAATACAAAACTTGTGAGCTACTCTAGGTAGTGGTTTACATTCAAAATGGTAATGTTCAAATGAGGTGTTTGATATAAATGAGAAATAATGCGGTTGGTAGATTATAAAGATGGCGATTGACCCTTAAGAAGGTCAGAATTGAAAAACAAATATGAGAAACTTTGTTCCACAGAATGATGAAATAGCTGAGTAGAACTTTCTTCTTACGTTTGGAATACGGCGGGTGGAGTATGGTGAGGATTCACGTAGTGTCCTAACTCTGAATGCCTGAACTGGTGAAATTAATGAATGCATCTCTTCTGAATAATTTTCAATGGAAATGGCATTTAAAGTAGCGACTGGGTTTGTGATGTTGCATCCGTGGGAAAGAGACTCTGTATTGTGGGGAGTAAGTACCCACCACACCCACATAAGATCGTGTAAACGATTCCGAACTGTTTCAAGGTCGGAAAGTGGGGATTTATCCGCCCAGGTATGACAGCAATGCTTCATTCTTGGCCAAAACTAATTTGTAAACATAAAGGATCGCAGATGGAGTCAAGTACTTTCTGGAGTGGCTGAATAAGTCGACTATTTTTCTAGTATGATTAACAAGTAATTCTATATATGAGTTCCACTGAACATTTACCTTGGAAATAGCAATATATATATATATATATATATATATATATAACAATTTTCTATCCTTTAACCAATGTAAGATACATGTATAGAACTGCTTTCTCCGAACATTTCTGTCAAGTAAAGAATGCTGGTAATACACTTATTATCACGTGGAATATTGAGGCTAAAGGAAAAACAAACAATGTGAAAAGTGATAGATGTAATTTATGCCTTGCATAAAAACACTTAAATAAACATAACTTTTAAATATTTTTTTAAATAGTTTTAGTTCCGTTTATTTTAATAGAGATTTAAAAGCAACATTAATCGTTCATTTTAAATATACAATATAAATCCCGCCGATTTAAAAAAAAAATTAAAACCAGTTATCCCCGTATAACCTATGGACTGCGCCAGTATTGCGTTAATCAGATATTTTTATTAAAATTTAAATTATGTAATGAACAGTCTCTACTAAGAACCTGAAGATTGATTTGTGTATGAAACACCGAGTTGTTCTACCGGCGAGGAAAAGATGTAAATTTATTAATATATACTTAATAGCTCCGTTATATTGCATTGGACACAGTTTATTAACATCAGCACTCAATGTATATATACACACATACACACACACATATATATATCAGAGCGGAGTCCCTAGAAATCCATTTTAGGTGATATATTTTCTCTTATCTAAGAATAAATTTAAAGTCCATTTATTTTTGTAAAATTTTGGTCTAAAGAAGATGAGCACCTGATCCAATGAAATAAATTATCACCTATATGGATATCTCAGGATTCATCTTTCATTATTATATTTACTCTATTCTTACATTGAGTCCTCTCTGGATTATATCCTCCTCGTAATTATCCCAATTAATTGTGAAGTGATATTATATATATATATATATATATATATATATATATATATATATATATATATATATGACGTCGCACATTATGAAATGGACAAAGTCCGACAATTATTATTGTTTATTATAAACAGAGCATTTACTTAAATATTTGTATCTATAAAAAGAATGTATAAACATAAAAATGTCTTAATATATATATATATATATATATATATGCATATATTATTTATATTATATTTATATTATTGTATATTATTTATATTATACTTATATTATATATATATGATATCATAGTAATAATATAAATATAAATAGTTTTACTCGTTTGGAATAAAGCTTAGGCATTTTGGCTTGTAATTGCACAAACCAATGTTTCCATATTTGGAAAAATAAAGGATAAAAAGGGAAGAACTAAGAACATGAAATTGAAGCGAAAACAATTGTCCAGAATCCCAGCTCAGAGTCTAAAGAAAAAAAAAACCTCCAAACCGAGTAAAGCAAAAGTAACCATATAAAGTACTCAATACACTAAGTAGAGCAAACCTATGAACCTAAAGAGCCAGGTAAAACAACCTAGGTTTCACCTACACGGATTGTCAGGGCAAGCTAATATATGATTATATATATATATAACATTTATATTATTATATATTATTTATATTATATTTATATTATATATATATATATATATATATATATATATATTACATTTATATTATTATATATTATTTATATTATATTTATATTATATATATATATTAAATTTATATTATTATATATTATTTATATTATATTTATATTATATATATATATATATATTAAATTTATATTATTATATATTATTTATATTATATTTATATTATATATATATATTAAATTTATATTATTATATATTATTTATATTATATTTATATTATATATATATATATACTACATTTATATTATTATAAATATATATATATTACATTTATATTATTATATATTATTTATATTATTATATATCATTTATATTATATTTATATTATATATATATATATATATATATATAAATATATATATATATACACACACACACACACACACACATATATATATATATATATATAATTGTATATTTATACAGCACTGCCTCTTTTATAGAAGTTTCATCAAAGTCGACTGACAAGGTAATGCGTTAAAACTTTTAAAACAAGAAAAAAGAAAATTTCAATAAAAATCTTAACCGCATTATCTTGTCAGTCTTCTCTTTAATGAGTCTTATATATATATATACATATATATATATATATATATATATATATATATATATACATAAACAGAGAGTTGTAACTTTTTATGATACAAAGTGGTCATGTCTCATTTCACTTGTCACCTCTTTCTTCCACCATACCGAACACCCCTGCAACATAACAGCAACGATGTTAGCCAAAGAGAGCATTTAACACTAAACTGTTTTCTTTCCGTTTTAGATGCTCAAAATCTTGTGTGGACAAATGAAGGGTCACTCAGTGCGAGCTAAAAAAGCCATGCAAATAATTGGCAAAAAAAAAAGTGCCTTATTTATGAAGAATTCGCTTTTATAAGCGATGACGGCTCGAAAAGTTCTCGGTCTGACCAAGAAGCCTTTCCAATAACAAATCTTCTGTTTTGTTATTTCGTCAGATCTTGGGAAGTGGGCCGGACCGCCGCATTTTAAAAACCCTTTCGTATATTTAAACTAATACATATTTAAGCATACACACAAATACACACACACACACACAAACACACACACACACACATATATATATATATGTGGTTAGTTAGAGTATTGGAACAGCAGATCATTATTCAAACATATATTGTTAATTATAACAGACAACGAGTGTCTATTATGTTTGATCATGAGCCGTTCTAAACTTGGCATAGTGGCTTTAGTTTCGGGAGAAAATATAGACAAAAACTGTTCAACATATATTGGCTTTACTACAACCACGCTCCCCCGTAGACTTACCTGTCACCTTTCTGATCTTATTTCTATTAAACAACATTTCTTAGAAAAACATAGACATGTACATAATATTAGGCAGATATTAGTTGATAACACAACAATACTCACGCCTATATACATAAAAAAAGAACCTTAAGATATTGAAGGCCATCTACATTAAAACAAAGCAATCTACACTCAACAAATTTTCATTTCCAACCAGTCGCAACATATTTCATTGCATCTAGGCATTGGTTCTGTTGATAACTTTTCTTTCTCCCACGTGGTCATGTACGTCTCAGAACCGCATTACGAATTGAGGACCTGCGCCTGGTATTCCGAGACCTTTACCCTCGTAATGCGGACTTCTATGTAAACATAACAGGATGTCATCTTTGATGGTGAACATCCCTGTTGTAATGGGCATATAACCACTCTGATGATGGGTCATGTGAACCGAAAGCTTAAATCAAGAAATAGCATAATAAAAAATATGTTGGACAGCTTTTGTCTTTATTTTCTTCCGAAACTAAAGCCATTATGCAAAGCTTATGTATATATATATATATATATATATATATATATATATATATATATATATATATATATATATATATATCTGTCAGTTGTTTAAAATGTTTTGAATAAGTTGTTGGGAATTGGGATCAAAACTGTGGATAAACTGTCCAAATTTCATGCCTGTGCTGTTATTTTCTTCAAGTAATTCCGACACCTTTAGTCATTTTCAAGAACCAATGTGGTGCCTGTGTGTCATGTACAATTCTTTTGTCTAGAGCCTTCTTCGTTTGTGTGCCGTGTCCCTTCAGGCCGTAGCCAATAATGGCCATCCACATCTTCCTATTCTATGTAGCTCCTTGGAAAGTGAAAGTTTGAAATACTCTACGCTGACATCAAATTGCAACAATTATATATATATATATATATATATATATATATATATATATATATATATATATATATATGCATGTGTATGTTTCAAACATGTTTGGTTGAATAATCTATTCAGACAAAAATGAAATAGCGTCCAGATTAACAAAATTATTGTAAAATTAAGATAAAATCCTTTAATTCCTTAGACCGATATGTGAGGCTGCCTTTTGGCACACGTCTTTGTGCGTAAAATCACAGACAGATAGATAGATAGATAGATAGATAGATAGATATGAACATATTGAAAAAGATAGATAGATAGATAGATATGAAAAGATTGAAATAGATAGATAGATAGATAGATAGATAGATATGAAAAGATTGAAATAGATAGATAGATAGATAGATATGAAAAGATTGAAATAGATAGATAGATAGATATGAAAAGATTGAAATAGATAGATAGATAGATAGATAGATAGATAGATAGATAGATAGATAGATAGGTGACTAGTAACGTTTCATCATCACTGAGTAGACACCACTTTTTCTTCTGTCATGATGGACAGAGTTCTACTCTCAATTAGGCTTCCCTAGCTTTGAGCCTCTACTGGGACTCAAGCCCCAACCCCCAGACTTCAAGGGGAAGTTGTATGTACGAACTATAGCTAAAGAGGCTAGAAAAATGATCGGTTCCTTTCATTGAAGTAGAAAGTACTCCACTCTTTCTGCTGCGATACTTATATACATGCAAACAGTCTGTTTTAGATAGATAGATAGATAGATAGATAGATAGATAGATAGATAGATAGATAGATAGAAAGAAACAGAGTGAGGTAGATAGAAAGATAGATAGATGTAATTTAACGGTCTACTTTGAAGTAGGTTCCTTGCTTTGAGCTCCTACTGAAACTCAAGTTTCTCCCCTAGACCTCAAGTGGAACTTGTATATACGATCTATAACTAAAGAGGCTGGAAAACTGAGATAGATAGATGCGAACAGACTGTGATAGATAAATAGATAGATAGAAACCGACAAAAAATGAAATAGCGTCCAGATTAACAAAATTATTGTAAAATTAAAATAAAATCCTTTAATTCCTTACACCGATATGTGAGGCTGCCTTTTGGCACACGTCTTTGTGCGTAAAATCACAGATAGATAGATAGATAGATAGATAGATAGATAGATAGATAGATATATATGAACAGACTGAGATAAACAGATCGGAATAATATGAGCATATAAATCAACATAGTATGATCAGTGGCAGTTTGATGCCATCAGCCATCATCAGCTGTGAAAGTAATATCACAGTCAGTTATGTGCCATGCGTGATACACGTTTAGGCGATCATATATCTTTCGATACATGACTGACGAGGAAGATTTTATCTCGCAGTAGGTTTCCATTTCTTTCTGCGGTAGACCAGTTGCCATCTAAGGCTATAGAACCCGGTCTGTCCTGCTATTTATCCATAGCCGGGGGGAGAAGTGGAGGATTCATACATTTCCCAAGGTTATTAGCCAGTAATGTAATGTCTACACAATTTATATCCTCATATGCTCTGCCCATCATACTGAGCACTCATCAACCATAAACGTAACAAATTATAAATAATATAACACGACACACATACACGCGCATATATATATATATATATATATATATATATATATATGTCTGTGTGTGTGTGTGAAAATATATAGAAAATAGATAACCCTTTATGAAGTCGTCAAAAAACAAACGTTATGACAGTTTTTTTATATGCACAAATCCCTTTCATAAAAAATAAAATAAAAAAATCTCCATAGATACGCCAACCAGACTAGGGTTAATACATCTTCCGTTTCAAATTTAGACACCCCCACCTTTCCCTGACTTGACATCTATGAAAGTAACTCTATTATTAACACCCAACACACGCCTACCCAATTTAAACAATTCGCCCTAGCTGTTACCATGGAAATTTTGATTTCAATTATTAAAACACGTAAATTTCAGAAATACGTTATTCCAAAAAAAATTTCGCTTGAAGATGGAACAGAGCTTATTTTAACTCAATTTAATTCAAATAATTATATTGAAGTTTTCGGCTCTTGTTTTGAAACATGAGACTTCTTATGTCGCGAGTTGGAATCATATTTTTAAATAAATAATTATATATATATATATATATATATATATATATATATATATATATATATAGCATGTTTAGTTTAATAATCTAGACATATTATGTCTATTTTTATTTGAATCCTCTCGAGTTCACAGATTAATTTCTTAGCGTTAGTATGAAACCGATCATAAAAAAAGCCATAATTACCCATATGGTTTTTATTTTCCCAAGTACTTTCAATCTCCTCCCAGATGATCATCAGGGGTGAATTGCAAAGACAAAGGATGAATCTTTTTGATAGTAGTGAATGTTATGCGTAATTTATAAACACGCTCGGTAGTTTCAATTTGTTTACCGCTATGCAAGGGAAATAATTTAATTTATATTGGAAACATCTTTATTAAAAATTTTAATCACATTAAAATTGTAGTTTTTTTTTTTTACAATTACAATTTAGATATTTTAAAACTTTGTTGTTACAAACATTTTACAAATTTGTTAGTATACTCATAAATAATTTTAATTATTGTTGGCCGTAATTTTTTATATATATATATAAAGGGCTTCCAAAATTTGAAAGCATTTTAAATGTCATATGCACTTCTAGATAAATCCTGGTGGAATAATATTTAATTTATGTGGGTTGTTTATTTTGTACGATCATAGCTACTCAGATTTTGAGTCTTTCTTTGGAGATGTAGAATAGATATAGTGACTTATAGATGTGCATATATTCTTGTTCACGCGTATACACACACACACACACACACACACACATACACACACACACACACAGCTTTAAGGTGTGAACGACCATGGCTCTTCACGTCTTGCTATTCATTGTAACTCTTAGCCTTCTTAAAATAAAATAAATGTATTTTTATATATCTATTTAAATCCATAGTCTTATATATATACATCACATTATTTTTAAATCAATCCAGTCTTTTCGAATCTATCTATCTCTGTCTATTCGAATCTATCTATCTATCTATCTATCTATCTATCTATCTATCTATCTATCTATCTCAGTTTATTCGAATCTATCTATCTATCTATCTATCTATCTCAGTTCATTCGAATCTATCTATCTATCTATCTCAGTATCTATCTATCTATCTATCTATCTATCTATCTATCTATCTATCTATCTCAGTTCATTCGAATCTACTTATCTATCTATCTATCTATCTATCTATCTATCTATCTATCAAGAGATACTATATCAGCATGCGCCACCATTGTAAAGTGCCACATATCACCCACCTCTTGTAAGTGAAATTGGGTAGACAGAAGTACCTGAGAGCCGTTGATGATTGTGTTAGCACGAAGTCCGAAGTCAGCGTGACCGAGGTTTTGAGCGTGATGGCATTGTTCAGACTCTTGATCACGCCTGATAATGCGCCCTCTCCCAGAAACTGTAACTAAGGTCAGCTCAGCATAGTTGCAGCATAAACCACAGGTGGGCTCTGTGGATGTTGAACAAAGAAAAATATATCCGAGAAGATATCTGCATCAAGGATTGTCTAGCAGGCATAATCAAATACGAGGAGCCAGCAATCTATCTATCTATCTATCTATCTATCTATCTATCTATCTATCTATCTATCTATCTATTGCAGGCTATTCATATCTATCTATCTATCTATCTATCTATCTATCTATCTATCTATCAACACAAAAAGAAAACTTATCTTAGCCGACGCATTTTGTCCTCTGAGGGACTTTATCAAGGTAAATGCAAGGATTTTATTCTGTAACAAGTATTTATATACAAGAATAAAATGTTTTTGGCTTTACAAAATTTTTAAATTTAAGAACGGTCATAAATATTCATCGGATTCGTTGAAAAGTCAAGCAACCCATGGAGAACGCGATGTGATATAATTCAATGTCTAACAGATGAAAGTTTGGTATTAATTTATGTTATATATTTTAAATAACATAAAGTCATGTTTTCTTTTGGTTTTTAACATTTTTATAGTTATGCATATTAACTTGGGGAAGTGGCAATTCTTTCAGAAAAGGAGATATTGGAAAAAAAAAAATCCGGGGTGTAGATTTATGTTTTCATAAAATTCGATAGCGGCACTCTCGAGAATTTTCCGTCTAAATAAGTTGCTAAAAAAAAAAAACTATTCTTAGCCTACACGTTTCGACCTCTGAGGGATGTTTGCTTTGATGAAGTCCCTCAGAGGACGGAAAACGTCCGATAAGGTAAGTTATTTTCTCTTATAGTAAGTGTGGCGTTCTTTAGATCGGAGTTCTGATTGAATATATTTCTGTGTAAAACTAATGCATTTGATAAGTTTTTGGGTATAAGATCCCTTTTGTGTTCATTGTTATGTTTTTTTTTAAAAATTTCAACAAGTTTCTCTAATGTACTGTGAGGAGCACTTCTGGCAAATTTTATGTTATATATACCAACTTCAGAATTATTATTGCTATGGGTACTTTTGGTTCTGATCAAATCTATAATAGTTTTGGTTGTGGTTGTAATTGTTTTGATGTTGTTAAGATTGGATGACTTGCTTTGGATAGTCGAAGTTAGAGAGCTAGTACGGAATATTATGTATCTCTTTTTATCTAGTTTATTTTTGTTATTAATGTTATTTTTGTGCGGTCGTATATTTTGTATGACTTTCTCTTAACATTCTGTAGGAAATAATTGTTTTTTGAAAGTGTTTTCTATATATAATTCTTCTTTGGGTAAGTACTGGGGCAGCAAATTCTTAGCGCTCTTAAATAGAATCCTATCTATCTATCTATCTATCTATCTATCTATCTATCTATCTATCTATCTATGTTCATATCTACATGCGATCGTTAAAACTTTCTTAACTTTTCTGAGAAAAAAGAGAATAAATTTAATTGTGTACTACATATTTGCCGAGTATTCACGACACTCTGAGTGAAAAGAAAGAGAAAAGAAATAGAAAAGAAAAAAAAATGCTCTTAGTCGTGGAAATTGGAGGCGGGGGATTTTAAGAATGTAGAATGCAGCCGGTCACCATGTTTCAAGATGCTTCAAAAACACGTTCTCACTAAATCAAGTATGACCGCGGCGAAATTTTAAGTGCTGTTTCTAACGACGCGAAAAAGAAAAAAACAAAAAATTCTAGCAATCATACCAGATATCTTCAAGAATGAATGTGCTTAACAGACGTCCTAAAACGAATTCGAGTTTTTTAACCGGGGTAGATCTTCATTGGAGGTGAAAATTTATCTGTGACCTACATTTTTTTTCTACTTCGGAGATGCAATTCTGTCGATTGTATCTTCAGTGCTAGCAGTTGGTGTTCAAGCAGAGTGAGAATTTCACGCCGCGAATGTTGATTTTATAGGCAGGCAGCTACACGCGCACTCAAATTAAGCGAGGCGTATTTATTTTAGATAACTATTTGCAAAGCGTACTTGAGACTGGCACAATGTCATCGTAGTGGGTCATCATTGAGGCTAGAATTCATTACACAAACATTACATTTCTTAGTGAAAAACCTTTCTAAATTTATTCCCCAACAAGATGTCTTATTTTTTTTTTTTTACTGAATTTTACTTATTCTAACACAAGTTCACAGTAAGAAAGCACCCAGTGGGGATCAACATGAGTAAATTGATCTGCGACAGGTTAGCTTAATTAAAACATAATCTCCTTCTTTGTCCATTAATCACTGAGACCGAAGATTCTTCTACGTGACGTGTTTCTTCAGAACGTGGCCGGTCATGGCTCTCCACAGCTACATATCCTTTGTAACTCTTAGTAACATTTATCTTATGACCACTCCTCCCACCCTCTTTTCCACCATTCATTCGCACAGGCTGCTCCCCTTGTCCCTTTTTGTCTACGATATGTAAATCTCAAGTTATCTAAAACCTCCTTGTTCTTTATGTATCATAGTATCCGCAGTATCCTTCTAGAGAACTACGTATCTGTTGTCTCATGTTTTCTCTTCGGTTCTTAAGAGACTGTCCAGCATTCACTGGCATATTTAAAGTTTAATATTACATAACAACTGAGCAGTGTTTCTTTGTTTCCAACGAAATTATCCCGTTTTTTAATTCTTTGCTTATTTTTTCGAAGGCATCTTTTGTTATTCTAACGTGAGTTCTGATTTCGGTGTCACCTTTTTTCCGTCGTCTGTTAAAACACTTCCTTCCCAGATATTTAAACCTCTGGAACATTATACAATGATTAAGAGCAAATTTCAGCTACTGAATATGCCAGGCTATAAACCTCCTGATCTAAAACACACGGGCGCGAACACGCATGCATGCATTCACATATAGATAATGTTTATTTATTACTAATCTCCCGACACTGTAATTAAAAAAAAAAAACAAAAAAAAAAACTCCTGGCCTAAAAAAACAGAAATACGATGGTATGGGTGACTGATTTGTGATGAAACAGTATTTGCTCTTATATATAATAGCCGGCCACTTGCATTTGAGGATACCCGTGTACTAGGGCGGTTAGTCAATCCCTATTGCAGACACACGCTCAGGCACATTTTTGTATGTTCATCACCCACAGAGCCCACCTGAGGTTTATACTGCAACTATGCTGAGCAGACCTTAGTTACAGTTTCTGGGAGACAGCGTGTTATCTAGCGTGATCAACAATCTGAACAAGGCCAACACACTCAAATCCTCGGTCACGATGACTTAGGTCAAACCGTGGTATGGTTTTCAGTCACTTTCAAAAGGTGCCACGCACACTGAGATCATCCCCCTCCAAACTGATAATATCAGGAACTCTCAGTTTAAAAACAAAATAATTTCCATGCCTGAGGATTGAATGTACAGCTGAAAGTATTTGCGTATTAAAGAAAGACCTTATAGAGTTTATAATTTTTAAAAACAAGGATCATAGCATTCATCGAGTGATTTGTAGGTTAATGCACCTTTAAAATTTTGTTAGCGAAGGGATTTCTCCATTTTACTGATCTACTTTTTGTATGAATGATTCATTGCAATATATATATATATATATATAAATTCAGAATTAATTTGTAGAAAAAGGCAAAATTTATAAAAGATAAAAGACAATAGGAAATTTGTGTGTAGCCGGTGGGCTTCATCCAATGTTGACTCTTTCAAAGAAAAAAACAAACAAAAAACAAACAAAAAAAAACAACCAAAAAAAAAACAACAAAAAACGAAATGAATTTATTTGAACAAAGTATCTATAAGCACAATGTTGTTACTAGAAGAATTTAGAAACGCTCATATCTATTCATTCCGTCAACTGAAAAATTATGCCATTTACTTTTTATGTTTGAAGAGAATTTTTCATATGGATTCGGTTAGGAAAGGTGAGATTAGGAAAAAAACCGGGGCGTATATTAATATTTGGATAATATTCAATGGCGGCACTCTTAAAATTTTCCATTTGAGTGAATTTTCTTTTTTTATGGGTGTAGCATTTTAAAAACCAAAATTGTGGTAGAATTTATTTCTATATATGACCAGCGTGTTTACCAACTTTTTATTCATACGGTCTCTTTTGTGTTCACAAATGCATTTTTTTAAAAAATTTCTGCATGTTTTTCCAATGTGTTGTGAGGAACAGTTTTGGCAATAAATTCATTTCGTTTTTTGCCTTGAAAAAGTCCACATTGGAGGAAGCGCGTCATTCGCAGACACTACTGTTTCGCAGCTATTCAATGCGATTAGATATCCGAATGCCTCAAACCCGGATTGAAACCCAACCGATTTATTGTCAGTCAGAGTCTCTACCACTGAGCTATCTTCACTCGACCGAATGAGTCAGCCAAATCTAGCCTATTTGTTTTACAAATGTAAGCAAACGCCAAGCAGCCAAAGTGGTCCATTCATTTTACTGAAGAGCTTCGCATTTACGTAGGTGGCTGTTGTTTTTAGGATTAGCATGTCATTCAACAGTGCTCAATTGAAAATATAGTTTCAAGAGCTAAATTATGACCTTTGTGTAAATTAACTGAAACAATATTCTTTTCTTTCAATATACGGTCAATTTTAGGCCCACTAGAGTGACAGGGTGTAATCGATTTCTATTTTTTTCCTCAGATTAGGTCATTTGCAGTGGTGTGCAGTAATATGAATCTATTTTCGGGGTGTATGATAAAATTTGTTTAGCCTTGGAAAATATTGCGTCATCCGTGATCACGCCTAGATACTATTGTTTCGACTGTCGATTAGTTGTCCTACGGCCATTGTCTGCGATGGACGTTACTCCAAGGAAGCGTACGAAAATTGTAACGCTGCATAAACACACTGGCAAGCCTTACCAGTGAGCAAATCAAAATACTATAGACTGTCCCGGAATCTCACCTGATTTATATCCAATCGAAAATCTGTTGTTAATCTGCAAGGAACGACTTCGTGGAATGGACATATGAAGTAATAACATGTGCACTGAGCCATGTTTCACTGGAAAAATATGAAAAAGAATTAAATAATAATGGAATTATTCGTTTCGTTTCAAATAATTTGCAGAAGAATATATATATATATATATATATATATATATATATAGAGAGAGAGAGAGGGATGGAGGTGTGTGTATATAAAGAAAATATGACCCTTTTGCAGGGTTCGAATCGGAAATCCCCTTTATTTATAAGAAACTACTGTTTAGAGCGTATCCTCTTTATAAAGAATCTCGAAAGATTTTCCCTCTGAAAGTTCTCCACTGCCTTCACCGGGTATTGAACTCACACTCTTTGGGTCTTGTCACTAGATCTAACCAACGCTTTTATCCACTGTGCCATGTACCCTTGAGGACGTCGGCGTATGTATCTGGGTATTATAAACCTAATGTCTTCATAACCTTTTTATTAGAGCTCATATTGCAATTTTTGCTGTTATCATTGCATTTTTTACCAGAGCTCATATTGCAACTTTGTTGTTATTATCGCTTTCCTCTGGCACTCCTTATTACTGGTTCCCATATTGTATTTATTTCTATGCTTGGTCGGCTCAGGAGATTTTTGTGGCCTAGCATACGTGCTGATTCCTTAATTGCTAATTAACAGAGATAACTGATAACTGACATCCATTAAACATGGCACGTGGAACTAGAACAGTCTACCCCAATCAGCGAAATAAAGGGTTCAGTTCGACATTCCAACCACCTGAAGAAGGCCGGAGCGTAGAATGCCCGAAACGTTGTTATAAATATGGCGACAAAGATGAGGAGAATAGTTCGAATAATGTAAATAACTTATCAGCTAAATATAACTTTTAGAGTAATAATAACAAATAATGTTGCATTATTTTAGTTATGAAAATATAGTTAGTATATATAGGCTTCGAAAGATGTTAAAGGAATTTTGGTTTCTCTAATACATGGGAAAATTCTGCCTGGCTTTTGCTTCTCTAATTACTACTTGTCTCATGTAGAATACATGTCTCATGTAGAATACATGTCTCATGTAGAATTCTTGTCTCATGTAGAATACATGATATTTAAACCCGTCACTAAACCCAAAATATATGTTCGCTACGTAGACAATATTTTTATTTGAGTGAAAAACAAACAAGGCATAGATAACCTCAAAACCACATTTGAAAAATACAATGTCCTTAACTTTACTTATGAACTGAGTAAAAAAAAAAAAAAAACTACCTTTCTTAGACGTTCCCGTAGAATAGAGTAACAACACATTCACCACTTCATTGTCTAAAAAACTCAGTAGCAAAAACTCTTTCCAACTTAATTTTAGGGGTGAATGACCAAATAGATATAAAATGGCAGACATAAAAAAAATCCTTAAAGAGCTTAATAATGCAAAAAAAGACACTAGTTAATGATGGTTTTCCTAACTACCTCATCGACCACCAAATTAGACTATTTTTTCCAAAGTAACTAATAATGATACTGAAAATAGAGACAAAAACAGAGAAGAAGAAGAAGAAGAAGAAGAAGAAGAAGAAGAAGAAGAAGAAGAAGCAGCTTTTATAAAACCGAAACATCTTAGACTTATAAAGGTTTCCTATCTCATTCGACTCCTTAGATAGTGTTCTTTTCTTTCTATGACTTCTTGCGAAAGACAGAAGAGTAATTCCCCGTTGTTTTCGTCACGGGTTTGAATTTAGAGTTCGAAAAAAAAAATCTCTAACCTTTCTCACTTTCCAATCTTGTCTGCGTACCAAAAGCGTTTTCACGACCTCGTAGGTGATGAACTATTTCCACTCTTTTCAATAGCTGCAAATCTTTCTCTACCCTATTGCTATTTCCACGGAAAATATTCTCACAAGGTACATTCCCTAGTTCCGCCTGTTCATACTATTACCTGCTAAAACGATCAATGCCCTATTAGAGGGGGGGGAACCATTCTCATTCCGCTCATATTCCACCAGAAAAAAGTGCTCGATAGCATCGATATAGGCAAAGGTACATAACGCTAAAAAAACTAAATAATGCTCAACAGTACAGGGCCATGAAAGGTTGTTTCGTTGAAAATATGTGGACTTCATTTCCTAATGGACGCTGTTTGAGTCAACATAGAAGCTAAAAATCCGAAAGTTGATCTTCACGGTTAATCAGTCAGTTAAGTACTATATGGTTTGAAGTGCATGACGATCATGTCTCTTTTGATTCATTGCTGACGAGGCAGAAGATTTTCCCGCAGTAGGTTGTCATTTCTTTCTGCGGTAGAGTGGTTTGCCATCCAAGGCTATAGGACCTAGCCTGTCCTGCTATTCAACGAATAGATAGAATAAATAGATGGATTCATACGTTTCCGAAGGGTATTCGCGCGTAAAAGTGAATCTAACGAACCCAACTGGAATTCGAACTTGGTTCTTCGATTTCTAATTCTATGTCGGTGTCTATTACACCACCCGCACATCCGCGAACTTGTCGGTTAACTAATTATTCTTTTTCTCAATTGTGCAAACAACATTTTCTATCTTTTCTTTCTTTCAACTAATTTATTTTTTGCTTTCTTTATTCTTTACTTTCTTTTGGTCTTTTCTTCTTTTTTCATTCATTCTTTTCTTTTAACTTATTTCTCTCTCTAATTTCTCCATCCATTCTTTCTTTCTTTCTTTCTTTCTTTCTTTCTTTCTTTCTTTCCTCCCCCTTACTGTGTTGTGTCCCTCCCTGTCGAAAACAGTTCTTTGCATTTCTTTTTCATACCAGTCTCCTCCCTCATCTTTTCTTAAGAACATATCGATGCATACGCCAGACCCTGTCCCCACTCCACACTCACCACCCCACCCGCCGCCCGCCACTTGGTGTCGAGTTTCACTCTCGAGCGATTTGCCTGGGGATGATTATCAGGCAGCTCTATATCGGGAGCGAACGGCGGTTCCGTGTCGTCCCTTAACCTAGATTTTGAAACCTGAAACGAAAAATGTGTCAGACTGACATCGTAATGCATTCGCTACGACACACACACACATACATGCACACGCACAGATACATGCATAAATACACACTCGTACGCACATGGACAGATCTACACACACACACACACATGCAATTATACTTATTTATGCAACTGCTTACACATATGCAAATTATTACTATATGTAGAACCCGGGTGGGAGTTAGATAGAGGCCTGATGTGCTGGGCGCTTTTATTTCATTCAAGGGCTGGTTTAAATTTTCAAGAATTGCATAAAGCATGCATTGGTTTCCTCTTAAATATGAAATTGGTTACAATGGATACAACTAGTTTTGTAAGGACTGGATCAAATGTATTTTGTCTTCTTTTTTTATCCAAATTTGTTTAAATGGTTGACTGGTTTTTTACGGCTTATCAACCCATTGCAGGTTATTTAAAGCCATAAATATTTTTAGATTGTAAGAATTTTTTGGAGATACTAATAATTTAGCGATACAAGGCTTACTAATTAACCCATAGCTGGGGTAGAAGAGGTGGATTCAGGATTTTTCCCAGGGTTATTTGCGCATAATATAACGAACCCAACTGAAATTGAAACTCATCTCTTCGATTTCTAATTCTGAGCCATTGTTCATTACACCACCCGCACATCCAGGTTTACAGCATCAGGTCGACCCATTTCGATTCAGAGCAGACTCGACGTTAGTTACCATCGGTGATCGTACGGGAACCGGTGTTTTCACCAAATTTGTCTAAGAGGGACAGCCGCTTATTGAGACTAAAGTCGTGGCGCCGGTATGTTCCGTTTAGAAGAGGTGAAGCAAAGCAAATGGAATCGGTATACCTGGCATGTTTTTCTCTCGGCAAATATGTTGACAGAAAACTCTCCTTGGTGTTTTGCTGCCAAACAGCTTAATGAGAATTTGGGCAAAGCACTCTCCCATAGTTATCTGATTTGCTGAGTCAGTAGTAAGTGTAAAAAGAGGTGCAACCAGTTGTCATGTTTTTCAAGGATCAATCATTATAATTGTGCCATTAATAACTAAGAGGCCAATAGGGAAAAATCTAGGTAGTAACCAACACAGGGTGACTAGTAACGTTTCAGCATCACTGGGTAGATACCACTTTTTCTCCTGTCATGATGAACAGAGATCTACTCTCAGTTAGACCCCCACTTGCTTTGAGACTCTACTGGGACTCAAGCCCCAACCCCCAGACCTCAGTCGAAGTTGTATGTACGAACGATAGCTAAAGAGGCTAGAAAAATGATCGGTTCCTTCCGCTACAGTAGAAAGTACTTCATTCTTTCTGGTGTGATACATAGATACATGCGAACAGTCTGTGATAGATAGATAGATAGATAGATAGATAGATAGATAGATAGATAGATAGATAGAGAGATAGATAGATAGATAGATAGATAGATATGAACAGACTGAGATAGATAAATACGAACAGAATGTGATAGATGTGAACAAACTGATATAGATAGACAGATGCGAACAGAATGTGATAGATGTTAACAGACTAAGATAGATAGATAGATAGATAGATAGATAGATAGATAGATAGATAGATAGATAGACGTGAATGACTGAGATAGATAGGTAGATAGAGAGAGAAACTGAAATAGATAGATAGATATAAACAAACTGAGATAGATAGATGCGAACAGACTGAGATAGATAGAGATAGATGACAACAGACTGAGATAGATAGATAGATTCGAACAGACTGTGATAGATAGATAGATAGATAGATAGATAGATAGATAGATAGATGCGAACAGACTGTGATTGATAGATAGATAGATAGATAGATAGATAGATAGATAGATAGATAGATGCGAACAGACTGTGATAAATAGATAGATAGATAGATAGATAGATAGATAGATAGATAGATAGATAGATAGAAACAGACTAAGATAGGTAGATGTAATTTAACGGTCTACTTTGAAGTAGGTTCCTTGCTTTGAGCTCCTACTGAAACTCAAGTTTCTCCCCCAGACCTCAAGTGGAACTTGTATATACGATCTATAACTAAAGAGGCTGGAAAATGATCGGCTCTTTGTACCGCTCCAGTTAGTAAGTAACTGCTTATTCTTTCTACGTTCAATCTTTACCAGATTAGACCGAAAATGGAGCATCGTGATAGAATTGATACGTGGGCTTGTACATGATTCTTTTAATCGGTATCACCCCAAGCAAAACAGTAAAGTCATGAAGACACAAGGGGTTACTGGGTTTGGAAGGGTTAGAAACAGGAAGATTGTTAAGCAGTGAGAACAGAGGAAGAGTAATTGATATTGTATTTAAATTTTAGCAGATTAAAGTTGGTTTGGAAGCATGGAGTCGGAAGGGAGTTCCACAAGAGAAAAGTGCGAGAAGATAATTTTTTAGTATAGAATTTACGGTTATATGTAACCTGCTAAGCTGTAAATTGGCACAGCCCCATCGCCAGTCTTGTACCGTGTTTAAATTTGAAGAGTCTAAGAACCATTGAGAAGAACTGATCCGAACAGTTAACATTTATAGAAAAGTCAAAAGGAAGGCAACTTTACGGCGGTGGGAAATTAATTGAACACGAGATGCCACATCGGGGCAAATAATATTTTTGAATCTTCTTTGAATTTTATCAAGGAGCTCTAGATAGATAACAGGAGCACCGGATCATATATAGCAGAAATATTTAAAACATGGTCGAATGGCAGACTTATCAGTCAGTTATGTGCCATGCGTAATACACGCTTAGGCGATCATGTATCTTTCGATACATGACTGACGAGACAGTTTTTTTCCGCAGTAGTTTGCCATTTCTTTCTGCGGTAGACCAGTTGGCATCCAAGGCTATAGAATCCGGTTTGTCCTGCTATTTATCCATAGCTGGGCGGAGAAGAAGAAGATTCATACCTTTCCCAAGGGTTCTAGCACGTAAGTGAATGTAATGGATTTGACTGGAATTCGAACTCAGCTCTCCGATTCCTAAATCCAAGCCGCTATCCATTACTTCACCGTGTCTCCTCCTAGGCATATAGATATGTAATATAGACTCTAGAGAGAAAAACCGCCGAGCACTGGCAAGCTGACCTAGCAATGGATTCAGTGTACCTTAATTGATTCCTTAGCCTAAGGTTAATTATTTTCCATCTTCCAGTTTCTCTTCAACAGACAACATATCAAAAGCCTCTTGCTATCCCATCGGTGATTCAATGGAAAATGTGACGATGAGCTACATTTCTTAATTCCAGCAGAACAAAGCTTTACAGCTAAGACCCACCATGCCACATCCTTAGGGTCGAATCATCCCTATTTCCTTTGTATTCCATTGATAAGGGGGAAATTCTATTCGGACTGCTTCTCTTCAAGAAACATTACTTTATGAAACAGACTCCCAAGATTATGCTTCCCTGATCACTACAATCATGAAGTCTTGTGCCAATTGTTTTCTAAATGTCACAACGTCATTCAGTAAGTCTCTACCCTGAGTAGCTTATGGGCCTTGATTTGCGTGAACTGTTGTTAAAAATTCATTTTCTTATCTTAGTTGTTTGAGATACGACTTTTCAGCCGTCTACTCCCCGGCCTTCTTTAAATGTATGATATTATTTTGATATAATTCTTATATGAACTTGTGTTATTTCAACACTGTAATAACGTTTCTTTATGAACCAGAGTATATGAATTTCATTACCTAATCCAGAGATTGAACTCACAACCATAAAATAACACACACACAAAATCAAATTTAGCAATTTAAAAAAAAGTATTTGCATTTTAAATACAAACGCTAAACTGTTGGCGATATACAAAGCAACTAACATTCAAAATTTTGATGTTTTTACTTATGCTTCACGAAATTTATTCAAGGAGTTGAATTACCTACTTATGTTATATTTTGGTTGTTAGGTGGCATTAGGAGAATTTAGTAAGATCGCTTTTGATTTTACCGTAAGATGTGTCATGACTGTTTTTTAAAAACATTGAAGATCGAAAAAATAAGGGATATTTTCAGAATATATTTTCCATTTTAAGAAAGGTAAAAATTAATAAAAAACACAGATTATTCCTGTGTACGGCGAAATTACTGTAAAGCGTGAAATATTTTAAAATAAATTTAGAAAATTTCGCCAAACTAAAGTCTGTTCGGCATAGTTGCAATATAAACAACAGGTGAACTCTGTGGATGTTGAACAAACACAAATGTGCCCGCAATAGGGTTTGACTGGCCACCCTAGTTGACAGGTATCCTCAAATACGAGCGGCCAGCCATTATCTATCTATCTATCTATCTATCTATCTATCTATCTATCTATCTTAGTCCTTTCATATCTCTCTGTCACAGTGTGTTCATATCTATCTATCTATCTTAGTCTCTTCATATCTCTCTGTCACAGTCTGTTCATATCTATCTATCTATCTTAGTCTCTTCATATCTCTCTGTCACAGTCTGTTCATATCTATCTATCTATCTATCTATCTATCTATCTATCTATCTATCTATCATAGTCTCTCCATATCTATCTATCTATCTATCACAGTCTCTTCATATCTATCTATCTATCTATCTATCTATCACAGTCTCTTCATATCTATCTATCTATCTATCTATCTATCACAGTCTCTTCATATCTATCTATCTATCTATCTATCTATCAATCTACCATAGTCTCTTCATATCTATCTATCTATCTTAGTCTCTTCATATCTATCTATCTATCTATCTATCTATCTATCTATCTATCTATCTATCTATCACAATCTCTTCATATCTATCTATCTATCTATCTATCTATCTATCTATCTATCTATCTATCACAGTCTCTTCATATCTATCTAACTATCTATCTATCTATCACAGTCTCTTCATATCTATCTATCTATCTATCTATCTATCTATCTATCTATCTATCTATCACAATCTCTTCATATCTATCTATCTATCTATCTATCTATCTATCACAGTCTCTTCATATCTATCTAACTATCTATCTATCTATCACAGTCTCTTCATATCTATCTATCTATCTATCTATCTATCTATCACAGTCTCTTCATATCTATCTATCTATCACAGTCTCTTCATATCTATCTATTTACCTATCTTAGTCTCTTCATATCTAACTATCTATCTATCTCAATCTTTTCATATCTATCTATCTATCTATCTCAATCTTTTCATATCTATCTATCTGTCTATCTCAATCTCTTCATATCTATCTATCTATCTATCTATCTATCTATCTCAATCTCTTCATATCTATCTATCTATCTATCTCAATCTCTTCATATCTATCTATCTCAATCTCTTAATATCTATCTATCTATCTATCTATCTATCTATCTATCATAGTCTCTTCATATCTCTCTGCCACAGTCTGTTCATATCTATCTATTTATCTATCATAGTCTCTTCATATCTCTCTGCCACAGTCTGTTCATATCTATCTATCTATCTATCTATCTATCTATTTCAGTCTGTTCGTTATCTATTTATCTATCTGCAACAGTCTCTTCATATCTATGTATCTATCCCGTTCCCCCGTCAACGACAGGATCAGGAAAGCGTTCGATAGTAGATACGTCAACGGAATGATTACTTTAGATATCTTAAAGCCTTTTGACAGGTATAACATCGAGGTTTAGTACAGAACTCACCAGGTATGGTATCTTTGGAAGAGTTTGCGCAAAAATCAAGTGCTTTCTGTCAGAAAGTTACATGAATGTCACTGTGAATTGTCACTTTTTTTTAAAGCACTTGAGTCAATGCAGGTAACCCAAGGCTTACTAATCGGTACTAAACTATTTCTGCTTTTAATTAACGATCAGTCTAGATACATTCTATGCAGATGAGACCACAGTTGAGCGACGGCCTTTAAAAAAACCCAACATGGATGCTCCTATGAACACTAAAATCTTAACCTCTTCTACTTATGGGTTAATCATTATCTATCCTCATTATCCTCATATTTACCACCTCTTAAGTATTACAATCATTCAACATAACCATTTTAACCGTAACGTTTTAACTTTGCGTTTCTATCTATCTAAGATAAATAAATAGATAGTGTAATCTATCTATCTATTCCTAAAGATTCCGCAGTGTTATTAGTCCTGACCTGGCATCTCAGCTTCAGTCTTTCCCCCACCGCCGTAACATAGCTTTCCTGTGCCTTTTCTATAAATACTTTCATCGTAATTGTTCTGATGAACTTTTTTCAAGCCGGTACTTGAATTTTATGAAATTTAAACGCAGTATTAGATTGGTTGCAAGGTATTTCGATAGATATGAAAGTTGATAGATAGACAAACAGAGAGAGAGACATATATATATATATATATATATATATATATATATTCAAACATTTCAGCCCCAAGCAAGGCAATAAAGCCACTATGACGAAGGAGAGATTACGGGGTGTGAGTAAAAGATGCGAAAAAAAAAAAAAAAACATTATCAAGGGAAGAGAATAATTATAGACAGTACATAACGATTGACATTGATTGTAAATTTTTAAAGATCAGAGATAAATTGGACGCAAAGCGACAGAAGTGAATTCCACAGGCAAGAAATGCGAGGGAAGAAACTGTTAGCATAGAACTTACGGTTATATCGAGTCATATCAACTAGATATGATAGATAGATAGATATGATAGACAAATTATATATATATATATATATATATATATATATATATATATATATATATATATCGAGATAGATAGATAGAAACTGATATATATATATATATGACAGACAAAGACGCATTAGATAGATAGATAGATAGATAGATAGATAGATAGATAGAAAAAAAGCTGATATATATGACACTACAAAGACGCATTAGATAGATAGATAGATAGATAGATAGATAGAAACAAACTGAAATAGATATATATGACGGATCAAGACACATTAGTTAGATAGAAACAAGCTGAGATAGATACATGCGACAAAAACTAGATAGATAGATAGATAGATAGATAGATAGATAGATAGATAGATAGATAGATAGATAGATAGCCACTTAATGTAAAGGGTTATTATTAAAATGGCTATGGTGACTGATTGTAATATGTAAGAGGAGGAAATTATGAGGCTAAGGATGACAGATAATGATCATCATTTTTACAGTTGATATGACTCGATAAAACCGTAAGTTCTATGCTAACAGTTTCTTCCCTCGCATTTCTTGCCTGTGGAATTCACTTCTGTCGCCTTGCGTCCAATTTATCTCTGATCTTTAAAAATTTACAAGCAATGTCAATCGTTATGTACTGTCTATAATTATTCTCTTGATAATGTTTTTTTTTTCGCATCTTTTCTTACACCCCGTAATCTCTTGCGTCTTAGTGGCTTTATTGCCTTGCTTGGGGCTGAAATGTTTGAATATATATATATATATATTCAAGTCCACTTTAAGACAAGTTTTGTGAATGTAAGCTTTCAAGGTATGTATGTTGACGCTGCACAATCTTTTAGCCTCAGCTGTTAACATTTTTGTGGTTGATTTCCGGAATTTTCGGATTACTAGACAAGTTCATAAATTTTCAATCATCGCATTTATTTGTTTTTCAAGCACTGATACGTCCTGTTCCTTCTTTCGTCTCCCTTGTGGGCACATTTGCAGTCACTTATAACAAAATAGAGACATATGTTCTAAAACGCAAAGAACAGTTGACGAGTCAAATGCTATTTTTCATCTCTTAAGTAAATGCAAACACCTGGTTTGTGTATGGAAAAGTATGTCGATGTCTCTCTCTCTCTCCCTTTCACTTCATCTTTCCCTCTCTGTCTGTGTCCCTGTCTACATCAATCTGTTATTATCTATGCAACTATCTCGCTCGCTATCATATTCTATTCGTATCTCTCTAATATGTTCATACCTTTATCAGTTTCATGTTTATATCTTTATTACCGTCATGTCTATGTTAGTGTGTTCATACCAGGTTTGAGAAATACTTTTGGAAGCCAAGGTTTGTTAAAGCTTGAATTTTGCTACCTGCAACTTTTAGAGATGCTGGACAAGTGAAGCTGGACAAACTAAAGCGGTCTTGTGAAAAAACGAATTCCTCACACCGCCATTTTTTCTCACAGAAGAAACGCAGCAAACCTATCGCTTTTTCTATGGCAAATATTCAGATGAGCTTCATTTTTTAGTTTCACCACTTCAGACCTTTACAGCAAGGCTAAGCAATGCTACTTCCGTCGAGGTGAATCACCTTTATTTCCCCCGTAGGCCAAATATAAAGAAGGATATCTACGCAACTTTTTCTAAGAACTGATACTCACTGAGAGGATGATTCCATGAACAATATACTATTTTCAAGTCAAGGGTTAATCGTTATGTATCATTCTTATCCTTATAATGTTCAATTCCTACCATCATCTCTTTCATTCATATTACGCTCCTCGTTCATGATAACGATTTTAACAGTAACCCTCAGCCTTGAGGAGCTCTCGAGCCTTGAACTTAAATATAAAAAAAATAGTCTACCAATGAAAATAAGAAAGTTAATTCAAAATTGAATAGAGCTGGTTACGATTTGCAGCCCAAAATGGCAACTTCTGTCGTATGTGAGGCACATATTTTGTAAGCTTAATACTAATAAAAAAAAAATAATAATAATAGTGATACTATCATCATATCAACATATTATTTCTCTCCTTCCTTTATAGGAACAACAACAACAACAACAACAACAATAATAATAATAATAATAATAATAATGGTGCGGCAAGAATGAAGAGGTACGAAAACCTTTCAGACAAATCAGATAAATGGATCAAAAAGCTGCTCCCGTCTTCCCTTTTGTGATTGGAGCCCTCAGGACTACGTACACGTATCATTATGCCCTGGAAGACGCTTTAGGGATACCTGACATCATTCGGTGTGAGTGAGTGGCACCACTACTTGGACAATTGAGGAAAATATTGGCTCTCTAAGTCGCGGGTAAAAGCTGGAGGATGATCCTTATCAACAATTCGTAACTTCTAAAAAGCGGAGAGGATATCAAATAATAATAATAATAATAATAATAGAATGTGTTTTCTTATCGACATGGCAGTCCCTGCAGATTGTAATGTATCTTCTTTGAAGATCTTCAAAAAAAAAACTATCAAAAATACAAGGATCTTGAAGCGAAAATCACAAAAATGCGGCACATGAGGACATCAATAATTGCAGTTGTAGATGGAGCCCTCGGATTGATTGGAAAATGTCCCAATAGACTTATTGAAGGGATTCCTGGTAGCCCATGCCTTAAAGAAATACAAAACATTGTATTCACACGTACAGCTCACACATTACGGGCAGCTTTATCTATCTAAAATGTCTGTGATCTTAGAGTTTTTTTTTTTTACAAGAATGTCATGAAGCCATTTCTGGCTTTAGGTTTCTGGTTGGGACTCGGAAGGAAATGTGTATACAACAGAAATCCAAAGAAATAATAATAATAATAATAATAATAGTGCTCATAGCTTAAACTACTTTTTTGTCGTCATAATTGAAAGTATTTACCAATTTAAACCTATTCTGATTGCTTTTTATACTAAGAATTAGGTGAAAACGATGTCTGAAACATCTCTCATACATTTTTGTCGTAGCAGATTTTTCTATTTTACAAACTCGCCTGAAATGTCGACAGAAAGCGATAAATCAAAGTTCCTAATATATATATATATATATATATATATATATATATATATATATATATGCACTTGGTCGAGTGTTTACATGTATACTTCCAGGAGCTCTGCGAGATACTGGGTAATTTTTGACAGGCATACGCCGATCCTGTTTCTTAGGCACAGCGAGAGAATTGTCTCTAATGTGGGTGATCGGTTGATAATGTACATAAAATGCAAAACTGGACCATCTTTGCAACAGCTGATGCTCAACACTTAATGTAAATATCTTCGCAACTTCATTCTGATTTTGTTAGTCGCTCACTCAAATCACTCGCCTCCACTACATAAGTTTATTTTCTCGAAGGCGAAATATTTCCATAAAAATTATAAACGAATATGAAACTGATTGTCGTTTTCACTTTCCCTGATTTGATTTACCAACATTTTATATATATATATATATATATATATATATATATATATATATATATATATATATATATGAAACATAAACAAAACAATTTCTAAACAACTAATTGATTTATTTTTAAGTCGACATTTTTATTACTTCAAGCATTATTAGAGTGGCTATGTCGTATTTGAAGTTGACCCCCTAAACTTTATCTATTAAACAGTGTATTTTACGTCAAATGGCCCGTGCATTCGAGAAATATTAGTCAAGAAAAAGCGTTCTTCGGCAGACATCGAAACTGCGTCCCTCTTTGTAGGGGAAACCACCTTTTGATCTGACGTGCTTAATCGCTCGATAACCAAGAACGTCATGTTAAGCGAGGGCTGATTTTTCCTATCATATTTTCCAAATCAGAGTTTTCTCTTCCTGTTGAGTATGAATTTTGGTCGATATTTCACAGTAACGTTTGGTAATTTATATTCAGCTTTATCGGAAGTGATTTGTAGCTGAAAGATCAGTGCGTTCTTTAAAGTGGAATTATTTCCAAACACTTTTGCATTTGTCATTCTAAGCCGATTCTTTAAACTTCTTGAATTACACTTAAAATTAAGTACTTTTGTAAGGCTTTCAGTCTTAATATGTATAAACATTATTAAATCTGACATAGAAAATATATATAGTCGGCTATATTTAGAATATTTTGGTCACTGAAACCTTTCCTGAAAATAAATAATTCGTATAATAACCTAATCTATTTTCCTCGGGAAAAACAAGTTAAAAATGTTTTATTAATTTTTTTTTTTGTTAAGATCAAAGATGCTTAAAATTCAAAAAGTAACTTGGTGTTCGTCTCCAAGATGTCTGTCTTCATTAGTGACTATTCCTCGCTTCACATGATATGCCGTTCTTACACTTAGGAGATTGTCACTGTAAACTGTTCTGAAAATTGCCATGTTTGTTTCTGAGATTCATTTTTTTTATGTGCGAGGAAGGTAGACTCAAATAATGGATTGAACGAGGAAAATTTAAAACCTTGAAGCTGTCGGTTGGTTAGGTAAGAAATCTAAGTTATGATTAACGATCTATGACTCTCTGACGCCTGGGATTGAGTCACAAGTGTAATGATTTCTTGTTCATTGCTATTTTTTAACGGTTTAAATTCGCAAATATTGTGAAGAGGTAATTATATGGAAAGTGAGACGCTATAGATAATAAACAACACACAGTAACAGAAGGGAAAAAAAAAGGAATACTTTGCACCTGTTGGTGATATTATAATGTCTCCTCTGACAGGACGGTTGAGTTCTCGTGTGAGTTCTCGTGTGAACTCTCGTTGACGTGTTTCTTGATATCATAAGCAAGAATGTAAAGTTAGAGGATTAAATATCTGTTTAACTGCAGGTGCATATGTATTACGAAACCTATACTCTCCAAGGCAAAAAAGAGGAAACAGGGGAGTTAACTGATAAAGGGAGGTAAATAAACATATTTAGTCGCGTGTGGTAGACTTACTTTTCACTTTTTATTTTATTTTAAATGGTTTTATTCACGCATTGAATTGCTGACACTTGGTATTGAGCTGTCAGAAGAATTTTCTTGTATAATTTTTCGCGAAAAAGTTTAAACATTGAAGCCACAATATGGACTCCACCTATATCGATATATATATATATATATATATATATATATATATATATATGTGTGTGTGTGTGTGTGTATATATATATATATATACAAGCATCGACACATCATGTATACAAACATCGACACATACATATATATATATATATGTGACGATGTTTGTATACAATATTTTATACATAGGATCCGTTGTCCTTTCAGAAAGCTTTGGTTATATTCCTGAATACAGAAAATAACTTTTATACTTCTTTTGCTGTCAACGCAGACATTGATTAGTGGAACATGTCAGGATAAATTTTAGACCCAATTTTATAAAATTCTTGATATTTTATTTCCCCTATCACTAGAAATATTTTGCCTGTACTCTAAATTGTATGGCGTGTCGTATGTATGTATGTATGTATGTGTTGTGCCCATAAAAAAGAAATAAAAATTAATTATAGTGTCAAAAATAATTATAATAAAATTATTATAACCATTATAATTATCATTAATTCACTCATTCGACTCTACTTTTCTTCTGTACAAACACAAACACGTGAAATTTTTACTATTGGACAAGCAGTCAACACGGACATGCCGTCAACACTTGCGTCAACGAAAATTTATTCTCCTTTTCCTTTTTCTGGTTATAACAGTAACATTTATCTCTTAGCACTCAACAAAAATTCGAGTTCAGAAAACTCCAGTCACCTTTGTATTTTTCCAACTCAATTATCTGGACACTCATTACACACATCTATAATTTAAAAAAAAAAAATTAAAGAAAACATTCGGGGAAGACTGTATACACTTTGTTTATTCTTTATCTTATCCTTTTGTTGGATTCCGATCCATATTTGATCTACATTTGACCCTGAACTCACATTTTTACCCAGTTTTACTATCTCTCGTGACTCTAACGCCACATAACAACCAGATATTAAATAATACTCATTTTGTTGTTTCCACGTCTTGCTGTTTGGCATTTTTAAATGTATTCTGTATATATAAATGTAAGGGGGTTTATAATTATTTACTCAGAGTCATAACAAGTGGTGGCCACGACGCGATTCGAACTCGTAACCTACTGTAGTAAACTGATATTAAACCCAATTAAGTAGGTATTTTAAGAAAGATGGCTATATTACAACCGATACTTAGAGGGTATCCAATAGAGATGTTGTAGTAAAGAGGGTGTAGGTATTTACCCGCGCATCCACGTCGCGACAGAATGGTGACACAATGTCGAAGGAGATGTTGGATATCCGCTAAACCGTAAAAATGTTACTCAAGCCCCCTCAGCACGTACTCCTTTTGGGGACGCCTCAGGCGTTGGGTAATTATTCCAGAACGCTACGAAGGGATTAACTAAGCGTAATGCAAGGCTGAGAACAGAGAACAGAGAGCACTCAGTCAAAGTCCAACTCACTACTTAGTCGTAACTGATCTAGCGAGACAAAGTTGCTAACCCTTAGGACACAACGAAGTGCCCCAGCAAAGAGGTTGTGTAAGAAATAAGGCGATGCTCGGATCAGAACCCTTATCTCAACGTGATCTGGTCGCAAGCAGTTCGTGTTACTGCCGGTTATATCATTGTCTTAAAACGGTCATCCTAGCTGCCACTTCCTTCAAGCTTAACAGAACAACCCTCTCGACACCCAATACTCCCGCTCATGAACAGAGATACACAGAACGCCATCGCCTAAGAGACATATCCTACTGGCTGTGCTCAGGCAAGTGACAAGCAAATCCGATTTCATGTTTGGTATAATACATTTCCTTACTTCTTACACAACCTCTTTTGTTGGGGCACTTCGTTCTTCGTTGTGTCCTCAGGGTTAGCAAGTTTGTCTCGCTAGATCAATTACTACTTAGTGAGTTGGACTCTGACTGGATGCTCCCTACTCTCGGCCTTGCGCTATGCTTAGTTATTCACTATTTTATACTACCCCCGCCCCGCGAAGGTGATCGCGCCTGTCGGGGAGGTTTAAATAATATTAGCTCAGGGGGACGGGACATCCTCCCAGGCAGCGCCTTTCCCTTCGTAGGGATCTAGGATAATTAACTGAGGCGTCCCCAAAGGGGGTACGTGCTGAGGGGGGCTTGAGTAATATTTTTACGGTTTTGCCGATATCCAACATTAAATCTTTGACATTGTGTCATATTTTCTCGTGACATGGGTGCGTGGGTAATTACCTACACTCTCTTTACTCCAACGTCTCTATTGGGTACCCTATAAGAATCAGTTGTAATATAACACGTACTAGTCGTTGAAACTCGTCATTACTCAGATGGTTGACCGCTATGAAATACCAGGTGCTATAAGCTACGGGGCAGGCCGATGAATAATAACAGATGGTCACCATATCCGGAGTTGATTTGGGGCTGATAGGTAGCAAGACCTAAGTGGAGTTGACTGAGTAACATTAACTGTTCAGTCAATAATGGCGAATGTTTCTTGTGCTGTCCTACACCCGCCTTGGTCGTCTATGACGTCCAATACCGCGGCAGATCGATGAGGTGATCGCTTCGATCCAAGTCCTGTCTTATCCCACGTTCTGATCTGCTTTGATCATAAGGCTGGCAAGATCGAATTGTCAGGTATCTTCGCATTGGGCTGCTCCAAGCAGGTCGAAGGCATGGAGAAAGAAAATAACAGTCGAATAATTAAAAAAAAAGAAATACTATTTTTTATATCAAGTCCTTCGTACAGTAATTGGTTAACAGTTGTTAAATTTATGAGATCGCATGTAAACAATTATCAGCCCATTTCACTTCTAACTCGGACGTAATATTTTGTTGTCTTGGTAAAGTTTGTTTTATTGATTTGGTAAAATTCGGTTCAAGGCTGATATCGGAGGTTCTCGTCGACAGATAATCACGTATAGTGTCTCGCGTCCGGTGGCTGGAACAAGCTCTCGCTCGTCTGACCATCTCGCTTCGGGGCATTCGTATTTATTGACGTTCGCCTAAACCGGCGCAGGGCACGGCGCAGGGCACGGCGCAGGGCACGGCGCAGGGCACGGCGCAGGGCACGACGCAGTTGGAGAATTCGGTGTTTTCCTTTGACTGTCATTTCCAGTGTCTGAGTCCTGCATAATTTCGGGGAATTCCCCTCTCCCACGGGTGATGATTACAGGCATTTCTGCCTCATAACTTCCACTTCCTCTTATTAACATCTCCCACTAATGCTCCTTGGTGGGCGCGGATAGCTCCTTCACCTTCCTTGATGTCTCATCTGCGCCCGCTACCTCAGCCATCCTCCGACCAGTAAAGATTAATTCTAAGTTCGTTGTTTATGCAGAAAATTTCCCCATTTATAGCCCCTACTTTTAGCTGTGTCTGTGTGTGATCGACCAATGTGTCAATTATTGCCATTTGACCTGTCGCAGTTCAAATCCGCGTCAACTCTATGTGTTTCATTGTTCAAAACTCCGACACACAATTCAGATGGCTCTCTACATGAGAATTAAAATCTTCAATTTTTCCCACGCGGTTTATTCATTAAAACTTCTTATGATTACCAGTAACAAATAGTGTCACACTTGCATGGAAACAGTTAATCCCATTATTAACATCGCTAAATAACACTTCCTTTGTAGATAAACATTTCTCGATGATTCATTGTTTTACGGATTATCAATCATTTACTGGTTATTTAAAGCCAAAATATATTTTTAGATTGTAATAATTTTTTTGAGATAATAAGGATTTACTGATACAAGTCAAACTAATTAACCAGTTGTTTGCGGGGTGGGGGGGATAGAAGAAGCGGTTGATTCATACCATTCCCAAGAGTACTTGCGCGTAAGTGAATCTATAAAACCCGACTGGAATTGGAACTCATCTCTCCCTTTCCAATTCGGAGTCATTTTCCATTACACCACCCGCACATCCAACCTGACAGCACCTTGGATTCCCAAGCGGTCACCCATATAAGTACTAACCAGATTCGACGTTGCTTAAGTTTGGTAATCGTACAGGAACCAGTACTTTCAACGTGACGTGGACATAAGCCAAAAATTCGTGTAATGTCATTTTAGATATTATTTTGGAGTCTACATGACGTCAAAGAATCAGACAATACATTTTTTTTAGCATTTTCTTCTCTTTAGTCACATAAAATCTGTATTAATTATTGATAAATGTTTATTTTTAAAAAAAATTAGGAATTAATTGTGCTGTATCATATTTTAGGTTGCATTGTATCGGACTCTAGGGTCAACTAATAGTTGTGTTTCTCGCTGTGATAACTGTGTTTTCAGTGTGCTTTCACTTTTTGCCACGTCCGTAGGTTGCTGAGTAAAGATGATAGGTTGAAGCATGTGAAAAAAATATTTCTGTTTTCATACATTTCGCGATTTTCTTCTTTTATATATATATATATATATATATATATATATATATATATATATATATATAAAATTCCAACCGTTTCAAGTGTCGAATATTTTGTTAAAACCGGGAAAGCAATTAAAGAATTAAATGACAAAATAAATAGAAATACTGTATGACTTTGACTCCAGTGATTCTCAGAGTTTTACGTTACATTATCCCACACCCGCCCTTTCCGTGAAATCACAGGTTACTTCAATTTCGCTCCCATTTTGAATTGTCATCTCGTATTTTTATTACACATTTACAGTAAAAATCATAAAGAATGGACATAAACATGAAGCTTATAAAAAACTAATGCCTCTCCAATGGTGTCCTATGACCTACAATAATTTTAAAGTCCCAAGCAAGATTAAGTCTGAAGTAGGATTTTGCGTGAATCATGAATTAGTGATTGCTTTTATAGACATCCATCTATATTAGCATTACTTTCAGTGAAAGGCATGACATATATATATATATATATATATATATATATATATATATATATATATATATATATTAAATAAAAACAGACCACTTAAAGGTTCCATGTAATAAATTATTTCACCACAGCCCTTTTAAAGGACTGCGGATCATCAGACTTTACTTCCAAATGTTGAAACAAAAAAATGAAAAAAATTTACACATTTTTGACGGGCCGTATTAAGCATATGTAAATTAACGAAGTGAGGAAGTGAGGGGGGAGAGAGAAGACATGAGTGAGTTAGATGTAATTTAAAATTTCTATTCTTTTATACTTAAAATAACTTGGGGTCCAGACATTGACACATTTAAATTATTATTTGCTCTGGATTTAAATTGAGCTCTCTGGATTTTATCCTCCTTGGGTTTACCCATACGGATTACCTACTTTTTCATAAACTCTCTCTATCTCTCATATATATATATATATATATATATATATATATATATGAAGAAATATAGTTTTATCGTGTGATATATTTATGGGATAAAGTGCTCAATATCAGAGATAGAGCGTATGTAAATATAAAAGTGAACATTGAAGTCAGCACTCAGATCATCTGAATTGACATTAATGTTTATATATATATATATATATATATATGTGTGTGTGTGTGTGTGTGTGTGTGCAAATATATAGAAAAATAGGAAAGAACACGTCAGGTAAATAATCCTAAGTTCAAAATTCAAATTATATATATAAGTTCATACCCAGATGTCCTCAAGGACACATGGCACAGTGGATAAAGGCGTTGGTTAGATCCAGTGACAGACCCAAAGAAGGTGAGTTCAATTCCTGGTTAAGGCAGTGGAGAACTTTCAGAGGGAAAATTAGCAGGAGATAACTGATAACTGACATCCATCAAACATGGCACGTGGAATTAGAACAGTCTACCCCAGCGATCGAAATAAAGGGTTCAGTTCGAAATTCCAACCACCTGAAGAAGGCCGGAGCGTACAACGGCCGAAACGTTGTGACAAATATGGCGACAAAGATGAGGACAATAGTCCGACTAATGTAAATACTATATATATATATATATATAGAGAGAGAGAGAGAGAAGAAAGAGAGAGAGAGAGAGAATGTGTACATTGGAATCAGTATTTGGATATCATGCTTGAGAACAAAAAGAGGGATTTTCTCAGAACCCGTATCCTTTGTAGAGATCAGATTTCTAATGCATTTGGAAACATTACTAATTGAGATAGTGTGGCACCATTTACCGAAGCAGAAAAAGAAAAGAAAGAAAAGTAGGAGAAAAAAAGAGGTGAGACCCAAAACGTAGATGATAAGCAGAACACCACGGCTAAGAGACAATGGTTAAAGGATATTTTGATAAGTAACAAATGGCGAAAGAGTGTCATTACAATGACAGGGAAATTCTGAGTGGATAAAGGAATCGGGTGTGTTTTGGCGACGGCTGTGTTGTCTGGGATGCGTAAACAAACTGCTGGCCAAAGAAAAATCCAAATGAAAATGTTATTTTGATAAGTGATGGAAAACAGGTGGACAAAAGGGCTTTGGATAGATATGAAAAATTTGTGTCAAAAGCCGAACACGATGTGTCCACTGACCGATTTCTTTCGACGGAACATCTTTAGCCTGCGATAATAAAATTATGTTATCAGAAATATGTACCGAAAGGAAATGAATGGGAATTTGGATATGTTCTTTTCGGGGCGACGTCTGGTCGTGTTAGAAAGACCACCCATTCTGATAATTAGGATAAGATGACTGACGAAGCCCAGGTGTAGAACAAGAGTTATGACCACCGTCGTTTGCGGCTAGAGAAAATGATAACTGCGATTAAGAGGAAGAAAAGGAAAAGAAAAGATAATTTTTTTTTTTTAGTTAAGCAAGATATTTTTTTTTCCTGAAACAAAGCCGCGGATTCGTCCACGCCCGACTAGGACACCATTTGTCGAGTGGGGATCAAGTGACGCACGAAGGAGGCTGTCGCCGCCCATCCAGAAGATAGGTATGAGAAGCTGCTACGAAGAAGTGGGGAGGGCAGCTCACGCCCCTCTGAAGTATGGTGAGAAGGTGGGAGTAAGAAAAGTCTCCCAAAAATGGAAAAGAGTGGAAAATTCCTAACCAGAAATAAAAGAGGTGGATATGTATTTAGAATTATCGAGGAACCCCCGACGCCGACAAACCCACCCCGGTTTTGGTCGGCGTCCATATAAGCGAAGCCGCAGCAAACATAAATCAGTTGAGTTCCAGTTCAGCAGAGTGGAGTTGCAGCAGAGAGTTCGAAGCTCGCAGTGGAAGTTGGTTCCGCCTCGCAGATAGCTGACTTGAAAGATTCACGCGCATTCCGGACTCCTCTTCAATCCAAGAACAATTATTTTGAAGAGCGACTTAGATCCAGACCACCAAAATAAGTTTTTTTTTCGACTTTCGTCCGAAGACACACCGAAAAACCAATTTCTTAAAGAGCAAACAACTTGAAGCGTTAAAACTCGCCTAACGGAAAACAACGTGTCACAATCCATAGAACGGGTCGGGAGATAGACGCAGTCCTATGTATCGAACAACTAGACATAAAGTTTGTTATCTTTTCTTTGACACCTTGAACTTTTGGGTTTTCATTTTATTTTCTTTTATGCATATTTGTGTGGTGTCACCCCCGTTGAACCCGATTTGCATTACGGCCCCAACTACTGATTGATCTCGTCTGCCTAAGATCAATTCACAACGTGGGTAGGCAGACTGGAAATCAATGCAGTTACTTTGGTAACCAGGCGTTGGAAGCGAGTTGGGAACGACGAGGCTGATATCAAATCTAACCAGATTCCCACCCGAATCACCAAAAGGTTAGAACGTCACATTTGGGTGCCGCGACCGATACCAAGCCAGTTGGTCGTCACATGACGAGACAACACGACTGACGCGACAGGCGGACGTCACGTTTGGAGCGGCGACACCCGAACGGAGCAGCGAGGAGCGAACAGCTGGCGCCGCGGCGAGGACGTCACAGTGGGTGCCGTGGTAGACCAGGATAGGACGTCACAGTTGGCGCTGCGACCAGGGGACGACGTCACAATAGTAAAGTTACAAATGTTGTACTCCTTGAGAGGAAGGAAGTCAGGTTGAGGATTATCTCGGTAGTATTGCGTTGAATTTTTATCTCAAATTAAAGTTAGCTGCAAAAAGTTTTTCGATGCCCCATGAAGATGAAATGACTCCAGAGCAATTTATATTAGTAGGCAATGATAATTTTTTTTAATGAACTTCTTCAGACTTCAGTGGTTCCTGTTATTTTTTTTTTTGTGATTTCCATCGTTGTCTTAGGGTTTCCAATCTCTGAGATTATTTAACATTTTTTTTATCCACCAAGCCAATGTCTTAAACAAACTATATAGCTATTAATTTCAGAGCTCAAAATTCAACAATATATGCTCCCAGAAATCCGTTTGAGCTCTCTAGGTAAAGGGGGTTTTAAAAACAGCGGCTCCTACTGCTATTAAGCATTACTCTTCAAGTATGAATTGAGTTATCCGAGCCGTTGGCGTATTTCTTTCGGCCGTGCGACCATGGCCTAGAGGTAAAATATCTGACTGATGTCAAATCAGTCCGATATCTAAGCAATCGGACGTCTAATCACACTGAGGAGCTGTGATACAGCGAAACAATCTGTCTGTGGATGACTATATATAAATCTTTATATATATATATATGTACATAAAAAGAGAGAGAGAGAAAGAGAGAGAGAGAGCAGTCATAGAAATCAACACTGATTGAATTCTGAAGATGGTATTCCATACAACGTTGATTCCTAAGTACGCTCCAATATCATGCACACTTCCTCTATAAACATAGAAAATTTTAATATATATTTTAATCCGACATTATATTTTATAGATATATGTGTTTGAGTAGATATTCCGGGGTTTTGAACGGGGGAGTTAATTTCCAAGGCTTACAGAGAGAAGTCTTCATGCAGAGTTTCTTTAATAGGATTTCACGATTTCTAGGCCGGTGGACATCAATTTCACCGATTAGATAAAGAGGTTTGTACGCTGTAACGTATGTACCCAAAAATTACATTTATACCAATACATACATGCATATATATATATATATATATATATATATATATATATATATATATATATTAAACTGGCCTACATTTTCGTATTCTCTTAATTTAGATTTTTTTTGGCAAATATTAATTTTTGCCAAAGGTTGAACTTGTAAAGTATATATATATATATATATATATATATATATATATATATATATATATATTATTTAAATGCGCAGTACTTAGTCGAAAGTGTTTAATATCAGTGACAGAGCTATATAGATAGAGACATATTCAGTTCTATGGATATGAGCTTGTAACCCTGGGTTTCACGCTTTTGCGATGATCTCTTTATCTGATGGTCGCAAAAGCGTGAAACCCAGGTCAAAAACTCATATCCATACAACTGAATATATATATATATATATATATATATATATATATATATATATATATGATGTCTCAAAAATGAGTACACACTTTAACAGCTGATAGCTTAATTGATTCTTTTTTTTTCTTTCCAAAACCAATTAGAATTAATGATGGCAGTCAAACTAAGTTTTGAACAAAAAAATTCATTCTAAAATGCTACTGGAAGTGTGAAAACGCAGTTGAAGTGCAAAGAGTTTAGTAGAGAGTTTCAGACAGATCCACCAACGCGACTTACCATCACTCGAATTAGAGACAAATTTGAAGCCGATGGAACTGTTGAGAATGTCCATGAGAAGCGTTCCTGAAGACCACGGACTTCAACAAGCCCCATAAAGCAAGAAAGAGTAATAGGAACGTATCACAAGCGTCCAAGAAAATCTGTGCGGCAAGCGAGTCGTGAGGTTTGGTATTTCAAAATCGTCTGTGCAACGCATTTTGAAGCGCTGTCAATAGAAAATTTACATTCCAAGATTATTCCGTGTTATTAACGACGATAATCCAGACCGAAGAGCGGAATATGGCGAGTGGTACTTGACACGACGTTTAAAAGATGCACACTTTCCAGCAAAGACTGGATGGAGTATTGAGGCCATATTCAAAGTAAATTTTTCAATTAACCGCTACAATTGTATCTACTGAAGACTTGAGAATCGGCATGTTATGGTGGAACATCATGTTAATTTACAAAGAAGTTAGTGCCAATTAGACCATTCTTTTTTAACGCTGCTCTGACTGGTCCCGTTCACTTGAACTTGCTGCAACAATCTCTCATACCAAGCGTTTGAAATAACTTTGAAGAAGAGGAGTTTTATTTTCAGCAAGATGGGGCACACCACACTACCATCACGATGTTAAATCCTAGCAAAATTATAGATATAACTAAATATATATATCTGTAAAAGGACAATAGGAATAAAAGTTTTCTTTTTATCATTATTCATACATATATATGGTGATTGTCCAAGCATAGCTTAGTTGTAGCACAAGGCCAAAGGTATGGGGGACCCAGAGCGGATCGAAGTCACTATTCAGTCGTGAGTGATATAGCCAAGCAAGCTTGCTGTTAGACTACGGATACATATATATGTATGCATGTATGTATATATGTATAAATATATACATAGATATATGTGAAAAATTTCTCTGAGTTAACCTGTAGAAAAAGACACTATTTTTCAATATAAAAGACAAGAAAGGTGAAATAGGGAAAAATTATCCAAATATTGATCTACGCGCAGGCTTTTTCTCTATTTCACTTTTCCTAACAGAATTACTACTTTCTCAAGCCAACGTACATAACTGTATCAAGGAATCAAAAGAAAATGGTTGAATCCGTCAACACAACAATAAAAAAAAATATTTCCACACATGACAGCACTTGATCTGATTTTCAGTTGACAATATGAATAAAATAGCGTTTTCTAAACTCTTCCAGTTGTTAAGGACATTTTGTTTTATTATTAATAGTTACTTTGTTTTAATAAATTCATTTCGTTTTTGCCTTGAAAAAATTCCACATTGGACAGAACACGTCAGCTAACAGTTTTCCTATTTTTTACATATCTCTCTCTCTCTCTCTCTCTCTATATATATATATATATATATATATATATATATATGTGTGTGTGTGTGTGTGTGTGTGTGTGTGTAAAAATATGTAGAAAATAGGAAAGAACTCGTTAGGTAAATAATCCAAGTTCTTTAGTATTTTTGTTATTATTTTTAAAATATAGTGCTCGATACAAAAGTAGAGCATAAATATAATTATTTATTTAAAAATATAATTATGTGCATGCGCGTGTGTGTTTCTGTGTGTATGCATATGTCTATATATGTCCACCCACGGAAATGCATTGAAGAGGCACACCCAAGGGACTATAAAAATCAATATAAGATGAATATCCCCGTTGACGTTAGAACAGTCTCACTCTCTTCCCCAAGATCCCTTTTGATTGATTCTCAGATAATGAAACTCGTACTGACATACTGTAAAATAATCTAATGAATAACTTTATACCAAAAAAGTTTTCACCACAATAAAACATATAACTTTATATCCAGTCTTGCATTATTATTGTCCTCAGTTGCTATCAGAGACTAATTTTATAATATATTGATCATTTCACCCCAAACTAAGCAATAAAGCCACTAAGACACAAGCCGTTAACAAGTGTCAAAGAATATGAGAATATAACATTATTATGGAGAGAGAGAACAATAAAAGAACACGAATTAAGAAGACAGAAGATAACGACTGGCATTGCATTTAAATCTTTGAAGATCAAAATTGACTGGGAAGCAAGAAGCCGGAAGAGAGAAAATGTTAGCATAGAACTTGCGGTTACATCTAGATACTTCAACTCTAAAATGATGAGAAATTATCGCCAATCTAGTACTGTGCTTAAGTTCGTAAAGTCTGGGTACCATAGAGGAAAAGTCTTCTGAACAATTACTATGACAGTACTTATAGAAAAATCACAGTGAAGCTAAGTTATAGCGGTGGGAAAATAACTGAAGCTGAGATGCCAGATCAGGACTAATAACTTTGCAGTTTCTTTTTTTAATTTTATCAAGAATGTCTAAATGTATAGCAGGAGTACCAGACCAAATATAATAAGAATATTACAAGCAAGGACGCCTACTTATAGATATGTCAGATAGATTTTCCAACTCTCAGTCGTTTATTTTTTTGTAAATTCTCACGAATTCTCTACAGACCAAGGGAGGCTGTTTTGAATGCTTAGAGCGGTTTTGGGAACCAATCATTATTTGAGAAATTATTGTCTTTTCTATAATCTACTTGTATTTATATAAATATTACAGGACTGTCTCGTACATGAGGGTGTTACGGCTCGTCCGGTTCACAGCCCTTCCCGATCTTTTGAACAGGAGTAGAGGTTTATCCATTATTTCCTGTTTAGGATTAGGTTTCCGCTTCCATGTAAATTCCGCACTAACTTCAAACGTCTCCGACTGAACTCTGGAATGTTATTCACTAATTCAATCTTGACCTCTTAAAGTCTAGAGTCGGTCGTTATATTTCCTGCATAGCCCCAAGTACTTCACTTCCGGCCCTTGCTTACACTAATGCAATATAACGCAGTAATCCTCTAACTTGAGTGGATCTTGTGCCTTTTATTGGGTGAACATTATTAAAAAAATACAACTGATGCGGCAAGTCAGAATTTCGTTTACGGATAATTCTCCACGTATAGTTTTTTTAATTAGAGGAAATGAAACAAGTTGAACATTATACATATAATTGCTTTTTCACCAAGGAAATTCCTGATTATCAAATTTATTTTCTTGTATTTCTATAATAATTCTTCTCCTTCTCCTCCACTTCGTATTAAATAATAATTTAGCAGATTATTACTTTTAGAGGAAGTGTATCTCGGTTCCGACTTCTGGAGGTTGACAGGTGGGGTCAGATGTGAACTATAATAAGAAAGTCGATTTTGATTGACTGAGCTAGCGTGGGAAAGAGATAGGCGAAGAGGTTTAAGTGAGTTGGTACTTACTCGTCAAGTGATGTAGACGTGTTCTCTTTCGTGTCCGAAACGGCTCCCCAACGTGTGGGGCGACCCTCAATGGATAGTTAGATGAAGTACATGCTTACATGATTAATAAAAATAGTTAACGCAATATTCTCTGTGTTTGGAGTTTCTCATTTCCGAACTGAAACGATTGGCGATCGCTGGCCAAGAGAAAACCTGGCTTGAGATTATTCACTAGTGTCAACATGCAACAATCGCCCTCATCATTACCAGTAGCACGCCAGTAACTAGCTAGATTCGTAGGGTCTCTATGCATCTGAGCGTCTGATCAGCTGCCTTTTTATGTCTCAACTGCGTATCATTGTACAAATGTCTGCGAATGATTTCTTGGTCCACTCGGTGACGATATCAAACGATTCTACCTCTGTCTGCGTCTTTGTCTTTTGTCTATAGTGTTACCTTCTAGGATTGCAGTGGAAAGATTAAATATTTTATATAATATAATTAATTTAGTAATATATTAACCCTATAAAAATAAGTCATATTCAGTTCGTAACATAAACATCGAGTGATGAAATAAATAAATCGATAAAACAAATTTAATTTAAAAACTGAAAATAAAATATTGCTTAATGATAAGGTTTCTCTATCGTGAATTCAGTTAGGTTTCAAAAGAGAAACTGACACGTTTTTTTTTCCAGTGAAGTTCACTCTTTAAAAGATAGAGGGTACATTAAAAGGCAATTTATACAGATAGGAGGGACAAATAACGGTTAACCCTCGACTTGAACAGGTTAAGATTATAGTGATCGGGAAAACAGAGCAGTGATTCGCGGGAAGAAGCTTTATGATTGGAACTTCTCGCTGATGGAACACGGATGGAATGTGGGTGGTATGTAAGTGGCATGGCGGACCCTAGTCAGGAAGGTTAGAACAGGCGGAACCAAGGAATGAAGTTCGTTCGAGCACTTTCCATGGTAGTAACGATAGAGCAGTGACAGACTTGCCACACCCCGCCTGTGAGAGAGAGAGAGAGAGAGAGAGAGAGAGAGAGAGAGATTTGTGGGTGGAGGCTAATTTGTCACCCACAAGGACTCGGAGACGCATCTTTAGCGATGGACTAGCAGCATGGCCCGGCGTTGCCCATGCTTGATTCAAAAATCGTACGACTCATACAGCAATCGCTGTCACTTGACTTAAAATATTTTTGCCCTTCCTTGCCTTTAAAGGAGTGCCCTTTGCCGTTCTGATGTTGCAACTTGCCTTACTTCTTGCCTATCTCACACTGCGAATTTTTTCTAAACTCTATACTAAACATTAAATCTGTTACGAAAAAAGAACTAAACAAAATGAACACAAAACGATCAGCTTTAAAAAAGGACTCGTAATTGGAAAAACTGAATGAAAAAAGAATGTTAACAACAAATACTTTTTCACACCCAACCCAGTTCTGCGGAATCAGAATCAACGTTGAGTTTAAGCAAGTGAATGAGCCAATTGGAGTAAAGTGCCATGCAGATTAAAAATTTTCCCACTTGTGACGAATGCAGCTATCGATTTTTTTTGCATGCTAGCATGCTAGTTAACATTCGTGTCAGTCAGCTGTTGGCTCTCACGATGTCCAATAGAATCTTCCTGCCTATTCGTGGCAGATAGCTATAGGCTCTCACTCTGGCCAGTAGAAAATGGCCGCAAACTACATGAAAACTGCCGTAAAAGCATGAAAAAATCGATTATTTCCACTATCGATGGGAGTTGGGAAATGCAAAGTCAGTCATGGCCTTCCCGCTAACTTGGAGCATGTGCATGTAAATTTTGGTGCAAATCCGTCGAAAATTGCGGCCGTGTATTCGTTACACACGCACACACACACACACACACACACACACACACACACACATCCTGCCTTTTATAGATAGAGATTGTATGTACCAGTCTACTTAGAATTCATGCCAAATTAGTAGCCCTCAATTTTGCACAACTAACACGAGGAAAGATCTGGATCCATTATTTTAAACTATTTCTTATTATTCACTCTTTCATCTTTTCATTATTTCCATTGTCATTATCACTATTATATATCATATATACTTTTTAATATTATAAGTAAACATAGAAAACAGTTGAAAAACATGACTTTTTTAAACAAAAATATTTGAAATTTTTTCCCCTTATATAGTCTTCTTTCTTTAATCAAAAATATACCAAGTCGGTTAAAAAGTAAGTATAATGGAATTAAAAAAATGCAAGAGAAAAAATTAAGTAAAACATCAAATAAAAAAAAACAAAAAAATACAACAGAACATACATTATCGTCTATAAAACAGCCACGAGTTACGAGTCCTGTAACCCATTGGGGTCGAAGGGGCACCATATGTATCGCAGCTATAGTGTTTCTAGAGCAAGATAACCTGGCCTACCACATCCCACTTCAGAGTGTTATTTTTTTTATTTTTTTTTCCTGCTCCTATGTTGGTTGCCAATTTAGGGGAAAAAAACATCCCATTCATAGTTGGTTGGAGAGGAGAGAGAAATATCTTTCCCTTGAGTATTTGTTAGAAAGGGAACATAGCGTACTCGGTCTGGATTCGAACACGGCACGCCTATCTCTATTTGCGAGTCCCTAATCTTTAGAGTACCCACACATCCAAGTAAACAATGCTTGCACGCACTTTACTGCTTCTTATTTGTTTTTATTTTATTTTTCAATTCGAACAGCCGATAAGAAGAAATATGATTTGAAAGAGCAAATCACAAAGAAATACAAGCGAAAAGAAAATGATTAATTGTTAAAATAAATAAAATAGAACAACACAGGTATTAACAAACAGGTGTCTTTGGATAAGGTTTTAATTGATTAGGAGATAAACAGAAATCTATACTAAGCTTAGAATAGTCTTGTAGAAACCAATTAATAGCAAGATAAAGATTAGTTTGAGCTGACCTTTTAACTGGAGATTTTTAAAATCGTTTCACCTCAAGTAAGGCAATACAATCACGAAGACGCAAGGAAATACTGATTATGAGAAAATATGAAAAAAAAGAAAAAGAAAACATTATTAAAGAGAGAGAACAATAAAAGAACAGGAGTTAAAAACAGAAGATAACGATTGATTGCATTTAAATTTTTGAAGATCAATGTTGATTAGAAAGCATGAAGCTGGAAGAGAGTTCTACAAGCGAGAAATGAGAGATACGAAACTGATTGAATTTGCGGTTACATCTACTCATTTCAACTGTAAAATGATGAAACCTTGCTGCTAATCTACTAGTACGCTTGAATTCATAAAGTCTAGCTACCAAACAGGAAAGCCTATCAGACCAGTTAGAATGATATATGAAAAAAAGTTGCGAAAGAGCTTTATTTCCTTGAAAATCAATGAGTGTAATCTTGGGTTTTATCTCAGTACAGTTACTGAATGTTTCAGCAAAATTAATTTGTTATTTCCCGACCTATAAAAATGGTCATAACTTATTTTTTACAAACAGACAAAATGACAAAACTACATTTGAAAAAAAAATTGTCGTTAAAATTCCTTAAAATTAGCCAGAAAAATAACTCACATTCTTGGATGTATTGCAGAGTCTAGTAATAATACATTCATTACATCATTTTATAAAAACCCACACGTAAAAAAAACTCTTCTCATCTTGTCAATGTCCACTCAGATATAAAATAGGTGTAACTAAAAATGTCCTTATGAGAGCTCACGAGAATTCATACTCTTGTTCGTTTTTATTTAAAGAACTTAATAACTCGATAGAAACGTTTGTTAATAACAGTTTTCAAACAATCTTATAGATTACCGTATTAGATTTTTTTCTTTCTGAAGTAACTAATCGCAACATTGAACAAACACAAAAAAGAACATTAATACTTTATACAAAACGCAAATGCATAGTAACTATAAGAAGTTATTTTTTTACTATATGAATTCATCTGTGAACTTAAAAGGTTCTACCGAGATTTGAACACGGATCGCAGAATTGAGAGTTCATAAAGATAAATATTACACCATAGAAACAAAAGTACAAGCGGTTTATATATGTTTTATATTATGACACAATTTCATATTAGATAGTAATAGATTCTACGTAGACATGAAAACGAATCGCTGGATTCCGAGCCCAGAATGCTAAACATTACAACAGAACAGAACGACCTACTGCCAGTATTACTTTCTTTATTACAACATAATTGCATATGAGATTTTACTTGGGTCTGTCGAGATTGAACTTGGGACGCTGAATTCAGAGTACAGAATGCTAAAGTTTACACCATACAGGTGAATCTACCAGCGGCTGATTTTCTTTTTATTACTAAATAAATGAACATAAGGATTTAAAATACTCTACCGAGACTCGAACGCGGATTGCTGGATTTAGAATCCGGAATGCGAAACATTACAACGTAGACCCGAACATACTGACTTCATATATTTTTATTGATAAATAATTACATATGAATTTATAAAGGTTTTACAGAGAATTGAAATCGGATCGCCGGAACCAGAGTCAAGAAAGCTAATAATTACACATTAGTAAAAAAAAAAAAAAAAAAAAATCCTAAATCTTCATATATTTTTATTACTACATAATTTCATGAGAGATTTTAAAACGCTCTATTAAGACTTGAACTCGGACCGCTGGATTCAGTGTCTAGAATGCTAATCATTACACAATAGAAGAGAAAGTCCTAACGATTTAAATTTATTTTCAATTTAGATAATTTCGTTGGAGATTTTAAAACGTTCCACCCAAACTTGAAATCGGATAGCTGGATTCAGAGTGCATAATGCTAACAATTACACCACAGAAACGACGAACGACACAATTTAAATTATTTTATTGCTAGACAATTTCATACGAGATTTTAAAAATTTCAAACGAGACTTGGACTCAAATCGATAAAATCAGAGACAGAACATTGACAATTATACAATAGACCCGATCGTCCAAACGTTTTATATTTTATTTATTACTAAATAAATTCATAGAAGATTTGACAAGGTTCAAAATGAATCGCTGGATTCAGAGACCAGACTGCTAAGCATTACAACATAAAACCGAACGCATAGATTCTTTATATTTTTTATTACTACAAAATTTCATAGATTTTAAAAGGTCACCTTGTACTCAGATCGCTGGATTCAGAATTCAGAATGCTAACAATGACACCATAGAAACGAAGGTCCGAACGCTTTAAATAATTTTTATCACTAGATAATTTCATAGGAGATTTAAAAAAAAGTCCTAACGAGACTTGAACACAGATCGCTGAATTCAGAGTACATTATGCTAACAATCGAATCACAGAAACGGACAACTGAAATCTTCAAATAGATTTTTATTACTAGATAATTACATAGGAGATTTTAAAAGGTTCAACTGAGACTTAAACTCGGATCGCCGAATTTCATGCCAGGGATGCTAACAAATACACCAGAGAAATGAACATTATAACTCTAAAAATTGCGTTTTATTACATAACTTCATTGGGGATTTTAAAAGGTTCTACAGAGGCTTGAACTCGGAACGAAGGATTAAGAGTAAAGAAAGCTAGAATATACAACATAAAACAGAATGCCTTGAGGTAATATATTTTTTATTACTTCATAATTCATGAGAGAATATAAAAGATTCTATTGAGACTTGAACTCGGACCGCTAGAGTCCAGAATGCTAAACATTATGCCATAGAACCGAAAGACTTAAAATTTTGCTTTATTACTCCAAAATTTCATTTAAGATTTTAAAATGTTCTACCGATACTTGAAATCAGATCGCCAGATTCAGAATCCTAACCAATGCACCATAGAAACGAAATTCATAAAGCATTATATTTTGTTTTATTACTACATAATTTTATTGGAGATTTTAAAAGGAGCAATCGAAAACAAAAGGTTCTACCGAGATATGAAAACGGTTCGCTGGATATAGAAATCAGAAAGCTAAAAAGTTATATTATAGAAGCGAAATTCCTTGCGCTATATATTTTATTTATTACTACATAATTTCATAGGAAATTTTAAAAGGGTTTGACGAGCCATAATCGAAGATGGCTGGATTCAGAGACCAAAATACGAACCATAACAACGTAGAAACGAAAAGTCTTAACGCTTTATATATATTTTTTATTATCCGATAATTTCAAAGGAGACTTGAACACGGATCGCTACATTCTGATTCATTAAGGCAAAACATTACACCGTAGAACCGAACTTCGCTAACATTAATGTTTTTATTCCTACATTAGTTTATTGGAGATTTTAAAAGAAGCAATCGAAAATAAAACTCGGATTTACGAATTAAGAGAAAAGTTTGATAACCATTTCAACATAGAAACGAACGACTAAACAAGATATACAGTGTTACCCGGATATAAGAGAGTTGTCGGGACCGGAGAAGAAGTCTCTTATATCCGGGTTTGGTCTATTTTATATACATTAACACAGGCTCTAATTTGGGACCAGAGAAAATCTCTCTTATATCCGGGTTTCTCTTATATCCGGGTCTCTTATATCCGGATTACACTGTATATTTTTAAGATTACATAAATTTATTGGAGATTTTAAAAGGTCCTACCAAGAACTCGAACTCTGATCACAGGATTCAAAATCCAAAATACTAACGATGATTATTTTTTTATTTTTTTTTATCTAATTATGTGATTTTAAAAGGTGCTACAAGGACTTGACCGTGGATCGCTGGATTCAGAGGGGAGAATGCTAACCATAACACCATAATAACACATAAGCCTCGTTGTTATTTTGGTTTTTATTACTATATAAATTCTAATGTGATTTTAAACGGATCTATCGAGACATGGACACAGATCACTGGGTAAAGAGACCAAAACACAAACAATTACAATAGAAAAAAATGCGCTTCATCAGTATATTGTTTTATTATTATTATTATTATTATTATTATTATTATTATTATTATTATTATCTAATTTTCTATGTGATTACGAAAGGTTCCAACAAGATTTGAATTCGGATCGTTGGAGTCAGTCAAAAATGCTAAATATTACAACAGAGAAACAAATCCGCCTCGACATTATTTTATAATTTTTTTATTACGATGTAAGTTCTTATGTGATTTTAAAAGGTCCTACCGAGAACTAAACACAGATTGCTGGATTCAGAATTTAGAATGATAAATATTACACGATAGAAAAACAACACGTCACAAGATTATTTTCTTTTATTTTATTGCGATGTAATTTTAAAAAGTTCTAGCGAGAATTAAACGTGAATAGCTGGACTCATAGTCAAGAATGCAAACCATTACATTATAGAACGACACATGCTTAAAAACAAATTATTTTTCATTACTACGTATAGTCGGATCACAGAAATCAAAGACAAAAAAGTTAATCAATACACCATACAAAAACAAGAGAATCGACTTTATATATACTTTTAAAAATATGTAATTACTTACAGGAATTAAAAAAAGTTACAACGAGACTTGAACTCGGATCACAGGATTGAGAGTCCGGCGTGGTATCCATGACACAATAGAACCACATCCATCAAAAAACTGTTCTATTAATAAGAAATTTCTAATGATGTTTTAAAAAGGCTTCAGAGAAACTTGAACACGGATAGCCGGATACAGAGTAAAGAATGTTAACCATTACACCATAAAATTACATCCGTAAGAAACTCGTATTAATTTTTTTTATTAATATCAAAGTACTTACGTTATTTTAAAAGGATCTCACGAGACTTGGAATCAGAGGGCTGGATTCAGAGAAGAGAGCGCTACACATTAAGCCATAGAAATTGTTTTAGTCTTTATTACTAAAAAATCATTAGATAATTAATAGATGTCTTACAAAGACTGGAAATCGGATCGCTAGATTCAGATTTCACAGTGCTAGCCACTACAACATAGAACCGCATCCGAGAGAAAACAGTTTTCTTTTTTTTTTATTGCTATGAAATTTGTCATGAGATGTTAAAAGAGACTACCGAGATTGAACAGTGTGACGTCGTCCCCCGGTCGCAGCGTCGACTATGTCGTTCGATCCCAGTCGCGGCGCCAACTGTGACGTCACGTGCTCCCCAGGCTCTGATATCCTGGTCACGGCAGCACCAGTTGTGACATCTTTTGCCGCGGCGTCAGCTGTTCGCTCCTCGCTGCTCCAAACGTGACGTTCTAACCCTTTGGTTAGATTGATACCAGCCTCGTCGTTCCCAACCCGCTTCCAACGCCTGGTTACCAGGGTAACTGCACTGATCTCCGGTCTGCCTACCCACGTTGTGAATTGATCTTAGACAGACGAGATCAAACAGGGCTTGGGGCCGTAATGCAAGTTGAGTCTAACGGGGGTGATAACACACAATTATGTATAAAAAAAAGAAATAAAATAAAAACTCACAAGGTCCAACGTATCAAAGAAAAAGGTAACAAACTTTTTATGTCTATTTGCTCGGTACATAGGACTATGTCTACTTCCCGACCCGTTCTGTGGGTTGTGGCACGACGCTTTTTTACTAGGCAACTTTAAGGCTTCCAGTTGTCTGCTCTCTAAGAAATTTGTGTTTCGGTGTGTCTTTGGACGAAAGTCGAAAAAAAAACTTATTTCTGTGGTCTGATTCTAAGTCGCTCTTCAAACTACTTGTTCTTGGTTGAAGAAGAGTCCAGAAGTGTGCGTGAATCTTGGTCAGCTATCTTGACGCGGTTTCAACACTGGGCGCTCATCTCTGCTTGTCGTCCACGGCTCAAAACTCTTTCGCCGTCCGCTGCTCAAACTCCAACTCAAACTCTTCAGAGTCTGAATTACTGGTCACTCATCTCCGCCGTCAGTGCGCGAATTAACTTCTTCTCTTCGGCTTGTGAATTACTGGTCGCTCATCTCCACCGTCTGTGCGCGAATTAACTTCTTCTCTTCGGCTTCGGTTGGACGAACTTCTTCTCTTAGGCCAAACAAACTGGCCTCTCTTGCCCGCAAAGGGGCGAATGAACCTGGCCCGCCGTCCGCGCTCAAATTCTGATTTCTGTCGGTTGGGGTCCCGCTTTTATTGACACAGTCAAAACTGGGGTGGGTCTGTCGGCGCCAGGGTTTTTTTCTTTTGATAATTCTAAATACGTATCCACCCTTCTTATTTCTGGTTAGGGATTTTCCATTTTCGGTAACTCACCTTCACTCCCACTTCCTTACTGTGCCTCTGAGGGGCGTCGACCGATTCTCCGCGTGCGTCACGTGACCGCTCTCGGCCAATGAGGTCCTGGTCGGGTATCTTTCCTCCTCCTTCGTGTGTCATGTGATCTTATTTAGCCAATGACGTTCTTAGTCGGGCGTGGACAATCCGTGGCTTTGTTCTGGGGAAAGAAACACCTTGCTTAAAAAAAACAAAAAATTAAATCGCACTTATCATGAGCGACTGCGATGACACCTTCGGCTTGTTAACACGTGGTATTTGTCAAGCAGTTTATCGCTAATTGGATATGATCTAAGAAAGGAATTTCTCAGACCTTTTGGCGTTTTGGAACGAAATAAAAATATTTCATTTTCCCCCGCTTGAAGGGCTGATAACAAAAATCTTTATTATCTCAAAAAAAAATTTTCAGCGACATCGTCTTGTGTGGCTTTTTCTAATTCTCGCCGTCCGTCTGTGTTTTCGTATTAATGGTTTGCCTTCATATCCTTAGATACACTTCCCCACCCACTTAGACTTTTACTATCATCCCAATGACACACTTTCCACTTGTTACTTATCAATATTTTTTCATTGTCCCTAAACTTTGTTTCTGCAACCAATTGATAACAACTTCCACTTTCCCCAGATCTCGGTTAGATGCCTGACCTGGATAATTTTTTCGACACCTGTTATCTGTCAGCCGAGCGTGTGTGTGCTCGCTTATGACCTGTTTTCGTATTATTTTTTTTCTTTCTTTCTTCTTCGTTTTCTCTTTCCTTCTTCCAGATAGCTTGAACGTAAAGAAAGAATTATTCTTAACACCCGAAATATTTTTCGGCCCTAAATAATTATCAAATGGTTGATAAACCGTAAAAAACAAATCATATATTTATGAATATTTCTTTTCAGCTCGCCAGGTATGCATGGTGCCACAATAGTGATCGCTGGATTCATAATCTAGAGCACTAGGCATTACATGATAGAAAAAACATGCGCATGAAAATTATATTATTTTTTTTTTTATTACTATGAAATTTCTAAGATGATTTTAAAAAGTTCTACCAATATATGAAACCGGATCGCTTGATTCAGACTCCTAGACATTAAACCATAGAACAACATTTGCTGAAAATGGTTTTAATTTTTTTTTATTCCAATGAAATTTCTTATGTGATATTAAAAGGACCTACCGAGACTTGAACTCGGATAGCTGGATTAAGTGTCCAGAGTGATAGCCATGACAAAAGAGAACCTCATGCGGAAGTAAATTTTTTATATTTTTATTACTTAGAAAATTCTTAGATGATTTTTAAAAGTTCTACCGAGACATGAAATCGGATCGCTGGATTCAGAGTCCAGAGTGCAAGTCATTACACCATAGAAGCACATGGAGAAATAATTTTATTTTATTTTTTTATTACTAAGAAATTCCTAATGAGATTGGAAAAGGCACGACTGATATTTGAAATCGGGTGACTGGATTAAGAGACCATAGTGTTAGCCATTAAACCATAGAATAGCATACGGTGGTAAAATTTTTATTTTTTTTTTATTTCGAAGAAATTTCTTATGGATTTTGAAAGGTTAAACCTAGACTTAAAATCGGGACGCTGGATTCAGAGTCAAGAATGCTAGACATTACACCATAGAACCATATGCCAAAATAAACGTTAATTTATTATTAATAAATATCTTATGAGATTTTAAAAGGTACGACCGACACTCAAAATCGGATCGCTAGATTCAGAGTCCAGAATGCTAGCCATTACAGCATAGAACCACACGCGGAAGTAAATTTTTTATTAGTAAAAAATTTATTACGTGATTTTAAAAGGTTCTACCGAGATTTGATCTCGAATCGCTGAACTAAGAGACCAGAGTGCTAGCCATTACACCTTCGAAACACATGAGTATGTAGTTTCTATATTTTTATTAATAAGAAATTTATAATATGATTTTAAAAGGTTCTACCGAGACTTGAACTCGGATCACTGGTATCAGAACCTAGAGAGCTAGCCATTACACCGTAGAACCGCGTGATGAAACAATTTTTTTAATACTATGAAATTTCTTACGTGATTTTAGTAGGTACTACTGTGACTTGAACTCGGATCGATTGATTCAAAGACCAATGCGCTAGCCATTACACCATACAACCACATCCAAAACGTAATTATTTTTTTTATCACTAAGAATTTTCTTATCAGATTCTGAAAGGTTGTCTCGACATTTAAACACGGATGACTGGAATCAAAATACAGTGTGCTATCCATTACACCATATAAACGCAAGCGAGTTTAAATTCTTTATATTTTATTACTAAGAAAATTCTTACGTGATTTTAAATGGTTCTACTGAGACTTGAACTCGTATCGCTGCATTCAGAGTCCAAAGTGGCAGACATTACACCATAGAACCACATGCGGAAAGAATTTTTTTTAAATTTACATTACTAAGAAATATCATATGTGATTTTAAAAAGTGCCACCGAAACCTGAACTCGGATCGCTGGATTCGGAGTCCCTAATGTTAGCCATAAAAAAATAGAACCATATGCGGAGGTAAATTTTTTAACATATTATTAACAAGTAATTTCATGTGTGATTTTAACAGGTTCTACCGTGACAAACTCGGTACTATGGATTCAAATCCCAGTGTGCAAGCAATTACAACATAGAACCAGACGCGGGTGTAATTGTCTCTTTTATTATTATTATTATTATTATTTATAATTATCTTATGTGATTTAACAGATTCTGTGGAGGCTTGAACTCGGATCGCTGGATTCCGAGTCTAGAGGGCTAGACATTACACAATAAACCACGTGCGGTATTAAATTTTTTATTACTAAGAAATATGATATATGACTTTAAAAAGTTCCACCGAAATTGAACTCGGATCGCTGGATTCGGAGTCCCGTTGTTAGACATTACACAATAGAACCACATGGGGAAGTAAATTTTATTTTATTTCTGATGTGATTTGAAAACGTTCTACCAAGACTGGAATTCGGATCGCTGGATTCAGAGTCCAGATTTCAACATAAAACCACATCAAGAAGTAATTTTTTTTTATCAGTAAAGAATTTCTTATGTGATTTTAACAGTCTTACCGAGGCCTGGAATCCGATGACTGGATTTAGAATTCATAGCCCTAGCAATTAAACCATAGAAACGAATTCGGAAGTAAATTGTTTATTTTTTTTAGTAAGCAATTTCTCGGGATTGTAAATGGTTCTACTGAGACTTGAACTCGGATCGCTGGACATAGAGACCAGAGTACCAGCCATTACATAGAACCGAATGCCAAGATAATTTTTTTATTTTTTTATTACTAAGAAAATTTTTACGTGATTTTAAAAGATTCTACCGAGACTTGAACTCGGATGGCAGGAGTCAGACTCCATTGCGCAACCATTTACACCATAGAACAGAATGCTGAAGAAAATTTATTATTTCTTTATTACTAAGCAATTTCTTATGAGATTTTAAAATGTGCTATCGAGATTTTTTTTTTTTAAGCGTTTCACCCCAAGCAAGACGAGAAGTCACTAGGACGCAAGGGGTTACAGAAAATTTGGAACAAGACCAGATAGGAGTGATAGAGGAAAGGATGTGGAGAAGGGTAGTGGATAGATCAAGGCAACTGGAGATGTCGATTGACATTACATTTGAATAGCTGGAGATTATAGCTATCAGGGAAACTAGAATAGGGAATGGAGTTCCACAGGCGAGAGGTGCGAGACATGAAGCTATTGGAGTAGAAGAGGCGGCTACATTTAGGAGTTTCGACATTGAAAGGGTGAGAGCGGGCGTAGGGCGCTTGAATTCATGAAGTCCGGGAACCAGCGAATGCAGCTCCTCGGAGCAATTACCATGAAAGTATTTGTAAAACAGACAGAGAGAGGCGACGGCGCGCCTGTGAGAAAGTGACTGTAGACGAGATGCCAAAGCAGGTCCAATTATATTGCATATCCGCCTCTGGAGCCTATCAAGAACACCGAGGCAAACAGAAGGGGCTCCAGACCATATATGGCAGCAATACTCTATGCAAGGGCGAATTGTTGATTTGTAGATCTGGAGGATCGATTCCGGGGAGAAAAATTTCCTGGCGCGGCACAGGGAGCCAACTTTCCTTGCGGTGGACGAAGCAATTGACTCAGTGTATTTGTTCCATCTCTGGTCAGCAGTCAACGTGAGACCGAGCAGTCGCAGAGACTTGCTCTCGAGAAGTTGGTCGTCAGACATTCTAATGGAGGGCAGGGAAAAATCTCTGTGGGGATTAATAGAGAGCATTTGACTTCGGATCGCTGGATAGAGAGTCCAGAGTGCTAGTCATAACAACTCTGAACTGACTGTTCGGTTAAACTCTCTTCCTACGGGCGGGAGGAACCCGAAGGAGGCTACGCCGAAGGGCGGAGTCTCCTTCGGGGAGGTAAAACCGGCCCTGAACCCGTTTACACGGGTTCAAATGGGCTATTTTTTGGCCGAGCCTAATGGCTCGGGAATGCCCACGTTAAAAAGGCCTTGTGCCACATGACACCCTCGTAGGGGGGGTGACTGAATATCGTCATAACAATATACAACAACATGCAGAACGAAATTTATATTTTTTTTATTACTAAGAAATTTCTTACGTGATTTTAAAAAGTTTCTATGAGACGTACAACTGGATTGCCGGAATCAGTGTCCAGTGTGCTAAACATTACAGCACACAACAATTTACGCAGGAATATTTTTTATTTTTTTTATTACTAAGACAAGAGTGTTTGACATTACAGAATAGAAGAACACGCGAAAGGAATTTTATTATTTATTCATGACTAAGAAATTGTTTATTTATAAGAAATTTATAATGTGATTTTAAAAGGTTCTATCGAGACTTGAACTAGGATCGCCGAATTCAGAGACCAGTTTGCCAGCCATTACGGAATAGAACCGCATACGAAACAAAAATTATTTTTTTATTACTACGAAAATTCCTATCTGATTTTAAATGGCTCTCTCGGGAATTGAACACGGATTGTTCGATTCAGAGACAAGAGCGCTAGCCATCACAGCATACAAACACATGCGACAATAAACTATTTATTTTTTTATTACTAAGAAATAAATAATGTGATTTTAAATAGTTCAACGGAGACTTGAACAACGATTGCTACATTCAGAAACCAGTGCTCAACATTGCACCACACGCGAAAATAATATTTTTTATTTTATTATTACTAAGAAATTTGTTGTGATTTTTAAAAGATTCTACTGAGACATGAACACGGATCGCTGGATTCAATATCAAGTGCTCCAGAAATTACACCATAGAACCAGAAATTAATTTCAAACATTGATTTAATATTACAAAGAAAATTTTCATGTGATTTTAAAAAGTTCTACCTTTACACGGATCACTGGATTCAGAGTCCAGGTTGCGAGACATTAAACTATAGACACGCATGCATTTATATATAAGTAAGAAATTCTACTGTGATTTTAAAATGTTCTACAGAGACTTGAAATCGGATCGTTGGATTCAGAGTCCAGAGAGCAAACAGTACATCAATAGAAACGAATACCAAAGCAAATTTATTTATATTTTTCTTAGTAAGAAATAATTCAAGTGATTTTATAATGTTCGACCGAGTATTGAAGAATTGAACTCGGATCGCCGGATTTAGAAACCAGAGTGCTAGACATTATACAATAGAACCGAAGTCGGAAGAAAATTGGTTATATTTATATTAGAAATAAATTTCTCATGAGATTTTAAAAGTTTCTACCAAGATTAGAACTCTGGTCGCTGGATTCAGAGACCAGAGTGCTAGCCCTTTCACAATACAAAAGAATGCGAAATTATATTGTTTGTATTTTTTATTAGTAAGAAATTTTCATGATATTTTAAAAGGTTCTACAGAGAAGTGAATTCGGATTGCTGGATTCAGAGTCCAGAGTGCTAGCCAATACACTATAAAACAGAAAGCGTAAGAAAATTGTTTATAATTTTATTAAAAAGAAAATTCTCAAGAGATTTTAAAAGTTTCTACCAAGACTTGAATTCGGATCGCTAGATTCAGAGTTCAGAGTGGTAGCAATTACACCATAGAATAGAAAGCGCAAGAAAATTGTTTATATTTTATTAGTAAGAAATTAATCATCAGAATTTAAAAGGCTCTATCGAGAGTTGAACTCGACTCGCTGGATTCAAAGACCACAGAGATAGCCATTAAACCATAGAAGCGAATTCGGAAGTAAATTGTGTATTTTTTATTTGTAAGAAATATCTCAAGAGATTTTAAACGGTTCTACCAAGACTTGAAGTAGGATCCCTGGTCTCAGACACAAGAATGCCATTAAGCCATAGAACTGAAGGCGAGTAAGAAATTACTCATCTGATTCTAAAAGGTTCTATCGAGTCTTGAATACGGATTGCTGGATTCAGATTCCAGAGTACTAGCAATTACAACTTAGAAATGAATGTCAAAGTAAATTATTAATTTTAATTTGTGAGAAATTTCTCATGAGATTTTAAAATGTTCTACCGAGATATGAAATCGGGTCGCTAGATTCAGAGCCCATTGTATTAGCAATTAAAACGAATACGGAGTTAAATTTTTGATTTTTTTTCATTACCAAGATATTACTCATGTGAGTTTAATAGGTTCTACCGAGACTCGAAAGCAGATCGCTAGATTAAGAGACGAGAGTGCTAGCCATTACACCATAGAACCGAATGCAAAACTAAATTTTTTATTTTATTTCTTAAGTAATTTCACATGTGATTTTAAAAGGTTCAACCGAGACGTGAACTCGGATCACGGGATTCAGAAGACAGAACAGTAACCATTACACCACATAACCGAATGCGAAAAAAATTTTAATTGTCTCATTTATCCAGAAAATTCTCATGTGATTTCAAAAGTCACTACCGATACTTGACAACAGGCCGCCGTGTTCAAAGGCCGGAGTGCTAACTATTACACCATAGAACAGAATGCAAAAGTAATTATTCTTTTTTACTATGAAAAAATTTGTCATGTGAATTAAAAAGGTCCTACCGAGGCTCGAAATAGGTTAGCAGGATTGAGAGTTCAAAGTGCTAGTCAGTACAGCATACAACCAATTGAAAAGTAAAAGTCCTGATTTTTTGTTATCAAGAAATCTCCCAAGTGATTTTAAAACGTCCCACCGAGACTTGAATTCGTATCACTGGATACGGAGACAAGAGGGCTAGCCATTACACTATAAAACTCAATTCGAATATAATTTTTTTCTTTTCTTTTTTATAATGAAATTTATCATGTGACTTTAAAAGGTTCCACCGAAAATTGAACTAGGCTCGCTGAAAAAATTGGACAATTTATATTATAATGAAATTACTCAGTTGACGTGAAAAAGTTTGTTCCGAGATTTGTCGTCGGATAATTGGATTCAGAGTCCAGAGTGCTGGCCATTACACTATAGAACCCAATACGATTATAATTTTTTAAGATGAAATTTCTCATTTGACGTGAAAAGGTTCTTTCCAGACTTGAATTCGGATCGATGGAATCAGAAATCAGAGTGCTAGACATTACACCACAGAAACCGATGCGAATATCACTTATTTTTTTTATTATAATGAAAATTCACATCTGAAGTTAAATGTTTCTACCGAGACTTGAAATGGTATCGCTGGATTCCGAGTCCAGAGTCCTAGCCATTACAACATAGAACCCAATGCGAACAAAAAATTTTTATTTTAATGAAATTTCTCATTTGACATTAAATGGTTCTACCGAGACTTGAACACTAATAGCTGCAGTCAGAGCGCTAGGTATTACACCATAGAAACCAACGCGAAAATTATTTTTTTTAATTTTTTTTTATTATAATGAATTTCTCATTTGACGTTAAAAGGTTCTATCGAATTTTGAACTCGGATCGATTGATTCAGAGACCTAGCCATTACAGCATAGAACCCAATGCGAATATAATTTTTAAAATTTTTTTTATGATAATGAGATTTCTCATTTGACGGTAAAAGGATCTACGGAGATTGAACCGGGATCGCCGTATTCAGAGTCCCGAGCGCCAGCCATTACACCATAGAGACCAATGCGAATATATTTTTTGTATTCTAATGAAATTTCACATTTGATGTTTAATATTACTAATTTTACGTGATCACAGATCGCTGAATTCAGAGTCCAAAGTGCTAATCATTACACGATAGGACCCAATGCGAAAAATTTTATTTTTATTTTTTTAGTATGATATTTCTGACTTGACGTTAAAATGTTCAACCGAGACTTGAACACGGATCGCTGGATTCAGAGTCCAGAATGCTAGACAAAACGCCAAAGAACCCCATGAGAATTTAAGTTTATATTACTTTTTTATTATAATGAAATTTCTCAATTGACGTTAAAAGGTTTTACAGATACTTGAACTAAGATCGCTGGATTCAGAGTCCAGAGTGCTAGCCATTACACCATAAAAACCAATGCGAATGAATATTTTTTATTACTATAATGTAATTTTTCATTTGACGTTAAAACGTTCTACTCTGAATCCAGCGATCCGAGTTCAATTCTGAGTCCAAAGAGCTAATAATTACACCACAGGACCCAATACGAACAATATCTATTTATTTTTATTATTATAATGATATTTCTCAACTGACGATATAAAGTTTTTTCCGAGTTTTGCAGTAGGATCGCTGGATGCAGAGTCCAGAGTGCTAGCCATTACACCATAGAATCCAATGTGAATAAAAACATCTTATTTTATTTATTATAATGATATTTCACATGTGACGTTAAAAGGTTCCACCGAATCTCGAACTCGGATCGCTGGATTCAGAGTCCAGAGTGCTAGACATTACACCATAGAACCCTATGCGGATATAAGTTTATTTTCTTTTATTATAATGAAATTACTCATTTGACGTTAAGAGGTTCTACCGCGACTCGAACTCGGATCGCTGGATTCAGAGTCCAGAGTGCTAGCCATTACACCATAGTACCCTATGCGAATGTAATTATTTTATTTTTTTTTATTATAATGCAATTTCTCATTTGACTTTAAAAGGTTTCACCGAGACTTGAACTCGGATCGCTGGATTCAGAGACAGACTGCTAGCCATTACACCCTAGAGCCCTATGCAAATATAATTTTTTTATTTTTTTTATTATAATGAAATTTCTCATTTGAGGTTAAATGGTTCTACAGAGAATTGAACTCGGATCGCTGGATTCAGTCTCCAGAGATCTAGCCATTACACCATAGAACCCTATGCGAATATAATTAATTTATTTTTTTTATTATAATGAAATTTCTCATTTGAAGTTAAAAGGACCTACCGAGACTTGAACTCGGATCGCTGAATTCAGAGTCCAGAGTGCTAGCCATTACACCACAGGACCCTATACGAAAAAAAAAATTTTTTTTTTTTTTATTATAATGAAATTTCTCATTTAACGTTAAAAGTTTCTACCGAGACTTGAAATCGGATCGCTAGATTCAGAGTCCAGTGTCCTATCCATTACACCATAGAACACAATGCAAATGTAATTATATTTTTTTTTTTTATAATGAAATTTCTCATTTGAAAACGGTTCTACCGAAATTTCAGATTCCATTTGACATTAAAAGGTTCTACAAAACTTTTTATTTTTTATTATAATGAAATTTCTCATTTGACGTTAAACTCGGATTGAACTCGGATCGCAGGATTCAGAGTCCATAGTGCTAGCCATTACACCACAGAACCCTATGCGAACAAAATTATTTTATTTTTTTATTATAATGAAATTTCTCATTTGACGTTAAAAGGTTCTACCGAGACTTGAACTCGGATCGCTGGATTCAGAGTCCATAGTGCTAGCCATTACACCATAGAACCCTATGCGATGAAAATTATATTTTTTTTTATTATAATGAAATTTCTCATTTGAACAACTCGGATCGGTGGAACTTTTTATTTTTTTTTTTTATTATAATGAAATTTCTCATTTGACGTTAAAGGTTCTACCGAGACTTGAACTCGGATCGCTGGATTCAGAGTCCATAGTGCTAGCCATTACACCATAGAACCCTATGCGAATATAACTATTTTATTTTTTTTATTATAATTTGAAATTTCTCATTGAACTCGATCGTTTCAAAAGGTTCACCATAGAACCCTATGCGAATATAATTATTTTATTTTTTTTTATTATAATGAAATTTCTCATTTGACGTTAAAAGGTTCTACCGAGACTTGAACTCGGATCGATTCAGAGTCCAGAGTGCTAGCCATTACACCATAGAACCCTATGCGAAGATAATTATATTATTTTTTTTTTTTTATTATAATGAAATTTCTCATTTGACGTTAAAAGGTTCTACCGAGATTGAACTCGGATCGCTGGATTCAGAGTCCAGAGTGCTAGCCATTACACCATAGAACCCTATGCGTTTTTTTATTATGAATATATTTTATTTTTTTATTATAATGAAATTTCTCATTTGACGTTAAAAGGTTCTACCGAGATTTGCACTCGGATTGCTGGATTCAGAGTCCAGAGTGCTAGCCATTACACCATAGAATCCTACGCGTATACAAATATATTATTTTTGTTATTATAATGAAATTTCTCATTTGACGCTTAAAGGTTCTACCGAGACTTGAACTCGGAGCGCTGGATTCAGAGTCCAGAGTGCTAGCCATTACACCATATAACCCTATGCGAATATAATAATTTTATTTTTTTTTATTATAATGAAATTTCTCATTTGACGTTAAATGGTTCTACCGAGACTTGAACTCGGATCGCTGGATTCAGAGTCCAGAGTGCTAGCCATTACACCATAGAACCCTGCGCGAGATGATTATATTATTTTTCTTATTATAATGAAATTTCTCATTTGACGTTAAAATGTTCTACCGAGACTTGAACTCGGATCGCTGGATTCAGAGTCCAGAGTGCTAGCCATTACACCATAGAACCCTATGCGTAGATGATTATATTATTTTTTTTATTATAATGAAATTTCTCATTTGACGTTAAAAGGTTCTACCGAGACTTGAACTCGGATCGCTGGATTCAGAGTCCAGAGTGCTAGCCATTACACCATAGAACCCTATGCGAACACAATTATTTTATTTTTTTATTATAATGAAATTTCTCATTTGACGTTAAAAGGTTCTACCGAGACTTGAACTCGGATCGCTGGATTCAGAGTCCAGAGTGCTAGCCATTACACCATAGAACCCTATGCGCAGATGATTATATTATTTTTTTTATTATAATGAAATTTCTCATTTGACGTTAAAAAGGTTCTACCGAGACTTGAACTCGGATCGCTGGATTCAGAGTCCAGAGTGCTAGCCATTACACCATAGAACCCTATGCGCAGATGATTATATTATTTTTTTTATTATAATGAAATTTCTCATTTGACGTTAAAAGGTTCTACCGAGACTTGAACTCGGATCGCTGGATTCAGAGTCCAGAGTGCTAGCCATTACACCATAGAACCCTATGCGCAGATGATTATATTATTTTTTTTATTATAATGAAATTTCTCATTTGACGTTAAAAGGTTCTACCGAGACTTGAACTCGGATCGCTGGATTCAGAGTCCAGAGTGCTAGCCATTACACCATAGAACCCTATGCGCAGATGATTATATTATTTTTTTATTATAATGAAATTTCTCATTTGACGTTAAAAGGTTCTACCGAGACTTGAACTCGGATCGCTGGATTCAGAGTCCAGAGTGCTAGCCATTACACCATAGAACCCTATGCGAATGATTATTTTATTTTTTTTGATTATAATGAAATTTTCTCATTTGACGTTAAAAGGTTCTACCGAGACTTGAACTCGGATCGCTGGATTCAGAGTCCAGAGTGCTAGCCATTACACCATAGAACCCTATGCGCAGATGATTATATTATTTTTTTTATTATAATGAAATTTCTCATTTGACGTTAAAAGGTTCTACCGAGACTTGAACTCGGATCGCTGGATTCAGAGTCCAGAGTGCTAGCCATTACACCATAGAACCCTATGCGCAGATGATTATATTATTTTTTATTATAATGAAATTTCTCATTTGACGTTAAAAGGTTCTACAGAGACTTGAACTCGGATCGCTGGATTCAGAGTCCAGAGTGCTAGCCATTACACCATAGAACCCTATGCGCAGAATTATATTATTTTTTTTATTATAATGAAATTTCTCATTTGACGTTAAAAGGTTCTACCGAGACTTGAACTCGGATCGCTGGATTCAGTGTCAGAGTGCTTGCCATTACACCATATAACCATATGCGAATATAATTATTTTTTTTTTTTTTTATTATAATGAAATTTCTCATTTGACGTTAAACGGCTCTACCGAGACTTGAACTCGGATCGCTGGATTCAGAGTCCAGAGAACCCTATGCGCAGATGATTATATTATTTTTTATTATAATGAAATTTCTCATTTGACGTTAAAGGTTCTACAGAGAACTCGGATCGCTGGATTCAGAGAGTGCTAGATTACTTCATAGAACCCTTATGATTATATTTTTTTTTATTATAATGAAATTTCTCATTTGACGTTAAACGGCTCTACCGAGACTTGAACTCGGATCGCTGGATTCAGAGTCCAGAGTGCTAGCTATTACACCATAGAACCCTATGCGCAGATGATTATATTATTTTTTTTATTATAATGAAATTTCTCATTTGACGTTAAAAAGATTCTACCGAGACTTGAACTCGGATCGCTGGATTCAGAGTCCAGAGTGCTAGCCATTACACCATAGAACCCTATGCGCAGTTGATTATATTATTTTTTTTATTATAATGAAATTTCTCATTTGACGTTAAAATGTTCTACCGAGACTCGGATCGATTCACCAGAGTCGGAACCCTCGCTGGATTCAGAGTCCAGACTTGTCGGCAGAGTCCAGAGTAGCCATTACACCATAGAACCCTATGCGAAGTTGATTATATTATTTTTTTATTATAATGAAATTTCTCATTTGACGTTAAAAGGTTCTACCTAGACTTGAACTCGGATCGCTGGATTCAGAGTCCAGAGTGCTAGCCATTACACCATAGAACCCTATGCGCAGATGATTATATTATTTTTTTTTGATTATAATGAAATTTCTCATTTGACGTTAAAATTTTCTACCGAGACTTGAACTCGGATCGCTGGATTCAGAGTCCAGAGTGCTAGCCATTACACCATAGAACCCTATGCGCAGATGTTTATATTATTTTTTTATTATAATGAAATTTCTCATTTGACGTTAAAAGATTCTACCGAGACTTGAACTCGGATCGCTGGATTCAGAGTCCAGAGTGCTAGCCATTACACCATAGAACCCTATGCGTAGATAATTATATTATTTTTTTTATTATAATGAAATTTCTCATTTGACGTTAAAAGGTTCTACCGAGACTTGAACTCGGATCGCTGGATTCAGAGTCCAGAGTGCTAGCCATTACACCATAGAACCCTATGCGCAGTTGATTATATTATTTTTTTTATTATAATGAAATTTCTCATTTGACGTTGAAATGTTCTACCGAAACTTGAACTCGGATCGCTGGATTCAGAGTCCAGAGTGCTAGCCATTACACCATAGAACCCTATACGCAGTTGATTATATTATTTTTTTTATTATAATTTTCTCATTTGACGTTAAAATAACCGAGACTTGAACTCGGATCGCTGGATTCAGAGTCCAGAGTGCTAGCCATTACACCATAGAACCCTATGCGAAGATGATTATATTATTTTTTATTATAATGAAATTTCTCATTTGACGTTAAAATGTTCTACTGAGACTTGAACTCGGATCGCTGGATTCAGAGTCCAGAGTGCTAGCCATTACACCATAGAACCCTATGCGCAGATGATTATATTATTTTTTTTATTATAATGAAATTTCTCATTTGACGTTAAAAGGTTCTACCGAGACTTGAACTCGGATCGCTGGATTCAGAGTCCTAGCCATTACACCATAGAACCCTATGCGAATTATATTATTTTTTTATTATGAAATTTCTTTGACGTTAAAATGCGAAGATGATTATATTATTTTTTTTATTATAATGAAATTTCTCATTTGACGTTAAAAGGTTCAACCGAGACTTGAACTCGGATCGCTGGATTCAGAGTCCAGAGTGCTAGCCATTACACCATAGAACCCTATGCGCAGATGATTATATTATTTTTTTTATTATAATGAAATTTCTCATTTGACGTTAAAAGGTTCTACCGAGACTTGAACTCGGATCGCTGGATTCAGAGTCCAGAGTGCTAGCCATTACACCATAGAACCCTATGCGCAGATGATTATATTATTTTTTTTTATTATAATGAAATTTCTCATTTGACGTTAAAAGGTTCTACCGAGACTTGAACTCGGATCGCTGGATTCAGAGTCCAGAGTGCTAGCCATTACACCATAGAACCCTATGCGCAGATGATTATATTATTTTTTTTATTATAATGAAATTTCTCATTTGACGTTAAAAGGTTCTACCGAGACTTGAACTCGGATCGCTGGATTCAGAGTCCAGAGTCCAGTATGCGCAGATGATTATATTATTTTTTTTATTATAATGAAATTTCTCATTTGACGTTAAAAGGTTCTACAGACTTGAACTCCGCTGGATTCAGCCAGAAGATTATAGAACCCTATATTTTTTTTTTTATTATAATGAAATTTCTCATTTGACGTTAAAAGGTTCTACTGAGACTTGAACTCGGATCGCTGGATTCAGAGTCCAGAACCCCTATGCGATGATGATTATAGCCATTACACCATAGAACCCTATGCGTCAGATGATTATATTATTTTTTTATTATAATGAAATTTCTCATTTGACGTTAAAAGGTTCTACCGAGACTTGAACTCGGATCGCTGGATTCAGAGTCCAGAGTGCTAGCCATTACACCATAGAACCCTATGCGCAGATGATTATATTATTTTTTTTTATTATAATGAAATTTCTCATTTGACGTTAAAATGTTCTACCGAGACTTGAACTCGGATCGCTGGATTCAGAGTCCAGAGTGCTAAGGCCATTACACCATAGAACCCTATGCGCACGATGATTATATTATTTTTTTTATTATAATGAAATTTCTCATTTGACGTTAAAAGGTTCTACCGAGACTTGAACTCGGATCGCTGGATTCAGAGTCCAGAGTGCTATTATATTATTTTTTTATTATAATGCCATTACACCCGATAGAACCCTATGCGCAGATGATTATATTATTTTTTTTATTATAATAAAATTTCTCATTTGACGTTAAAAGGTTCTACAGAGACTTGAACTCGGATTGCTGGATTCAGAGTCCAGAGTGCTAGCCATTACACCATAGAACCCTATCCGCAGATGATTATATTATTTTTTTTATTATAATGAAATTTCTCATTTGACGTTAAAATGTTCTACCGAGACTTGAAGTCGGATCGCTGGATTCAGAGTCCAGAGTGCTAGCCATTACACCATAGAACCCTATGCGCAGATGATTATATTATTTTTTTTATTATAATGAAATTTCTCATTTGACGTTAAAGGTTCTACCGAGACTTGAACTCGGATCGCTGGATTCAGAGTCCAGAGTGCTAGCCATTACACCATAGAACCCTATGCGCAGATGATTATATTATTTTTTTTATTATAATGAAATTTCTCATTTGACGTTAAAATGTTCTACCGAGACTTGAACTCGGATCGCTGATTCAGAGTCCAGAGTCCCATGCGTTAAAAGGTCCATAGAACTATGGATTAAGAGTCGTGCCATTACATTATATGCGAATAGATGATTATTTTTTTTTATTATGAAATTTCTCATTTGACGTTAAAAGGTTCTACTGAGACTTGAACTCGGATCGCTGGATTCAGAGTCCAGAGTGCTAGCCATTACACCATAGAACCCTATGCGAATATGATTATATTATTTTTTTATTATAATGAAATTTCTCATTTGACGTTAAAAGGTTCTACCGAGACTTGAACTCGGATCGCTGGATTCAGAGTCCAGAGTGCTAGCCATTACACCATAGAACCCTATGCGAAGATGATTATATTATTTTTTTTATTATAATGAAATTTCTCATTTGACGTTAAAAGGTTCTACCGAGACTTCGAACTCGGATCGCTGGATTCACCATAGTCCCTATGAGAATATTATTATTTATTTTTTTTTATAAATGAAATTTCTCATTTGACGTTAAAAGTCCTACCATAGAACCCGGATGGATTCAGAGTCAGATGATTATATTATTTTTTTTATTTTTTATTATAATGAAATTTCTCATTTGACGTTAAAAACCGGTTCTACTGAGACTTGAACTCGGATCGCTGGATTCAGAGTCCAGAGTGCTAGCCATTACACCATAGAACCCTATGCGCAGATGATTATATTATTTTTTTTATTATAATGAAATTTCTCATTTGACGTTAAAATGTTCTACCGAGACTTGAACTCGGATCGCTGGATTCAGAGTCCAGAGTGCTAGCCATTACACCATAGAACCCTATGCGCAGATGATTATATTATTTTTTTTATTATAATTCTCATTTGAAAAATTTCTCATTTGAACTCGTTAAAGTCCAGAGTGTTTACACCATAGAACCCTATGCGCAGATGATTATATTATTTTTTTTATTATAATGAAATTTCTCATTTGACGTTAAAAGGGAGACTTGAACTCGGATCGCTCAGAGTCCAGAGTGCTAGCCATTACACCATAGAACCCTATGCGCAGATGATTATATTATTTTTTTATTATAATGAAATTTCTCATTTGACGTTAAAAGGTTCTACCGAGACTTGAACTCGGATCGCTGGATTCAGAGTCCAGAGTGCTAGCCATTACACCATAGAACCCTATGCGCAGATGATTATATTATTTTTTTATTATAATGAAATTTCTCATTTGACGTTAAAAGGTTCTACCGAGACTTGAACTCGGATCGCTGGATTCAGAGTCCAGAGTGCTAGCCATTACACCATAGAACCCTATGCGCAGATGATTATATTATTTTTTTTATATAATGAAATTTCTCATTTGACGTTAAAAGGTTCTACCGAGACTTGAACTCGGATCGCTGGATTCAGAGTCCAGAGTGCTAGCCATTACACCATAGAACCCTATGCGCAGATGATTATATTATTTTTTTTTATTATAATGAAATTTCTCATTTGACGTTAAAAGTTTCTACCTGAGACTTGAACTCGGATCGCTGGATTCAGAGTCCCGAGTGCTATCGCCATTACACCATAGAACCCTATGCGCAGATGATTATATTATTTTTTATTATAATGAAATTTCTCATTTTACGTTTTTCTACCGAGACTTGAACTCGGATCGCTGGATTCAAGTCCAGAGTGCTAATTACACCATAGAACCCTATGCATTTATATTATTTTTTTTATTATAATGAAATTTCTCATTTGACGTTAAAAGGTTCTACCGAGACTTGAACTCGGATCGCTGGATTCAGAGTCCAGAGTGCTAGCCATTACACCATAGAACCCTATGCGCAGATGATTATATTATTTTTTTATTATAATGAAATTTCTCATTTGACGTTAAAATGTTCTACCGAGACTTGAACTCGGATCGCTGGATTCAGAGTCCAGAGAAATTTCTAGCCATTACACCATAGAACCCTATGCGCAGATGATTATATTATTTTTTTTATTATAATGAAATTTCTCATTTGACGTTAAAAGGTTCTACCGAGACTTGAACTCGGATCGCTGGATTCAGAGTCCAGCCATTACACCATAGAACCCTATGCCATTATTATATTATTTTTTATTATAATGAAATTTCTCATTTGACGAACCCTTGAACTCGGATCGCAGATGATTATATTATTTTTTTTTTTATTATAATGAAATTTCTCATTTGACGTTAAAAGGTTCTACCGAGACTTGAACTCGGATCGCTGGATTCAGAGTCCAGAGTGCTAGCCATTACACCATAGAACCCTATGCGCATTTATGATTATATTATTTTTTTATTATAATGAAATTTCTCATTTGACGTTAAAAGGTTCTACCGAGACTTGAACTCGGATCGCTGGATTCAGAGTCCAGAGTGCTAGCCATTACACCATAGAACCCTATGCGCAGATGATTATATTATTTTTTTTTTTTTCTCATTATAATGAAATTTCTCATTTGACGTTAAAATGTTTCTACCGAGACTTGAACTCGGATCGCTGGATTCAGAGTCCAGAGTGCTAGCCATTACACCATAGAACCCTATGCGCAGATGATTATATTATTTTTTTATTATAATGAAATTTCTCATTTGACGTTAAAAGGTTCTACCGAGACTTGAACTCGGATCGCTGGATTCAGAGTCCAGAGTGCTAGCCATTACACCATAGAACCCTATGCGCAGATGATTATATTATTTTTTTTATTATAATGAAATTTCTCATTTGACGTTAAAAGGTTCTACCGAGACTTGAACTCGGATCGCTGGATTCAGAGTCCAGAGTGCTAGCCATTACACCATAGAACCCTATGCGCAGATGATTATATTATTTTTTTATTATAATGAAATTTCTCATTTGACGTTAAAAGGTTCTACCGAGACTTGAACTCGGATCGCTGGATTCAGAGTCCAGAGTGCTAGCTCATTACAAAGGTTCATTGAGAACCCTATGCGCAGATGATTATATTATTTTTTTTATTATAATGAAATTTCTCATTTGACGTTAAAAGGTTCTACTGAGACTTGAACTCGGATCGCTGGATTCAGAGTCCAGAGTGCTAGCCATTACACCATAGAACCCTATGCGCATATGATTATATTATTTTTTATTATAATGAAATTTCTCATTTGACGTTAAAATGTTCTACCGAGACTTGAACTCGGATCGCTGGATTCAGAGTCCAGAGTGCTAGCCATTACACCATAGAACCCTATGCGCAGATGATTATATTATTTTTTTATTATAATGAAATTTCTCATTTGACGTTAAAGGTTCTACCGAGACTTGAACTCGGATCGCTGGATTCAGAGTCCAGAGTGCTAGCCATTACACCATAGAACCCTATGCGAGATGATTATATTATTTTTTATTATAATGAAATTTTCTCATTTGACGTTAAAGGTTCTACCGAGACTTGAACTCGGATCGCTGGATTCAGAGTCCAGAGTGCTAGCCATTACACCATAGAACCCTATGCGCAGATGATTATATTATTTTTTTTATTATTAAATGAAATTTCTCATTTGACGTTAAAAGGTTCTACCGAGACTTGAACTCGGATCGCTGGATTCAGAGTCCAGAGTGCTAGCCATTACACCATAGAACCCTATGCGCAGATGATTATATTATTTTTTTATTATAATGAAATTTCTCATTTGACGTTAAAATGTTCTAACAGTTGAACTCGGATCGCTGGATTCAGAGACTTGAACTCATAGATCCCTGGATTTAGAGTCCAGATTATAATGAAATTTCTCATTTGACGTTAAAGGTTCTACCGATACTTGAACTCCGCTGGATTCAGAGTCGCAGATGATTATATTATTTTTTTTTATTATAATGAAATTTCTCATTTGACGTTAAAAGGTTCTACCGAGACTTGAACTCGGATCGCTGGATTCAGAGTCCAGAGTGCTAGCCATTACACCATAGAACCCTATGCGCAGATGATTATATTATTTTTTTTATTATTATAATGAAATTTCTCATTTGACGTTAAAAGGTTCTACGCAGATGATTATATTATTTTTTTATTATAATGAAATTTCTCATTTGACTTGAAACTCGGATCGCTGGATTCAGAGTCCAGAGTGCTAGCCATTACACCATAGAACCCATTTGACGTTAAAATGCTACCGAGACTTGAACTCGATGATTCATATTATTTTTTTTTATATTATAATGAAATTTCTCATTTGACGTTAAAAGGTTCTACCGAGACTTGAACTCGGATCGCTGGATTCAGAGTCCAGAGTGCTAGCCATTACACCATAGAACCCTATGCGCAGATGATTATATTATTTTTTTATTATAATGAAATTTCTCATTTGACGTTAAAAGGTTCTACCGAGACTTGAACTCGGATCGCTGGATTCAGAGTCCAGAGTGCGCTAGCCATTACACCATAGAACCCTATGCGCAGATGATTATATTATTTTTTTATTATAATGAAATTTCTCATTTGACGTTAAAAGGTTCTACCGAGACTTGAACTCGGATCGCTGGATTCAGAGTCCAGAGTGCTAGCCATTACACCATAGAACCCTATGCGCTGGAGATGATTATATTATTTTTTTTTTTTTATTATAATGAAATTTCTCATTTGACGTTAAAAAGTTCTACCGAGACTTGAACTCGGATCGCTGGATTCAGAGTCCAGAGTGCTAGCCATTACACCATAGCACCCTATGCGCAGATGATTATTTTATTTTTTTTTTATTATAATGAAATTTCTCATTTGACGTTAAACGGCTCTACCGAGACTTGAACTCGGATCGCTGGATTCAGAGTCCAGAGTGCTAGCTATTACACCATAGAACCCTATGCGCAGATGATTATATTATTTTTTTTATTATAATGAAATTTCTCATTTGACGTTAAAAGGTTCTAACGAGACTTGAACTCGGATTGCTGGATTCAGAGTCCAGAGTGCTAGCCATTACACCATAGCACCCTATGCGCAGATGATTATATTATTTTTTTTATTATAATAAAATTTCTCATTTGACGTTAAAAGGTTCTAACGAGACTTGAACTCGGATCGCTGGATTCAGAGTCCAGAGTGCTAGCCATTACACCATAGAACCCTATGCGCAGATGATTATATTATTTTTTTTATTATAATTAAATTTCTCATTTGACGTTAAAAGGTTCTACCGAGACTTGAACTCGGATCGCTGGATTCAGAGTCCAGAGTGCTAGCCATTACACCATAGAACCCTATGCGCAGATGATTATATTATTTTTTATTATAATGAAATTTCTCATTTGACGTTAAAAGGTTCTACCGAGACTTGAACTCGGATCGCTGGATTCAGAGTCCAGAGTGCTAGCCATTACACCATAGAACCCTATGCGCAGATGATTATATTATTTTTTTTATTATAATGAAATTTCTCATTTGACGTTAAATGGTTCTACCAAGACTTGAACTCGGATCGCTGGATTCAGAGTCCAGAGTGCTAGCCATTACACCATAGAACCCTATGCCCATATGATTATATTATTTTTTTTTTATTATAATGAAATTTCTCATTTGACGTTAAAAGGTTCTACCGAGACTTGAACTCGGATCGCTGGATTCAGAGTCCAGAGTGCTAGCCATTACACCATAGAACCCTATGCGCAGATGATTATATTATTTTTTTATTATAATGAAATTTCTCATTTGACGTTAAAGGTTCTACCGAGACTTGAACTCGGATCGCTGGATTCAGAGTCCAGAGTGCTAGCCATTACACCATAGAACCCTATGCGCAGATGATTATTATATTTTTTTTCATTATAATGAAATTTCTCATTTGACGTTAAAGGTTCTACTCATTTGAGAAAAGTTCTTGAACTCGGATCGCTGGATTCAGAGTCCAGAGAGTGCTATGCCATTTACACCATAGAACCCTATGCGCAGATGATTATATTATTTTTTTATTATAATGAAATTTCTCATTTGACGTTAAAAGGTTCTACCGAGACTTGAACTCGGATCGCTGGATTCAGAGTCCAGAGTGCTAGCCATTACACCATAGAACCCTATGCGCAGATGATTATATTATTTTTTTATTATAATGAAATTTCTCATTTGACGTTAAAAGGTTCTACCGAGACTTGAACTCCATTACACCACAGATCGCTGGATTCAGAGTCCAGAATGCTATTTGACGTTACTACCATAGAACCCTATGCGCAGATGATTATATTATTTTTTTATTATAATGAAATTTCTCATTTGACGTTAAAAGGTTCTACCGAGACTTGAACTCGGATCGCTGGATTCAGAGTCCAGAGTTACCATAGAACCCTAGCCATTTATACCATAGAACCCTATCGCGCAGATGATTATATTATTTTTTTTTTTTATTATAATGAAATTTCTCATTTGACGTTAAAAGGTTCTACCGAGACTTGAACTCGGATCGCTGGATTCAGAGTCCAGAGTGCTAGCCATTACACCATAGAACCCTATGCGCAGATGATTATATTATTTTTTTATTATAATGAAATTTCTCATTTGACGTTAAAAGGTTCTACCGAGACTTGAACTCGGATCGCTGGATTCAGAGTCCAGAGTGCTAGCCATTACACCATAGAACCCTATGCGCAGATGATTATATTATTTTTTTTATTATAATGAAATTTCTCATTTGACGTTAAAGGTTCTACCGAGACTTGAACTCGGATCGCTGGATTCAGAGTCCAGAGTGCTAGCCATTACACCATAGAACCCTATGCGCAGATGATTATATTATTTTTTTATTATAATGAAATTTCTCATTTGACGTTAAAAGGTTCTACCGAGACTTGAACTCGGATCGCTGGATTCAGAGTCCAGAGTGCTAGCCATTACACCATAGAACCCTATGCGCAGATGATTATATTATTTTTTTATTATAATGAAATTTCTCATTTGACGTTAAAATGTTCTACCGAGACTTGAACTCGGATCGCTGGATTCAGAGTCCAGAGTGCTAGCCATTACACCATAGAACCCTATGCGCAGATGATTATATTATTTTTTTTTAATAATGAAATTTCTCATTTGACGTTAAAAGGTTCTACCGAGACTTGAACTCGGATCGCTGGATTCAGAGTCCAGAGTGCTAGCCATTACACCATAGAACCCTCATTTTGACGTTAAAAGGTTCAACTCGGATGATTATATTATTTTTTTGATTATTTATAATGAAAATTTCTCATTTGACGTTAAAAGGTTCTACCGAGACTTGAACTCGGATCGCTGGATTCAGAGTCCAGAGTGCTAGCCATTACACCATAGAACCCTATGCGCAGATGATTATATTATTTTTTTATTATAATGAAATTTCTCATTTGACGTTAAAAGGTTCTACCGAGACTTGAACTCGGATCGCTGGATTCAGAGTCCAGAGTGCTAGCCATTACACCATAGAACCCTATGCGCATATGATTATATTATTTTTTTATTATAATGAAATTTCTCATTTGACGTTAAAAGGTTCTACCGAGACTTGAACTCGGATCGCTGGATTCAGAGTCCAGAGTGCTAGCCATTACATAGAACATAGAACCCTATGCGAATCCAGATGATTATATTATTTTTTTTTTTTTATTATAATGAAATTTCTCATTTGACGTTAAAAGGTTCTACCGAGACTTGAACTCGGATCGCTGGATTCAGGAGTCCAGAGTGCTAGCCATTACACCATAGAACCCTATGCGCAGATGATTATATTATTTTTTTATTATAATGAAATTTCTCATTTGACGTTAAAGGTTCTACCGAGACTTGAACTCGGATCGCTGGATTCAGAGTCCAGAGTGCTAGCCATTACACCATAGAACCCTATGCGCAGATGATTATATTATTTTTTTATTATAATTTTTTATTTAAAATGTAATGAAATTTCTCATTTGACGTTAAAAGGTTCAACTCGGATCAGGAGAGTCTTGATTACTCCCTATGCGCAGATGATTATATTATTTTTTTTATTATAATGAAATTTCTCATTTGACGTTAAAAAGGTTCAGACTTGAACTCGGATCGCTGGATTCAGAGTCCAGAGTTTACACCATAGAACCCTATGCGCAGATGATTATATTATTTTTTTATTATAATGAAATTTCTCATTTGACGTTAAAAGGTTCTACCGAGACTTGAACTCGGATCGCTGGATTCAGAGTCCAGAGTGCTGCACCATAGAACCCTATTATTATTATTTATTTTTTATATAATGAAATTTCCATTTGAGTTAACCCTTGAACTGGATCGCTGGATTCAGAGATGATTATATTTTTTTTATTTTTTTATTATAATGAAATTTCTCATTTGACGTTAAAAGGTTCTACCGAGACTTGAACTCGGATCGCTGGATTCAGAGTCCAGAGTGCTAGCCATTACACCATAGAACCCTATGCGCAGATGATTATATTATTTTTTTATTATAATGAAATTTCTCATTTGACGTTAAAAGGTTTCTACCGAGACTTGAACTCGGATCGCTGGATTCAGAGTCCAGAGTGCTAGCCATTACACCATAGAACCCTATGCGCAGATGATTATATTATTTTTTTATTATAATGAAATTTCTCATTTGACGTTAAAAAGTTCTACAGAGACTTGAACTCGGATCGCTGGATTCAGAGTCCAGAGTGCTATTTTTTATTACAATGAAATTTCATAGAACCCTATGCGCAGATGATTATATTATTTTTTTATTATAATGAAATTTCTCATTTGACGTTAAAAATGTTCTACCGAGACTTGAACTCGGATCGCTGGATTCAGAGTCCAGAGTGCTAGCCATTACACCATAGAACCCTATGCGCAGATGATTATATTATTTTTTTATTATAATGAAATTTCTCATTTGACGTTAAAAGGTTCTACCGAGACTTGAACTCGGATCGCTGGATTCAGAGTCCAGAGTGCTAGCCATTACACCATAGAACCCTATGCGCAGATGATTATATTATTTTTTTATTATAATGAAATTTCTCATTTGACGTTAAAAGGTTCTACCGAGAGTCTTGAACTCGGATCGATTCAGAGTCCAGAGTGCTAGATCCATTCAGAGTCCATAGAACCCTATGCGCAGATGATTATATTATTTTTTTTATAATGAAATTTCTCATTTGACGTTAAAAGGTTCTACCGAGACTTGAACTCGGATCGCTGGATTCAGAGTCCAGAGTGCTAGCCATTACACCATAGAACCCTATGCGCAGATGATTATATTATTTTTTTTATTATAATGAAATTTCTCATTTGACGTTAAAATGTTCTACCGAGACTTGAACTCGGATCGCTGGATTCAGAGTCCAGAGTGCTAGCCATTACACCATAGAACCCTATGCGCAGATGATTATATTATTTTTTTTATTATAATGAAATTTCTCATTTGACGTTAAAAGGTTCTACCGAGACTTGAACTCGGATCGCTGGATTCAGAGTCCAGAGTGCTAGCCATTACACCATAGAACCCTATGCGCAGATGATTATATTATTTTTTTATTATAATGAAATTTCTCATTTGACGTTAAAAGGTTCTACCGAGACTTGAACTCGGATCGCTGGATTCAGAGTCCAGAGTGCTAGCCATTACACCATAGAACCCTATGCGCAGATGATTATATTATTTTTTTATTATAATGAAATTTCTCATTTGACGTTAAAAGGTTCTACCTACTTGAGACTTGAACTCGGATCGCTGGATTCAGAGTCCAGAGTGCTAGCCATTACACCATAGAACCCTATGCGCAGATGATTATATTATTTTTTTTATTATAATGAAATTTCTCATTTGACGTTAAAAGGTTCTACCGAGACTTGAACTCGGATCGCTGGATTCAGAGTCCAGAGTGCTAGCCATTACACCATAGAACCCTATGCGCAGATGATTATATTATTTTTTTTATTATAATGAAATTTCTCATTTGACGTTAAAAGGTTCTAACGAGACTTGAACTCGGATCGCTGGATTCAGAGTCCAGAGTGCTAGCCATTACACCATAGAACCCTATCCGCAGATGATTATATTATTTTTTTTATTATAATGAAATTTCTCATTTGACGTTAAAAGGTTCTACCGAGACTTGAACTCGGATCGCTGGATTCAGAGTCCAGAGTGCTAGCCATTACACCATAGAACCCTATGCGCAGATGATTATATTATTTTTTTATTATAATGAAATTTCTCATTTGACGTTAAAAGGTTCTACCGAGACTTGAACTCGGATCGATCGCTGATTCAGAGTCCAGAGTGCTTATATTATTTTTTTTTATTATAATGCCATTTGACGTTAAAATGTTCTACCGAGACTTTGAACTCGGATCGCTGGATTCAGAGCCCAGAGTGCTAGCCATTACATAGAACCCTATGCGAATATAATTATTTATTTTTTATTATAATGAAATTTCTCATTTGACGTTAAAATGTTCTACCGAGACTTGAACTCGGATCGCTGGATTCAGAGTCCAGAGTGCTAGCCATTACACCATAGAACCCTATGCGCAGATGATTATATTTTTTTTATTATAATGAAATTTCTCATTTGACGTTAAAAGGTTCTACAGACTTGAACTCGGATCGCTGGATTCAGAGTCCAGAGTGCTAGCCATTACACCATAGAACCCTATGCGAAGATGATTATATTATTTTTTTTATTATAATGAAATTTCTCCGATTTGACGTTAAAAGGTTCTACCGATAGAACCCTATGAACTCGGATCGCTGGATTCAGAGTCCAGAGAGTGCTAGCCATTACACCATAGAACCCTATGCGAAGATGATTATATTATTTTTTTATTATAATGAAATTTCTCATTTGACGTTAAAAATGTTCTACCGAGACTTGAACTCGGATCGCTGGATTCAGAGTCCAGAGTGCTAGCCATTACACCATAGAACCCTATGCGCAGATGATTATATTATTTTTTTTTTATAATGAAATTTCTCATTTGACGTTAAAAAGGTTCTACCGAGACTTGAACTCGGATCGCTGGATTCAGAGTCCAGAGTGCTAGCCATTACACCATAGAACCCTATGCGACGATGATTATATTATTTTTTTATTATAATGAAATTTCTCATTTGACGTTAAAAGGTTCTACCGAGACTTGAACTCGGATCGCTGGATTCAGAGTCCAGAGTGCTAGCCATTACACCATAAGAACCCTATGCGCAGATGATTATATTATTTTTTTATTATAATGAAATTTCTCATTTGACGTTAAAAGGTTCTACCGAGACTTGAACTCGGATCGCTGGATTCAGAGTCCAGAGTGCTAGCCATTACACCATAGAACCCTATGCGCAGATGATTATATTATTTTTTTTATAATAAAAATTTCTCATTTGACGTTAAAAGGTTCTACCGAGACTTGAACTCGGATCGCTGGATTCAGAGTCCAGAGTGCTAGCCATTACACCATAGAACCCTATGCGCAGATGATTATATTATTTTTTTATTATAATGAAATTTCTCATTTGACGTTAAATGTTCTAGAGTCCAGAGACTTGAACTCGGATCGCTGATGATTCAGAGTTTTTATTATAATGCTAGCCATTACACCATAGAACCCTATGCGCAGATGATTATATTATTTTTTTTATTATTTTATTATAAATTTCTCATTTGACGTTAAAAGGTTCTACCGAGACTTGAACTCGGATCGCTGGATTCAGAGTCCAGAGTGCTAGCCATTACACCATAGAACCCTATGCGCAGATGATTATATTATTTTTTTATTATAATGAAATTTCTCATTTGACGTTAAAAGGTTCTACCGAGACTTGAACTCGGATCGCTGGATTCAGAGTCCAGAGTGCTAGCCATTACACCATAGAACCCTATGCGCAGATGATTATATTATTTTTTTATTATAATGAAATTTCTCATTTGACGTTAAAAGGTTCTACCGAGACTTGAACTCGGATCGCTGGATTCAGAGTCCAGAGTGCTAGCCATTACACCATAGAACCCTATGCGCAGATGATTATATTATTTTTTTATTATAATGAAATTTCTCATTTGACGTTAAAAGGTTCTCATTGAACTCGGATCGCTGGATTCAGAGTCCAAGTGCTAGCCATTACACCATAGAACCCTCTATTATTTTTTTTATTATAATGAAATTTCTCATTTGACGTTAAAAGGTTCTACCGAGACTTGAACTCGGATCGCTGGATTCAGAGTCCAGAGTGCTAGCCATTACACCATAGAACCCTATGCGCAGATGATTATATTATTTTTTTTATTATAATGAAATTTCTCATTTGACGTTAAAAGGTTCTACCGAGACTTGAACTCGGGATCGCTGGATTCAGAGTCCAGAGTGCTAGCCATTACACCATAGAACCCTATGCGCAGATGATTATATTATTTTTTTATTATAATGAAATTTCTCATTTGACGTTAAAAGGTTCTACCGTGATTTGAACTCGGATCGCTGGATTCAGAGTCCAGAGTGCTAGCCATTACACCATAGAACCCTATGAACAGATGATTATATTATTTTTTTATTATAATGAAATTTCATTTTGACGTTAAAAGGTTCTACCGAGACTTGAACTCGGATCGCTGGATTCAGAGTCCAGAGTGCTAGCCATTACATAGAACCCTATGCGCAGATGATTATATTATTTTTTTTATTATAATGAAATTTCTCATTTGACGTTAAAAGGTTCTACCGAGACTTGAACTCGGATCGCTGATTCAGAGTCCAGATGCTATTACACCATAGAACCCTATGCGCAGATGATTATATTATTTTTTTTATTATAATGAAATTTCTCATTTGACGTTAAAAGGTTCAACCGAGACTTGAACTCGGATCGCTGGATTCAGAGTCCAGAGTGCTAGCCATTACACCATAGAACCCTATGCGCAGATGATTATTTATATTATTTTTTTTATTATAATGAAATTTCTCATTTGACGTTAAAAGGTTCTACCGAGACTTGAACTCGGATCGCTGGATTCAGAGTCCAGAGTGCTAGCCATTACACCATAGAACCCTATGCGCAGATGATTATATTATTTTTTTTTATTATAATGAAATTTCTCATTTGACGTTAAAAGGTTCTACCGAGACTTGAACTCGGATCGCTGGATTCAGAGTCCAGAGTGCTAGCCATTACACCATAGAACCCTATGCGAAGATGATTATATTATTTTTTTATTATAATGAAATTTCTCATTTGACGTTAAAAGTTTCTACTGAGACTTGAACTCGGATCGCTGGATTCAGAGTCCAGAGTGCTAGCCATTACACCATAGAACCATAGAATGCGCAGATGATTATATTATTTTTTTATTATAATTTTTTTGACGTTAAAAGGTTCTAATGAACTCGGATCGCTGGATTCAGAGTCCAGAGTGCTTGACACCATAGAACCCTATGCGCAGATGTTTATATTATATTTTTATTATAATGAAAATTTCTCATTTGACGTTAAAAGGTTCTACCGAGACTTGAACTCGGATCGCTGGATTCAGAGTCCAGAGTCCTAGCCATTACACCATAGAACCCTATGCGCAGATGATTATATTATTTTTTTTATTATAATGAAATTTCTCATTTGACGTTAAAAGGTTCTACTGAGACTTGAACTCGGATCGCTGGATTCAGAGTCCAGAGTGCTAGCCATTACACCATAGAACCCTATGCGCAGATGATTATATTATTTTTTTATTATAATGAAATTTCTCATTTGACGTTAAAAGGTTCTACCGAGACTTGAACTCGGATCGCTGGATTCAGAGTCCAGAGTGCTAGCCATTACACCATAGAACCCTACCGAGACGAACTCGGAGATGAGTTATATTATTTTTTATTTTTTTTATTATAATGAAATTTCTCATTTGACGTTAAAGGTTTCTACTGAGACTTGAACTCGGATCGCTGGATTCAGAGTCCAGAGTGCTAGCCATTACACCATAGAACCCTATGCGCAGATGATTATATTATTTTTTTATTATAATGAAATTTCTCATTTGACGTTAAAAGGTTCTACCGAGACTTGAACTCGGATCGCTGGATTCAGAGTCCAGAGTGCTAGCCATTACACCATAGAACCCTATGCGCAGATGATTATATTATTTTTTTTATTATAATGAAATTTCTCATTTGACGTTAAAAGGTTCTACCGAGACTTGAACTCGGATCGCTGGATTCAGAGTCCAGAGTGCTAGCCATTACACCATAGAACCCTATGCGCAGATGATTATATTATTTTTTTTATTATAATGAAATTTCTCATTTGACGTTAAAAGGTTCTACCGAGACTTGAACTCGGATCGCTGGATTCAGAGTCCAGAGTGCTAGCCATTACACCATAGAACCCTATGCGCAGATGATTATATTATTTTTTTATTATAAAAAGGTTCTACCGAAAACTTTCATTTGACGTTAAATAGAACCCTTCTGACTCATTTTGACGTTAAAGACTTGAACTCGGATCGCTGGATTCAGAGTCCAGAGTGCTAGCCATTACAAATTACATAGAACCCTATGCGCAGATGATTATATTATTTTTTTTTTTATTATAATGAAATTTCTCATTTGACGTTAAAAAGGTTCTACCGAGACTTGAACTCGATCGCTGGATTCAGAGTCCAGAGTTGTAGCCATTACACCATAGAACCCTATGCGCAGATGATTATATTATTTTTTTATTATAATGAAATTTCTCATTTGACGTTAAAAGGTTCTACCGAGACTTGAACTCGGATCGCTGGATTCAGAGTCCAGAGTGCTAGCCATTACACCATAGAACCCTATGCGCGATGATTATATTATTTTTTTATTATAATGAAATTTCTCATTTGACGTTAAAAGGTTCTACTGAGACTTGAACTCGGATCGCTGGATTCAGAGTCCAGAGTGCTAGCCATTACACCATAGAACCCTATGCGCAGATGATTATATTATTTTTTTATTATAATGAAATTTCTCATTTGACGTTAAAAAGGTTCTACTGAGACTTGAACTCGGATCGCTGGATTCAGAGTCCAGAGTGCTAGCCATTACACCATAGAACCCTATGCGCAGATGATTATATTATTTTTTTTTATTATAATGAAATTTCATTTGACGTTAAAATGTTCTACTGAGACTTGAACTCGGATCGCTGGATTCAGAGTCCAGAGTGCTAGCCATTACACCATAGAACCCTATGCGCAGATGATTATATTATTTTTTTATTATAATGAAATTTCTCATTTGACGTTAAAAGGTTCTACCGAGACTTGAACTCGGATCGCTGGATTCAGAGTCCAGAGTGCTAGCCATTACACCATAGAACCCTATGCGCAGATGATTATATTATTTTTTTATTATAATGAAATTTCATTTGACGTTAAAAGTCCTACTGAGACTTGAACTCGGATCGCTGGATTCAGAGTCCAGAGAACCATATTAATATGATTATTTTATTTTTTATTATAATGAAATTTCATTTGACGTTAGAACCCTATTCAGAGATGATTATATTATTTTTTTATTTTTTTTTTATAATGAAATTTCTCATTTGACGTTAAAAGGTTCTACTGAGACTTGAACTCGGATCGCTGGATTCAGAGTCCAGAGTGCTAGCCATTACACCATAGAACCCTATGCGCAGATGATTATATTATTTTTTTTATTATAATGAAATTTCTCATTTGACGTTAAAAGGTTCTACCGAGACTTGAACTCGGATCGCTGGATTCAGAGTCCAGAGTGCTAGCCATTACACCATAGAACCCTATGCGCAAATGATTATATTATTTTTTTTATTATAATGAAATTTCTCATTTGACGTTAAAAGGTTCTACTGAGACTTGAACTCGGATTGTTGGATTCAGAGACCAGAGTGCTAGCCATTACACCATAGAACCCTATGCGAATATAATTAATTTATTTTTTTTATTATAATGAAATTTCTCATTTGACGTTAAAAGGTTCTACTGAGACTTGAACTCGGATTGTTGGATTCAGAGACCAGAGTGCTAGCCATTACACCATAGAACCCTATGCGAATAGATGATTATATTATTTTTTTATTATAATGAAATTTCTCATTTGACGTTAAAAGGTTCTACCGAGACTTGAACTCGATCGCTGATTCAGAGTCCAGAGTGCTAGCCATTACACCATAGAACCCTATGCGCAGATGATTATATTATTTTTTTTATTATAATGAAATTTCTCATTTGACGTTAAAAGGTTCTACTGAGACTTGAACTCGGATCGCTGGATTCAGAGTCCAGAGTGCTAGCCATTACACCATAGAACCCTATGCGCAGATGATTATATTATTTTTTATTATAATGAAATTTCTCATTTGACGTTAAAAGGTTCTACCGAGACTTGAACTCGGATCGCTGGATTCAGAGTCCAGAGTGCTAGCCATTACACCATAGAACCCTATGCGCAGATGATTATATTATTTTTTTATTATAATGAAATTTCTCATTTGACGTTAAAAGGTTCTACCGAGACTTGAACTCGGATCGCTGGATTCAGAGTCCAGAGTGCTAGCCATTACACCATAGAACCCTATGCGCAGATGATTATATTATTTTTTTTATTATAATGAAATTTCATTTGACGTTAAAAGGTTCTACCGAGACTTGAACTCGGATCGCTGATTCAGAGTCCAGAGTGCTAGCCATTACACCATAGAACCCTATGCGCAGATGATTATATTATTTTTTTATTATAATGAAATTTCTCATTTGACGTTAAAAGGTTCTACCGAGACTTGAACTCGGATCGCTGGATTCAGAGTCCAGAGTGCTAGCCATTACACCATAGAACCCTATGCGAGATGATTATATTATTTTTTTTATTATAATGAAATTTCTCATTTGACGTTAAAAGGTTCTACCGAGACTTTTGAACTCGGATCGCTGGATTCAGAGTCCAGAGTGCTAGCCATTACACCATAGAACCCTATGCGCAGATGATTATATTATTTTTTATTATAATGAAATTTCTCATTTGACGTTAAAAGGTTCTACTCGAGATTCTTGAACTAGAACCCTATGGAAGATGATTATCGCTGGAGTCCAGAGTGCAGATCGCTGGATTACACTATTGTACATAGAACCCTATGCGCAGATGATTATATTATTTTTTATTATAATGAAATTTCTCATTTGACGTTAAAAGGTTCTACTGAGACTTGAACTCGGATCGCTGGATTCAGAGTCCAGAGTGCTAGCCATTACACCATAGAACCCTATGCGCAGATGATTATATTATTTTTTTTATTATAATGAAATTCTCATTTGACGTTAAAAGTTCTACCGAGACTTGAACTCGGATCGCTGGATTCAGAGTCCAGAGTGCTAGCCATTACACCATAGAACCCTATGCGCAGATGATTATATTATTTTTTTTTATTATAATGAAATTTCTCATTTGACGTTAAAAGGTTCTACCGAGACTTGAACTCGGATCGCTGGATTCAGAGTCCAGAGTGCTAGCCATTACACCAGAACCCTATGCGCAGATGATTATATTATTTTTTTTATTATAATGAAATTTCTCATTTGACGTTAAAAGGTTCTACTGAGACTTGAACTCGGATCGCTGGATTCAGAGTCCAGAGTGCTAGCCATTACACCATAGAACCCTATGCGAAGATAATTATTTATTTTTTTATTATAATGAAATTTCTCATTTGACGTTAAAAGGTTCTACCCAGACTTGAACTCGGATCGCTGGATTCAGAGTCCAGAGTGCTAGCCATTACACCATAGAACCCTATGCGAAGATGATTATATTATTTTTTTTTATTATAATGAAATTTCTCATTTGACGTTAAAAGGTTCTACCGAGACTTGAACTCGGATCGCTGGATTCAGAGTCCAGAGTGCTAGCCATTACACCATAGAACCCTATGCGCAGATGATTATATTATTTTTTTATTATAATGAAATTTCTCATTTGACGTTAAAAGGTTCTACCGAGACTTGAACTCGGATCGCTGGATTCAGAGTCCAGAGTGCTAGCCATTACACCATAGAACCCTATGCGCAGATGATTATATTATTTTTTTATTATAATGAAATTTCTCATTTGACGTTAAAAGGTTCTACCGAGACTTGAACTCGATCGCTGGATTCAGAGTCCAGAGTGCTAGCCATTACACCATAGAACCCTATGCGACGATGATTATATTATTTTTTATTATAATGAAATTTCTCATTTGACGTTAAAAGGTTCTACCGAGACTTGAACTCGGATCGCTGGATTCAGAGTCCAGAGTGCTAGCCATTACACCATAGAACCCTATGCGCAGATGATTATATTATTTTTTATTATAATGAAATTTCTCATTTGACGTTAAAAGGTTCTACCGAGACTTGAACTCGGATCGCTGGATTCAGAGTCCAGAGTGCTAGCCATTACACCATAGAACCCTATGCGCAGATGATTATATTATATTTTTTATTTTTTTTCTCATTTGACGTTAAAAGGTGAAAGACTTGAACTCGGATCGCTGGATTTCAGACGTTAAAAGAACCTATGCGCAGATGATATTATTTTTTATTATAATGAAATTTCTCATTTGACGTTAAAAGGTTCTACCGAGACTTGAACTCGGATCGCTGGATTCAGAGTCCAGAGTGCTAGCCATTACACCATAGAACCCTATGCGCAGATGATTATATTATTTTTTTATTATAATGAAATTTCTCATTTGACGTTAAAATGTTCTACCGAGATTTAAACTCGGATCGCTGGATTCAGAGTCCAGAGTGCTAGCCATTACACCATAGAACCCTATGCGCAGATGATTATATTATTTTTTTATTATAATGAAATTTCTCATTTGACGTTAAAATGGTTCTACTGAGACTTGAACTCGGATCGCTGGATTCAGAGTCCAGAGTGCTAGCCATTACACCATAGAACCCTATGCGAAGATAATTAATTTATTTTTTTTATTATAATGAAATTTCTCATTTGAAGTTAAAAGTTTCTACCTAGACTTGAACTCGGATTGCTGGATTCAGAGTCCAGAGTGCTAGCCATTACACCATAGAACCCTATGCGAAGATAATTATATTATTTTTTTTATTATAATGAAATTTCTCATTTGACGTTAAAAGGTTCAACCGAGACTTGAACTCGGATCGCCGGATTCAGAGTCCGGAGTGCAATCCATTACACCATAGAACCCTATGCGACGATAATTATATTATTATTTTATTATAATGAAATTTCTCATTTGACGTTAAAAGGTTCTACCCAGACTTGAACTCGGATCGCTGGATTCAGAGTCCAGAGTGCTAGCCATTACACCATAGAACCCTATGCGCAGATGATTATATTATTTTTTTTATTATAATGAAATTTCTCATTTGACGTTAAAAGGTTCTACCGAGACTTGAACTCGGATCGCTGGATTCAGAGTCCAGAGTGCTAGCCATTACACCATAGAACCCTATGCGCAGATGATTATATTATTTTTTATTATAATGAAATTTCTCATTTGACGTTAAAAGGTTCTACCGAGACTTGAACTCGGATCGCTGGATTCAGAGTCCAGAGTGCTAGCCATTACACCATAGAACCCTATGCAGATGATTATATTATTTTTTTTATTATAATGAAATTTCTCATTTGACGTTAAAAGGTTCTACCGAGACTTGAACTCGGATCGCTGGATTCAGAGTCCAGAGTGCTAGCCATTACACCATAGAACCCTATGCGCAGATGTTTATATTATTTTTTTTATTATAATGAAATTTCTCATTTGACGTTAAAAGGTTCAACCGAGATTTGAACTCGGATCGCCGGATTCAGAGTCCGGAGTGCAATCCATTACACCATAGAACCCTATGCGACGATAATTATATTATTATTTTATTATAATGAAATTTCTCATTTGACGTTAAAAGGTTCTACCCAGACTTGAACTCGGATCGCTGGATTCAGAGTCCAGAGTGCTAGCCATTACACCATAGAACCCTATGCGCAGATGATTATATTATTTTTTTTATTATAATGAAATTTCTCATTTGACGTTAAAAGGTTCTACAGAGACTTGAACTCGGATCGCTGGATTCAGAGTCCAGAGTGCTAGCCATTACACCATAGAACCCTATGCGCAGATGATTATATTATTTTTTTATTATAATGAAATTTCTCATTGACGTTAAAAGGTTCTACTGAGACTTGAACTCGGATCGCTGGATTCAGAGTCCAGAGTGCTAGCCATTACACCATAGAACCCTATGCGCAGATGATTATATTATTTTTTTTTTATAATGAAATTTCTCATTTGACGTTAAAATGTTCTACCGAGACTTGAACTCGATCGCTGGATTCAGAGTCCAGAGTGCTAGCCATTACACCATAGAACCCTATGCGCAGATGATTATTTATTTTTTTTTTATTATAATGAAATTTCTCATTTGACGTTAAAAATGTTCTACCGAGACTTGAACTCGGATCGCTGGATTCAGAGTCCAGAGTGCTAGCCATTACACCATAGAACCCTATGCGCAGATGATTATATTATTTTTTTTATTATAATGAAATTTCTCATTTGATAAAGGTTCTACCGAGACTTGAACTCGGATCGCTGGATTCAGAGTCCAGACGTTTAAAAGAACCCTATGCAGATGATTATATTATTTTTTTATTATAATGAAATTTATCATTTGACGTTAAAATGTTCTACCGAGATTTAAACTCGGATCGCTGGATTCAGAGTCCAGAGTGCTAGCCATTACACCATAGAACCATATGCGACGATAATTATATTATTTTTTTTATTATAATGAAATTTCTCATTTGACGATAAAAGTTTCTACCGAGACTTGAACTCGGATCGCTGGATTCAGAGTCCAGAGTGCTAGCCATTACACCATAGAACACTATGCGAATATAATTATTTTAATTTTTTTATTATAATGAAATTTCTCATTTGACGTTAAAAGGTTCTACTGAGACTTGAACTCGGATCGCTTGATTCAGAGTCCAGAGTCAGAGAACCCATGCGCAGATGATTATATTATTTTTTTATTATAATGAAATTTCCATTTGACGTTAAAAGGTTCCCACTAGAAACTCGATCCCGGATTCAGAGTCCGGAGTGCTAGATTACACCATAGAACCCTATGCGATATTATTATTTATTTTTTATTATAATGAAATTTCTCATTTGACGTTAAAAGGTTCTACCGAGACTTGAACTCGGATCGCTGGATTAGAGTCCAGAGTGCTAGCCATTACACCATAGAACCCTATGCGAAGATGATTATATTATTTTTTTATTATAATGAAATTTCTCATTTGACGTTAAAAGTTCTACCGAGACTTGAACTCGGATCGCTGGATTCAGAGTCCAGAGCTGCCATTAGCCATTACACCATTGACGTTAAAAGGTCTACAGAACCCGGATGCTGGATTCAGATCCAGATTATATTATTTTTTATTTTTTATTATAATGAAATTTCTCATTTGACGTTAAAAGGTTCTACCGAGACTTGAACTCGGATCGCTGGATTCAGAGTCCAGAGTGCTAGCCATTACACCATAGAACCCTATGCGCGATGATTATATTATTTTTTTTATAATGAAATTTCTCATTTGACGTTAAAATGTTCTACCGAGACTTGAACTCGGATCGCTGGATTCAGAGTCCAGAGTGCTAGCCATTACACCATAGAACCCTATGCGCAGATGATTATATTATTTTTTATTATAATGAAATTTCTCATTTGACGTTATTAAATGTTTGAACTACCGAGACTTGAACTCGGATCGCTGGATTCAGAGTCCAGAGTGCTAGCCATTACACCATAGAACCCTATGCGAAGATGATTATATTATTTTTTTTATTATAATGAAATTTCTCATTTGACGTTAAAATGTTCTACCGAGACTTGAACTCGGATCGCTGGATTCAGAGTCCAGAGTGCTAGCCATTACACCATAGAACCCTATGCGCAGATGAATATATTATTTTTTTTATTATAATGAAATCTCTCATTTGACGTTAAAATGTTCTACTATACGAGACTTGAACTCGGATCGCTGGATTCAGAGTCCAGAGTGCTAGCCATTACACCATAGAACCCTATGCGCAGATGATTATATTATTTTTTTATTATAATGAAATTTCTCATTTGAGGTTTAAAGTTTCTACCGAGACTTGAACTCGGATCGCTGGATTCAGAGTCCTAGCCATTACACCATAGAACCCTATGCGACGATAATTATATTATTATTTTATTATAATGAAATTTCTCATTTGACGTTAAAAGGTTCTACCGAGACTTGAACTCGGATCGCTGGATTCAGAGTCCAGAGTGCTAGCCATTACACCATAGAACCCTATGCGAAGATGATTATATTATTTTTTTTATTATAATGAAATTTCTCATTTGACGTTAAAAGGTTCTACCGAGACTTGAACTCGGATCGCTGGATTCAGAGTCCAGAGTGCTAGCCATTACACCATAGAACCCTATGCGCAGATGATTATATTATTTTTTTTATTATAATGAAATTTCTCATTTGACGTTAAAATGTTCTAACGAGACTTGAACTCGGATCGCTGGATTCAGAGTCCAGAGTGCTAGCCATACACCAACCCTATGCGCAGATGATTATATTATTTTTTTTTTATTATAATGAAATTTCTCATTTGACGTTAAAAGGTTCTACCGAGACTTGAACTCGGATCGCTGGATTCAGAGTCCAGAGTGCTAGCCATTACACCATAGAACCCTATGCGCAGATGATTATATTATTTTTTTTTTATTATAATGAAATTTCTCATTTGACGTTAAAAGGTTCTACCGAGACTTGAACTCGGATCGCTGGATTCAGAGTCCAGAGTGCTAGCCATTACACCATAGAACCCTATGCGCAGATGATTATATTATTTTTTTTTTATTATAATGAAATTTCTCATTTGACGTTAAAGGTTCTACCGAGACTTGAACTCGGATCGCTGGATTCAGAGTCCAGAGTTCCATTACATAGAACCCTATGCGCAGATGATTATATTATTTTTTTATTATAATGAAATTTCTCATTTGACGTTAAAAGGTTCTTACCGAGACTTGAACTCGGATTTTTTATTATTCAGAGTCCACCAGACTTGAACTCATTGGACCATAGAACCCTATGCGATTAGATAGATTATATTATTTTTTTATTATAATGAAATTTCTCATTTGACGTTAAAAGGTTCTACCGAGACTTGAACTCGGATCGCTGGATTCAGAGTCCAGAGTGCTAGCCATTACACCATATAGAACCCTATGCGCGATGATTATATTATTTTTTTATTATAATGAAATTTCTCATTTGACGTTAAAAGGTTCTACCGAGACTTGAACTCGGATCGCTGGATTCAGAGTCCAGAGTGCTAGCCATTACAACATAGAACCCTATGCGAAGATAATTATATTATTTTTTTATTATAATGAAATTTCTCATTTGACGTTAAAGGTTCTACCGAGACTTGAACTCGGATCGCTGGATTCAGAGTCCAGAGTGCTAGCCATTACACCATAGAACCCTATGCGACGATGATTATATTATTTTTTTATTATAATGAAATTTCTCATTTGACGTTAAAAGGTTCTACCGAGACTTGAACTCGGATCGCTGGATTCAGAGTCCAGAATGCTAGCCATTACACCAGAACCCTATGCGCGATGATTATATTTTTTTTTTATTATAATGAAATTTCTCATTTGACGTTAAAAGGTTCTACTGAGACTTGAACTCGGATCGCTGGATTCAGAGTCCAGAGTGCTAGCCATTACACCATAGAACCCTATGCGAATGATTATATTATTTTTTTATTATAATGAAATTTCTCATTTGACGTTAAAAGGTTCACCGAGACTTGAACTCGGATCGCTGGATTCAGAGTCCAGAGTGCTAGCCATTACACCATAGAACCCTATGCGAACAGATGATTATATTATTTTTTTTATTATAATGAAATTTCCGTTAAAAGGTTCTACCGAGACTTGAACTCGGATCGCTGGATTCAGAGTCCAGAGTATAGAACCTATGCGAAGATTTATTTATTTTTTTATTATAATGAAATTTCTCATTTGACGTTAAAAGGTTCTACCGAGACTTGAACTCGGATCGCTGGATTCAGAGTCCAGAGTGCTAGCCATTACACCATAGAACCCTATGCGCAGATGATTATATTATTTTTTTATTATAATGAAATTTCTCATTTGACGTTAAAAGGTTCTACCGAGACTTGAACTCGGATCGCTGGATTCAGAGTCCAGAGTGCTAGCCATTACACCATAGAACCCTATGCGCAGATGATTATATTATTTTTTTATTATAATGAAATTTCTCATTTGACGTTAAAAGGTTCTACCGAGACTTGAACTCGATCGCTGGATTCAGAGTCCAGAGTGCTAGCCATTACACCATAGAACCCTATGCGCAGATGATTATATTATTTTTTATTATAATGAAATTTCTCATTTGACGTTAAAAGGTTCTACTGAGACTTGAACTCGGATCGCTGGATTCAGAGTCCAGAGTACACCATAGAACCCTATAGCCTCATTTGACGTTAAAAGGTTCCACCGAGAACCCGCTGGATTCAGAGTCCAAAGCAGATTATTATGCGCATTATTTTTTTTTTATTATAATGAAATTTCTCATTTGACGTTAAAAGGTTCTACCTAGACTTGAACTCGGATCGCTGGATTCAGAGTCCAGAGTGCTAGCCATTACACCATAGAACCCTATGCGCAGATGATTATATTATTTTTTTTATTATAATGAAATTTCTCAATTTCTCATTTGACGTTAAAATTATAATGGTTCTACCGAGACTTGAACTCGGATCGCTGGATTCAGAGTCCAGAGTGCTAGCCATTACACCATAGAACCCTATGCGAAGATGATTATATTATTTTTTTTATTATAATGAAATTTCTCATTTGACGTTAAAATGTTCTACCGAGACTTGAACTCGGATCGCTGGATTCAGAGTCCAGAGTGCTAGCCATTACAATTCATAGAACCCTATGCGAAGATGATTATATTATTTTTTTTATTATAATGAAATTTCTCATTTGACGTTAAAAGGTTCTACCGAGACTTGAACTCGGATCGCTGGATTCAGAGTCCAGAGTGCTAGCCATTACACCATAGAACCCTATGCGAGATGATTATATTATTTTTTTTATTATAATGAAATTTCTCATTTGACGTTAAAAGGTTCTACCATAGAGACTTGAACTCGGATCGCTGGATTCAGAGTCCAGAAATGTTAGCCATTACACCATAGAACCCTATGCGAAGATGATTATATTATTTTTTTATTATAATGAAATTTCTCATTTGACGTTAAAAGGTTCTACCTGAGACTTGAACTCGGATCGCTGGATTCAGAGTCCAGAGTGCTAGCCATTACACCATAGAACCCTATGCGCAGATGATTATATTATTTTTTATTATAATGAAATTTCTCATTTGACGTTAAAGGTTCTACCGAGACTTGAACTCGGATCGCTGGATTCAGAGTCCAGAGTGCTAGCCATTACACCATAGAACCCTATGCGCAGATGATTATATTATTTTTTTTATTATAATGAAATTTCTAATTTGACGTTAAAAGGTTCTACCGAGACTTGAACTCGGATCGCTGGATTCAGAGTCCGGAATACTAGCCATTACACCATAGAACCCTATGCGCAGAAGATTATATTATTTTTTTATTATAATGAAATTTCTCATTTGACGTTAAAAGGTTCTACCGAGACTTGAACTCGGATCGCTGGATTCAGAGTCCAGAGTGCTAGCCATTACACCATAGAACCCTATGCGCAGATGATTATATTATTTTTTTATTATAATGAAATTTCTCATTTGACGTTAAAAGGTTCTACCGAGACTTGAACTCGGATCGCTGGATTCAGAGTCCAGAGTGCTAGCCATTACACCATAGAACCCTATGCGCAGATGATTATATTATTTTTTTTATTATAATGAAATTTCTCATTTGACGTTAAAAGGTTCTACCGAGACTTGAACTCGGATCGCTGGATTCAGAGTCCAGAGTGCTAGCCATTACACCATAGAACCCTATGCGCAGATGATTATATTATTTTTTTTATTATAATGAAATTTCTCATTTGACGTTAAAAGGTTCTACCGAGACTTGAACTCGGATCGCTGGATTCAGAGTCCAGAGTGCTAGCCATTACACCATAGAACCCTATGCGCAGATGATTATATTATTTTTTTTTTTTATAATGAAATTTCTCATTTGACGTTAAAATGTTCTACCGAGACTTGAACTCGGATCGCTGGATTCAGAGTCCAGAGTGCTAGCCATTACACCATAGAACCCTATGCGCAGATGATTATATTATTTTTTTATTATAATGAAATTTCTCATTTGACGTTAAAAAGGTTCTACCGAGACTTGAACTCGGATCGCTGGATTCAGAGTCCAGAGTGCTAGCCATTACACCATAGAACCCTATGCGCAGATGATTATATTATTTTTTTTTTTATAATGAAATTTCTCATTTGACGTTAAAAGGTTCTACCGAGACTTGAACTCGGATCGCTGGATTCAGAGTCCAGAGTGCTAGCCATTACACCATAGAACCCTATGCGCAGATGATTATATTATTTTTTATTATAATGAAATTTCTCATTTGACGTTAAAATGTTCTACCGAGACTTGAACTCGATCGCTGGATTCAGAGTCCAGAGTGCTAGCCATTACACCATAGAACCCTATGCGCAGATGATTATATTATTTTTTTTATTATAATGAAATTTCTCATTTGACGTTAAAAGGTTCTACCGAGACTTGAACTCGGATCGCTGGATTCAGAGTCCAGAGTGCTAGCCATTACAATTCATTAGATGATTATATTATTTTTTATTATAATGAAATTTCCATTTGAGAACCCTAGACTTGAACTCGATCGATTAGAGTCCATTATTTTTTTTATATTATTTTTTTATTATAATGAAATTTCTCATTTGACGTTAAAATGTTCTACCGAGACTTGAACTCGGATCGCTGGATTCAGAGTCCAGAGTGCTAGCCATTACACCATAGAACCCTATGCGCAGATGATTATATTATTTTTTTTATTATAATGAAATTTCTCATTTGACGTTAAAAGGTTCTACCGAGACTTGAACTCGGATCGCTGGATTCAGAGTCCAGAGTGCTAGCCATTACACCATAGAACCCTATGCGCAGATGATTATATTATTTTTTTATTATAATGAAATTTCTCATTTGACGTTAAAAGGTTCTACGAGACTTGAACTCGGATCGCTGGATTCAGAGTCCAGAGTGCTAGCCATTACACCATAGAACCCTATGCGCAGATGATTATATTATTTTTTTTATTATAATGAAATTTCTCATTTGACGTTAAAAAGGTTCTACTGAGACTTGAACTCGGATCGCTGGATTCAGAGTCCAGAGTGCTAGCCATTACACCATAGAACCCTATGCGCAGATGATTATATTATTTTTTTTTATTATAATGAAATTTCTCATTTGACGTTAAACACCATAGTTCTACTGAGACTTGAACTCGGATCGCTGGATTCAGAGTCCAGAGTCTAGCCATTACACCATAGAACCCTATGCGAGATGATTATATTATTTTTTTTTATTATAATGAAATTTCATTTGACGTTAAAAGGTTCTACCGAGACTTGAACTCGGATCGCTGGATTCAGAGTCCAGAGTGCTAGCCATTACACCATAGAACCCTATGCGCAGATGATTATATTATTTTTTTTATTATAATAAAATTTCTCATTTGACGTTAAAAGGTTCTACCGAGACTTGAACTCGGATCGCTGGATTCAGAGTCCAGAGAGCTAGCCATTACACCATAGAACCCTATGCGCAGATGATTATATTATTTTTTTATTATAATGAAATTTCTCATTTGACGTTAAAAGGTTCTACCGAGACTTGAACTCGGATCGCTGGATTCAGAGTCCAGAGTGCTAGCCATTACACCATAGAACCCTATGCGCAGATGATTATATTATTTTTTTATTATAATGAAATTTCTCATTTGACGTTAAAGGTTCTACCGAGACTTGAACTCGGATCGCTGGATTCAGAGTCCAGAGTGCTAGCCATTACACCATAGAACCCTATGCGCAGATGATTATATTATTTTTTTTATTATAATGAAATTTCTCATTTGACGTTAAAATGTTCTACCGAGACTTGAACTCGGATCGCTGGATTCAGAGTCCAGAGTGCTAGCCATTACACCATAGAACCCTATGCGCAGATGATTATATTATTTTTTTTTTATTATAATGAAATTTCTCATTTGACGTTAAATGGTTCTACCGAGACTTGAACTCGGATCGCTGGATTCAGAGTCCAGTGTGCTAGCTATTACACCATAGAACCCTATGCGCAGATGATTATATTATAATGAAATTTCTCATTTGACGTTAAAAGGTTCTACCAAGACTTGAACTCGCGTCGCTGGATTCAGAGTCCAGAGTGCTAGCCATTACACCATAGAACCCTATGCGCAGATGATTATATTATTTTTTTTATTATAATGAAATTTCTCATTTGACGTTAAAAAAGTTCTACCGAGACTTGAACTCGGATCGTTGGATTCAGAGTCCAGAGTGCTAGCCATTACACCATAGAACCCGTTAAAAGGTTCTACCGCCGCATTCATGATTATATTATTTTTTTATATTATAATGAAATTTCTCATTTGACGTTAAAATGTTCTACTGAGACTTGAACTCGGATCGCTGGATTCAGAGTCCAGAGTGCTAGCCATTACACCATAGAACCCTATGCGCATATGATTATATTATTTTTTTTTTATTATAATGAAATTTCTCATTTGACGTTAAAAGGTTCTACTGAGACTTGAACTCGGATCGCTGGATTCAGAGTCCAGAGTGCTAGCCATTACACCATAGAACCCTATGCGAATATAATTATTTTATTTTTTTTATTATAATGAAATTTCTCATTTGACGTTAAAAGGTTCTACCGAGACTTGAACTCGGATCGCTGGATTCAGAGTCCAGAGTGCTAGCCATTACACCATAGAACCCTATGCGATTATATTATTTTTTTTTTTATTATAATGAAATTTCTCATTTGACGTTAAAATTATAATGTTCTACCGAGACTTGAACTCGGATCGCTGGATTCAGAGTCCAGAGTGCTAGCCATTACACCATAGAACCCTATGCGCAGATGATTATATTATTTTTTTTATTATAATGAAATTTCTCATTTGACGTTAAAAGGTTCTACCGAGACTTGAACTCGGATCGCTGGATTCAGAGTCCAGAGTGCTAGCCATTACACCATAGAACCCTATGCGCAGATGATTATATTATTTTTTTTATTATAATGAAATTTCTCATTTGACGTTAAAAGGTTCTACCGAGACTTGAACTCGGATTGCTGGATTCAGAGTCCAGAGTGCTAGCCATTACACCATAGCACCATATGCGCAGATGATTATATTATTTTTTTATTATAATAAAATTTCTCATTTGACGTTAAAAGGTTCTAACGAGACTTGAACTCGGATTGCTGGATTCAGAGTCCAGAGTGCTAGCCATTACACCATAGAACCCTATGCGCAGATGATTATATTATTTTTTTATTATAATGAAATTTCTCATTTGACGTTAAAAGGTTCTACCGAGACTTGAACTCGGATCGCTGGATTCAGAGTCCAGAGTGCTAGCCATTACACCATAGAACCCTATGCGCAGATGATTATATTATTTTTTATTATAATGAAATTTCTCATTTGACGTTAAAAGTTCTACCGAGACTTGAACTCGGATCGCTGGATTCAGAGTCCAGAGTGCTAGCCATTACACCATAGAACCCTATGCGCAGATGATTATATTATTTTTTATTATAATGAAATTTCTCATTTGACGTTAAAAGGTTCTACCGAGACTTGAACTCGGATCGCTGGATTCAGAGTCCAGAGTGCTAGCCATTACACCATAGAACCCTATGCGCAGATGATTATATTATTTTTTTATTATAATGAAATTTCTCATTTGACGTTCAAAGGTTCTCGCTGGACCAGACTTGAACTCGGATTTGGATTCAGAGTCCAGTTGGATGCTAGCCATTAATAGAACCCTATGCGCAGATGATTATATTATTTTTTATTATAATGAAATTTCTCATTTGACGTTAAAAGGTTCTACCGAGACTTGAACTCGGATCGCTGGATTCAGAGTCCAGAGTGCTAGCCATTACACCATAGAACCCTATGCGCAGATGATTATATTATTTTTTTTTTTTATAATGAAATTTCTCATTTGACGTTAAAATGTTCTACCGAGACTTGAACTCGGATCGCTGGATTCAGAGTCCAGAGTGCTAGCCATTACACCATAGAACCCTATGCGCAGATGATTATATTATTTTTTTATTATAATGAAATTTCTCATTTGACGTTAAACTTGAACTCGGTTCTGGACAGAGTCCAGGAGTGCTACTTGAACTCGGATTATATTATTTTTTTTTATATATGAAATTCAGAGTCCAGAGAGACTTGAACCATTACACCATAGAACCCATATGAACCCTATGCAGATGATTATATTATTTTTTTTATTATAATGAAATTTCTCATTTGACGTTAAAAGGTTCTACCGAGACTTGAACTCGGATCGCTGGATTCAGAGTCCAGAGTGCTAGCCATTACACCATAGAACCCTATGCGCAGATGATTATATTATTTTTTTATTATAATGAAATTTCTCATTTGACGTTAAAAAGTTCTACCGAGACTTGAACTCGGATCGCTGGATTCAGAGTCCAGAGTGCTAGCCATTACCATAGAACCCTATGCGAGATGATTATATTATTTTTTATTATAATGAAATTTCTCATTTGACGTTAAAAGGTTCTAACGAGACTTGAACTCGGATCGCTGGATTCAGAGTCCAGAGTGCTAGCCATTACACCATAGAACCCTATGCGCAGATGATTATATTATTTTTTATTATAATGAAATTTCTCATTTGACGTTAAAAGGTTCCTACTGAGACTTGAACTCGGATCGCTGGATTCAGAGTCCAGAGTGCTAGCCATTACACCATAGAACCCTATGCGCAGATGATTATATTATTTTTTTTATTATAATGAAATTTCTCATTTGACGTTAAAAGGTTCTACTGAGACTTGAACTCGGATCGCTGGATTCAGAGTCCAGAGTTAAAATGTTCTAGACTTGAACTCGGATTACACCCATTACACCATAGAACCCTATGCGCAGATGATTATATTATTTTTTTATTATAATGAAATTTCTCATTTGACGTTAAAAGGTTCTACTGAGACTTGAACTCGGATCGCTGGATTCAGAGTCCAGAGTGCGCGGATGCTAGCCATTACACCATAGAACCCTATGCGCAGATGATTATATTATTTTTTTATTATAATGAAATTTCTCATTTGACGTTAAAAGGTTCTAACGAGACTTGAACTCTGATCGCTGGATTCAGAGTCCAGAGTGCTAGCCATTACACCATAGAACCCTATGCGCAGATGATTATATTATTTTTTTTATTATAATAAAATTCTCATTTGACGTTAAAATGTTCTACCGAGACTTGAACTCGGATCGCTGGATTCAGAGTCCAGAGTGCTAGCCATTACACCATAGAACCCTATGCGCAGACGATTATATTATTTTTTTTATTATAATGAAATTTCTCATTTGACGTTAAAATGTTCTACCGAGACTTGAACTCGGATCGCTGGATTCAGAGTCCAGAGTGCTAGCCATTACACCATAGAACCCTATGCGCAGATGATTATATTATTTTTTTTATTATAATGAAATTTCTCATTTGACGTTAAAAGGTTCTACAGAGACTTGAACTCGGATCGCTGGATTCAGAGTCCAGAGTGCTAGCCATTACACCATAGAACCCTATGCGCAGATGATTATATTATTTTTTTATTATAATGAAATTTCTCATTTGACGTTAAAAGGTTCTACCGAGACTTGAACTCGGATCGCTGGATTCAGAGTCCAGAGTGCTAGCCATTACACCATAGAACCCCTATGCGAATGATTATATTATTTTTTTATTATAATGAAATTTTCATTTGACGTTAAAAGGTTCTAACTTGAACTCGGATCTCATTTGGATTCAGAGTCCAGAGTGCTAGCCATTACACCATAGAACCCTATGCGCAGATGATTATATTATTTTTTTATTATAATGAAATTTCTCATTTGACGTTAAAAGGTTCTAACGAGACTTGAACTCGGATCGCTGGATTCAGAGTCCAGAGTGCTAGCCATTACACCATAGAACCCTATGCGCAGATGATTATATTATTTTTTTATTATAATGAAATTTCTCATTTGACGTTAAAAAGGTTCTAACGAGACTTGAACTCGGATCGCTGGATTCAGAGTCCAGAGTGCTAGCCATTACACCATAGAACCCTATGCGCAGATGATTATATTATTTTTTTATTATAATGAAATTTCTCATTTGACGTTAAAAGTTCTACCGAGACTTGAACTCGGATCGCTGGATTCAGAGTCCAGAGTGCTAGCCATTACACCATAGAACCCTATGCGCAGATGATTATATTATTTTTTTTTATTATAATGAAATTTCTCATTTGACGTTAAAAGGTTCTACCGAGACTTGAACTCGGATCGCTGGATTCAGAGTCCAGAGTGCTAGCCATTACACCATAGAACCCTATGCGCAGATGATTATATTATTTTTTTATTATAATTTTCTCATTTGACGTTAAAAGGTTCTACCGAGACTTGAACTCGGATCGCTGGATTCAGAGTCCAGAGTGCTTCAGCCATTACACCATAGAACCCTATGCGCAGATGATTATATTATTTTTTTATTATAATGAAATTTCTCATTTGACGTTAAAAGTTCTACCGAGACTTGAACTCGGATCGCTGGATTCAGAGTCCAGAGTGCTAGCCATTACACCATAGAACCCTATGCGCAGATGATTATATTATTTTTTATTATAATGAAATTTCTCATTTGACGTTAAAAGGTTCTACCGAGACTTGAACTCGGATCGCTGGATTCAGAGTCCAGAGTGCTAGCCATTACACCATAGAACCCTATGCGCAGATGATTATATTATATTTTTTTTATTATAATGAAATTTCTCATTTGACGTTAAAAGGTTCTACCGAGACTTGAACTCGGATCGCTGGATTCAGAGTCCAGAGTGCTAGCCATTACACCATAGAACCCTATGCGCAGATGATTATATTATTTTTTTATTATAATGAAATTTCTCATTTGACGTTAAAAGGTTCTACCGAGACTTGAACTCGGATCGCTGGATTCAGAGTCCAGAGTGCTAGCCATTACACCATAGAACCCTATGCGCAGATGATTATATTATTTTTTTTATTATAATGAAATTTCTCATTTGACGTTAAAAGGTTCTACCGAGACTTGAACTCGGATCGCTGGATTCAGAGTCCAGAGTGCAGATTACACCATAGAACCCTATGATTATATTATTTTTTTATTATAATGAAATTTCTCATTTGACGTTAAAAGCCTTGAACTTCGCTGGATTCAGAGTCCATAGCCATTACACCATAGAACCCCTATGCGCAGATGATTATTATAACCCTATAATGAAATTTCTCATTTGACGTTAAAAGGTTCTACCGACAGATCGCTGATTATCCATTATTTTTATTTATTTTTTTATTATAATGAAATTTCTCATTTGACGTTAAAAGGTTCTACCGAGACTTGAACTCGGATCGCTGGATTCAGAGTCCAGAGTGCTAGCCATTACACCATAGAACCCTATGCGCAGATGATTATATTATTTTTTTTATTATAATGAAATTTCTCATTTGACGTTAAAAGGTTCTACCGAGACTTGAACTCGGATCGCTGGATTCAGAGTCCAGAGTGCTAGCCATTACACCATAGAACCCTATGCGCAGATGATTATATTATTTTTTTATTATAATGAAATTTCTCATTTGACGTTAAAAGGTTCTACCGAGACTTGAACTCGGATCGCTGGATTCAGAGTCCAGAGTGCCTAGCCATTACACCATAGAACCCTATGCGCAGATGATTATATTATTTTTTTATTATAATGAAATTTCTCATTTGACGTTAAAAGGTTCTACCGAGACTTGAACTCGGATCGCTGGATTCAGAGTCCAGAGTGCTAGCCATTACACCATAGAACCCTATGCGCAGATGATTATATTATTTTTTTTATAATGAAATTTCTCATTTGACGTTAAAAGTCCAGAGTTCTACAGAGACTTGAACTCGGATCGCTGGATTCAGAGTCCAGAGTGCTAGCCATTACACCATAGAACCCTATGCGCAGATGATTATATTATTTTTTTTTATTATAATGAAATTTCTCATTTGACGTTAAAAGGTTCTACCGAGACTTGAACTCGGATCGCTGGATTCAGAGTCCAGAGTGAGTCTAGCCATTACAATTCATAGAACCCTATGCGCAGATGATTATATTATTTTTTTTATAATGAAATTTCTCATTTGACGTTAAAATTTCTACATTTGGATCGTTTCAAAAGGGCCATTCACCATAGAACCCTATGCGACGATGATTATATTATTTTTTATTATAATGAAATCGCTTTGGTTAAAAAGGTTCTACTGAGTCTCGGATCGCTGGATTCAGAGTCCATTAGCCATTACACCATAGAACCCTATGCGCAGATGATTATATTATTTTTTTATTATAATGAAATTTCTCATTTGACGTTAAAATGTTCTACCGAGACTTGAACTCGGATCGCTGGATTCAGAGTCCAGAGTGCTAGCCATTACACCATAGAACCCTATGCGCAGATGATTATATTATTTTTTTTATTATAATGAAATTTCTCATTTGACGTTAAAAGGTTCTACCGAGACTTGAACTCGGATCGCTGGATTCAGAGTCCAGAGAGCGCTAGCCATTACAACCATAGAACCCTATGCGCAGATGATTATATTATTTTTTATTATAATGAAATTTCTCATTTGACGTTAAAAGGTTCTACCGAGACTTGAACTCGGATCGCTGGATTCAGAGTCCAGAGTGCTAGCCATTACACCATAGAACCCTATGCGCAGATGATTATATTATTTTTTTATTATAATGAAATTTCTCATTTGACGTTAAAAGTTTCTACCGAGACTTGAACTCGGATCGCTGGATTCAGAGTCCAGAGAGCTAGCCATTACACCATAGAACCCTATGCGCAGATGATTATATTATTTTTTTATTATAATGAAATTTCTCATTTGACGTTAAAATGTTCTACCGAGACTTGAACTCGGATCGCTGGATTCAGAGTCCAGAGTGCTAGCCATTACACCATAGAACCCTATGCGCAGATGATTATATTATTTTTTATTATAATTTTCTCATTTGACGTTAAAATGGTTCTACCGAGACTTGAACTCGGATCGCTGGATTCAGAGTCCAGATTACACCATAGAACCCTATCCGCAGATGATCTAGAGTGCTTGCCATTACATTCCATAGAACCCCGTGCTAATATTACACCATAGAACCCTATGCGCAGATGATTATATTATTTTTTATTATAATGAAATTTCTCATTTGACGTTAAGGTTCTACCGAGACTTGAACTCGGATCGCTGGATTCAGAGTCCAGAGTGCTAGCCATTACACCATAGAACCCTATGCAGAGATTATATTATTTTTTTATTATAATGAAATTTCTCATTTGACGTTAAAAAGGTTCTACCGAGACTTGAACTCGGATCGCTGGATTCAGAGTCCAGAGTGCTAGCCATTACACCATAGAACCCCTATGCGCAGATGATTATATTTTTTTTTATTATAATGAAATTTCTCATTTGACGTTAAAAGGTTCTACCGAGACTTGAACTCGGATCGCTGGATTCAGAGTCCAGAGTGCTAGCCATTACACCATAGAACCCTATGCGCAGATGATTATATTATTTTTTTATTATAATGAAATTTCTCATTTGACGTTAAAATGTTCTACCGAGACTTGAACTCGGATCGCTGGATTCAGAGTCCAGAGTGCCATTAGCCCTACGCGCAGATTACCATAGAACCCTATGCGGATTCAGATGATTATATTATTTTTTTTTTTTATAATGAAATTTCTCATTTGACGTTAAAAGGTTCTACCGAGACTTGAACTCGGATCGCTGGATTCAGAGTCCAGAGTGCTAGCCATTACACCATAGAACCCTATGCGCAGATGATTATATTATTTTTTTTATTATAATGAAATTTCTCATTTGACGTTAAAAGGTTCTACCGAGATTTGAACTCGGATGGCTGGATTCAGAGTCCAGAGTGCTAGCCATTACACCATAGAACCCTATGCGCAGATGATTATATTATTTTTTTATTATAATGAAATTTCTCATTTGACGTTAAAAGGTTCTACCGAGACTTGAACTCGGATCGCTGGATTCAGAGTCCAGAGTGCTAGCCATTACACCATAGAACCCTATGCGCAGATGATTATATTATTTTTTTATTATAATGAAATTTCTCATTTGACGTTAAAAGTTTCTACCGAGACTTGAACTCGGATCGCTGGATTCAGAGTCCAGAGTGCTAGCCATTACACCATAGAACCCTATGCGAAGATGATTATATTATTTTTTTATTATAATGAAATTTCTCATTTGACGTTAAAAGGTTCTACCGAGACTTGAACTCGGATCGCTGGATTCAGAGTCCAGAGTGCTAGCCATTACACCATAGAACCCTATGCGCAGATGATTATATTATTTTTTTTTATTATAATGAAATTTCTCATTTGACGTTAAAAGGTTCTACCGAGACTTGAACTCGATCGCTGGATTCAGAGTCCAGAGTGCTAGCCATTCCCATAGAACCCTATGCGCAGATGATTATATTATTTTTTTATTATAATGAAATTTCTCATTTTGACGTTAAAAGGTTCTACCAGACTTGAACTCGGATCGCTGGATTCAGAGTCCAGAGTGCTAGCCATTACACCATAGAACCCTATGCGCAGATGATTATATTATTTTTTTATTATAATGAAATTTCTCATTTGACGTTAAAAGGTTCTAACAGAGACTTGAACTCGGATCGCTGGATTCAGAGTCCAGAGTGCTAGCCATTACACCATAGAACCCTATGCGCAGATGATTATATTATTTTTTTATTATAATGAAATTTCTCATTTGACGTTAAAAGGTTCTACCGAGACTTGAACTCGGATCGCTGGATTCAGAGTCCAGAGTGCTAGCCATTACACCATAGAACCCTATGCGCAGATGATTATTTATTTTTTTATTATAATGAAATTTCTCATTTGACGTTAAAAGGTTCTACCGAGACTTGAACTCGGATCGCTGGATTCAGAGTCCAGAGTGCTAGCCATTACACCATAGAACCCTATGCGCAGATGATTATATTATTTTTTTTTTATTATAATGAAATTTCTCATTTGACGTTAAAAGGTTCTACCGAGACTTGAACTCGGATCGCTGGATTCAGAGTCCCAGAGTGCTAGCCATTACACCATAGAACCCTATGCGAGTCAGATGATTATATTATTTTTTTATTATAATGAAATTTCTCATTTGACGTTAAAAGGTTCTACCGAGACTTGAACTCGGATCGCTGGATTCAGAGTCCAGAGTGCTAGCCATTACACCATAGAACCCTATGCGCAGATGATTATATTATTTTTTTTTATTATAATGAAATTTCTCATTTGACGTTAAAAGGTTCTACCGAGACTTGAACTCGGATCGCTGGATTCAGAGTCCAGAGTGCTAGCCATTACACCATAGAACCCTATGCGCAGATGATTATATTATTTTTTTTTATTATAATGAAATTTCTCATTTGACGTTAAAAGTTCTACCGAGACTTGAACTCGGATCGCTGGATTCAGAGTCCAGAGAGTGCTAACATTACACATAGAACCCTATGCGAATATGATTATATTATTTTTTTTTATTATAATGAAATTTCTCATTTGACGTTAAAAGGTTCTCCGAGGATTGAACAGACTTGATGATTATATTATTTTTTTTATTATAATAAAATTTCTCATTTGAACTCTTGAACTCGGATCGCTGGATTCAGAGTCCAGAGTGCTAGCCATTACACCATAGAACCCTATGCGCAGATGATTATATTATTTTTTTATTATAATGAAATTTCTCATTTGACGTTAAAATGTTCTACCGAGACTTGAACTCGGATCGCTGGATTCAGAGTCCAGAGTGCTAGCCATTACACCATAGAACCCTATGCGCAGATGATTATATTATTTTTTTTATTATAATGAAATTTCTCATTTGACGTTAAAAGGTTCTACCGAGACTTGAACTCGGATCGCTGGATTCAGAGTCCAGAGTGCTAGCCATTACACCATAGAACCCTATGCGCAGATGATTATATTATTTTTTATTATAATGAAATTTCTCATTTGACGTTAAAAGGTTCTACCGAGACTTGAACTCGGATCGCTGGATTCAGAGTCCAGAGTGCTAGCCATTACACCATAGAACCCTATGCGCAGATGATTATATTATTTTTTATTATAATGAAATTTCTCATTTGACGTTTGACGTTAAAATGTTCTACTGAGACTTGAACTCGGATCGCTGGATTCAGAGTCCAGAGTGCTAGCCATTACACCATAGAACCCTATGCGCAGATGATTATATTATTTTTTTATTATAATGAAATTTCTCATTTGACGTTAAAGGTTCTACCGAGACTTGAACTCGGATCGCTGGATTCAGAGTCCAGAGTGCTAGCCATTACACCATAGAACCCTATGCGCAGATGATTATATTATTTTTTTTATTATAATGAAATTTCTCATTTGACGTTAAAATGTTCTACCGAGACTTGAACTCGGATCGCTGGATTCAGAGTCCAGAGTGCTAGCCATTACACCATAGAACCCTATGCGCAGATGATTATATTATTTTTTTATTATAATGAAATTTCTCATTTGACGTTAAAAGGTTCTACCGAGACTTGAACTCGGATCGCTGGATTCAGAGTCCAGAGTGCTAACCATTACACCATAGAACCCTATGCGAAGATGATTATATTATTTTTTTATTATAATGAAATTTCTCATTTGACGTTAAAAGGTTCTACCGAGACTTGAACTCGGATTGCTGGATTCAGAGTCCAGAGTGCTAGCCATTACACCATAGAACCCTATGCGCAGATGATTATATTATTTTTTTATTATAATGAAATTTCTCATTTGACGTTAAAAGGTTCTACCGAGACTTGAACTCGGATCGCTGGATTCAGAGTCCAGAGTGCTAGCCATTACACCATAGAACCCTATGCGCAGATGATTATATTATTTTTTTTTATTATAATGAAATTTCTCATTTGACGTTAAAATGTTCTAAATTTCGGATCATTTGACGTTATTTTTTTATTATAATGAAATTTCTACGTTAAAGGTTCTACTGAGACTTGAACTCGGATCGCTGGATTCAGAGTCCAGAGTGCTAGCCATTACACCATAGAACCCTATGCGCAGATGATTATATTATTTTTTTATTATAATGAAATTTCTCATTTGACGTTAAAAGGTTCTACCGAGACTTGAACTCGGATCGCTGGATTCAGAGTCCAGAGTGCTAGCCATTACACCATAGAACCCTATGCGCAGATGATTATATTATTTTTTTATTATAATGAAATTTCTCATTTGACGTTAAAAGGTTCTACACCATGAGACTTGAACTCGGATCGCTGGATTCAGAGTCCAGAGTGCTAGCCATTACACCATAGAACCCTATGCGCAGATGATTATATTATTTTTTTATTATAATGAAATTTCTCATTTGACGTTAAAAGGTTCTACCGAGACTTGAACTCGGATCGCTGGATTCAGAGTCCAGAGTGCTAGCCATTACACCATAGAACCCTATGCGCAGATGATTATATTATTTTTTTATTATAATGAAATTTCTCATTTGACGTTAAAATGTTCTACCGAGACTTGAACTCGGATCGCTGGATTCAGAGTCCAGAGTGCTTAGCCATTACACCATAGAACCCCTATGCGCAGCCATTACACCATATAACCCATATGATGATTATATTTTTTTTTTATTATAATGAAATTTCTCATTTGACGTTAAAAGGTTCTACTGAGACTTGAACTCGGATCGCTGGATTCAGAGTCCAGAGTGCTAGCCATTACACCATAGAACCCTATGCGCAGATGATTATATTATTTTTTTATTATAATGAAATTTCTCATTTGACGTTAAAAGGTTCTACTGAGACTTGAACTCGGATCGCTGGATTCAGAGTCCAGAGTGCTAGCCATTACACCATAGAACCCTATGCGCAGATGATTATATTATTTTTTTTTATTATAATGAAATTTCTCATTTGACGTTAAAATGTTCTACTGAGACTTGAACTCGGATCGCTGGATTCAGAGTCCAGAGTGCTAGCCATTACACCATAGAACCCTATGCGAAGATGATTATATTATTTTTTTTTATTATAATGAAATTTCTCATTTGACGTTAAAAGGTTCTACCGAGACTTGAACTCGGATCGCTGGATTCAGAGTCCAGAGTGCTAGCCATTACACCATAGAACCCTATGCGAGATGATTATATTATTTTTTTTATTATAATGAAATTTCTCATTTGACGTTAAAAGGTTCTACAGAGACTTGAACTCTATCGCTGGATTTTTTCCAGAGTGCTAACCATTACACCATAGAACCCTATGCGCAGATGATTATATTATTTTTTTATTATAATGAAATTTCTCATTTGACGTTAAAAGGTTCTACCGAGACTTGAACTCGGATCGCTGGATTCAGAGTCCAGAGTGCTAGCCATTACACCATAGAACCCTATGCGCAGATGATTATATTATTTTTTTATTATAATGAAATTTCTCATTTGACGTTAAAAGGTTCTACTACGAGACTTGAACTCGGATCGCTGGATTCAGAGTCCAGAGTGCTAGCTAGAACCCTATGCCATTAATTATATTATTTTTATTATAATGAAATTTCTCATTTGAGAACCCTATGCTGGATTGATTATATTATTTTTTTTTATTATAATGAAATTTCTCATTTGACGTTAAAAGGTTCTACCGAGACTTGAACTCGGATCGCTGGATTCAGAGTCCAGAGTTTTAGCCATTACACCATAGAACCCTATGAGATGATTATATTATTTTTTTATTATAATGAAATTTCTCATTTGACGTTAAAAGTTCTACTGAGACTTGAACTCGGATCGCTGGATTCAGAGTCCAGAGTGCTAGCCATTACACCATAGAACCCTATGCGCAGATGATTATATTATTTTTTTATTATAATGAAATTTCTCATTTGACGTTAAAAGGTTCTACAGAGACTTGAACTCGGATCGCTGGATTCAGAGTCCAGAGTGCTAGCCATTACAACATAGAACCCTATGCGCAGATGATTATATTATTTTTTTTTATTATAATGAAATTTCTCATTTGACGTTAAAAGGTTCTAACGAGACTTGAACTCGGATCGCTGGATTCAGAGTCCAGAGTGCTAGATTACACCATAGAACCCTATGCGCAGATGATTATATTATTTTTTTTATTATAATGAAATTTCATTTGACGTTAAAAGGTTCTACCGAGACTTGAACTCGGATCGCTGGATTCAGAGTCCAGAGTGCTAGCCATTACACCATAGAACCCTATGCGCAGATGATTATATTATTTTTTTATTATAATGAAATTTCTCATTTGACGTTAAAAGGTTCTACTGAGACTTGAACTCGGATCGCTGGATTCAGAGTCCAGAGTGCTAGCCATTACACCATAGAACCCTATGCGACGATGATTATATTATTTTTTTTATTATAATGAAATTTATCATTTGACGTTAAAAGGTTCTACCGAGACTTGAACTCTGATCGCTGGATTCAGAGTCCTAGCCATTACACCATAGAACCCTATGCGCAGAATTATTTTTTTTTTTATTATAATGAAATTTCTCATTTGACGTTAAAAGGTTCTACTGAGACTTGAACTCGGATCGCTGGATTCAGAGTCCAGAGTGCTAGCCATTACACCATAGAACCCTATGCGCAGATGATTATATTATTTTTTTATTATAATGAAATTTCTCATTTGACGTTAAAAGGTTCTACTGAGACTTGAACTCGGATCGCTGGATTCAGAGTCCAGAGTGCTAGCCATTACACCATAGAACCCTATGCGCAGATGATTATATTATTTTTTATTATAATGAAATTTCTCATTTGACGTTAAAAGGTTCTACCGAGACTTGAACTCGGATCGCTGGATTCAGAGTCCAGAGTGCTAGCCATTACACCATAGAACCCTATGCGCAGATGATTATATTATTTTTTTTATTATAATGAAATTTCTCATTTGACGTTAAAATTTTTTGCCGGTTCTACTGAGACTTGAACTCGGATCGCTGGATTCAGAGTCCAGAGTGCTAGCCATTACACCATAGAACCCTATGCGCAGATGATTATATTATTTTTTTTTATTATAATGAAATTTCTCATTTGACGTTAAAAGGTTCTACCGAGACTTGAACTCGGATCGCTGGATTCAGAGTCCAGAGTGCTAGCCATTACACCATAGAACCCTATGCGCAGATGATTATATTATTTTTTTTTTTATTATAATGAAATTTCTCATTTGACGTTAAAAGGTTCTACGAGACTTGAACTCGGATCGCTGGATTCAGAGTCCAGAGTGCTAGCCATTACACCATAGAACCCTATGCGCAGATGATTATATTATTTTTTTATTATAATGAAATTTCTCATTTGACGTTAAAATGTTCTACCGAGACTTGAACTCGGATCGCTGGATTCAGAGTCCAGAGTGCTAGCCATTACACCATAGAACCCTATGCGCAGATGATTATATTATTTTTTTTATTATAATGAAATTTCTCATTTGACGTTAAAAGGTTCTACCGAGACTTGAACTCGGATCGCTGGATTCAGAGTCCAGAGTGCTGAACCATTGGACACCATAGAACCCTATGCGCAGATGATTATATTATTTTTTTTATTATAATGAAATTTCTCATTTGACGTTAAAAGGTTCTACCGAGACTTGAACTCGGATCGCTGGATTCAGAGTCCAGAGTGCTAGCCATTACACCATAGAACCCTATGCGCAGATGATTATATTATTTTTTTTATTATAATGAAATTTCTCATTTGACGTTAAAAGGTTCTACTGAGACTTGAACTCGGATCGCTGGATTCAGAGTCCAGAGTGCTAGCCATTACACCATAGAACCCTATGCGCAGATGATTATATTATTTTTTTATTATAATGAAATTTCTCATTTGACGTTAAAAGGTTCTACCAGACTTGAACTCGGATCGCTGGATTCAGAGTCCAGAGGCTAGCCATTACACCATAGAACCCTATGCGCAGATGATTATATTATTTTTTTTTTTTATAATGAAATTTCTCATTTGACGTTAAAAGGTTCTACCGAGACTTGAACTCGGATCGCTGGATTCAGAGTCCAGAGTGCTAGCCATTACACCATAGAACCCTATGCGCAGATGATTATTATTTTTTTTTTTTTTTGATTATAATGAAAGTCCAGAGTGTTAGCCATTACATTTGACAGTTTAAATTTTTTTATTATAATGAAATTTCTCATTTGTTCTACTGAGACTTGAACTCGGATCGCTGGATTCAGAGTCCAGAGTGCTAGCCATTACACCATAGAACCCTATGCGCAGATGATTATTATATTTTTTTATTATAATGAAATTTCTCATTTGACGTTAAAAGGTTCTGACCGACTTGAACTCGGATCGCTGGATTCAGAGTCCAGAGTGCTAGCCATTACACCATAGAACCCTATGCGAATAGATGATTATATTATTTTTTTATTATAATGAAATTTCTCATTTGACGTTAAAAGGTTCTACCGAGACTTGAACTCGGATCGCTGGATTCAGAGTCCAGAGTGCTAGCCATTACACCATAGAACCCTATGCGCAGATGATTATATTATTTTTTTTATTATAATAAAATTTCTCATTTGACGTTAAAAGGTTCTAACGAGACTTGAACTCGGATTGCTGGATTCAGAGTCCAGAGTGCTAGCCATTACACCATAGAACCCTATCCGCAGATGATTATATTATTTTTTTTATTATAATGAAATTTCTCATTTGACGTTAAAATGTTCTACCGAGACTTGAAGTCGGATCGCTGGATTCAGAGTCCAGAGTGCTAGCCATTACACCATAGAACCCTATGCGCAGATGATTATATTATTTTTTTTATTATAATGAAATTTCTCATTTGACGTTAAAAGGTTCTACCGAGACTTGAACTCGGATCGCTGGATTCAGAGTCCAGAGTGCTAGCCATTACACCATAGAACCCCTATGCGCAGATGATTATATTATTTTTTTATTATAATGAAATTTCTCATTTGACGTTAAAAGGTTCTACCGAGACTTGAACTCGGATCGCTGGATTCAGAGTCCAGAGTGCTAGCCATTACACCATAGAACCCTATGCGCAGATGATTATATTATTTTTTTTATTATAATGAAATTTCTCATTTGACGTTAAAAGGTTCTACAGAGACTTGAACTCGGATCGCTGGATTCAGAGTCCAGAGTGCTAGCCATTACACCATAGAACCCTATGCGCAGATGATTATATTATTTTTTTTATTATAATGAAATTTCTCATTTGACGTTAAAAGGTACTACCGAGACTTTGAACTCGGATCGCTGGATTCAGAGTCCAGAGTGCTAGCCATTACACCATAGAACCCTATGCGCAGATGATTATATTATTTTTTATTATAATGAAATTTCTCATTTGACGTTAAAAGGTTCTACCGAGACTTGAACTCGGATCGCTGGATTCAGAGTCCAGAGTGCTAGCTATTACACCATAGAACCCTATGCGCAGATGATGATTATATTATTTTTTTTATTATAATGAAATTTCTCATTTGACGTTAAAAGGTTCTACATAAAACTCGGATCGCTGGATTCAGAGTCCAGATGATTACACCATAGAACCCTATGCGCAGATTTATTTTATTTTTTTATTATAATGAAATTTCTCATTTGACGTTAAAAGGTTCTACCGAGACTTGAACTCGGATCGCTGGATTCAGAGTCCAGAGTAGCTATTACACTAGAACCCTTACAGATGATTATATTATTTTTTATTATAATGAAATTTCTCATTTTGACGTTAAACCGAGACTTGAACTCGATCGCTGGATTCAGAGTCCATTATTTTTTGCGCAGATATGATTATATTATTTTTTTTATTATAATAAAATTTCTCATTTGACGTTAAAAGGTTCTACCGAGACTTGAACTCGGATCGCTGGATTCAGAGTCCAGAGTGCTAGCCATTACACCATAGAACCCTATGCGCAGATGATTATATTATTTTTTTATTATAATGAAATTTCTCATTTGACGTTAAAAGGTTCTACCGAGACTTGAACTCGGATCGCTGGATTCAGAGTCCAGAGTGCTAGCCATTACACCATAGAACCCTATGCGCAGATGATTATATTATTTTTTTATTATAATGAAATTTCTCATTTGACGTTAAAAGGTTCTACCGAGACTTGAACTCGGATCGCTGGATTCAGAGTCCAGAGTGCTTAGCCATTACACCATAGAACCCTAACTGCGAAGATGATTAGCCATTATTTTTTTTTATTATAATGAAATTTCTCATTTGACGTTAAAAGGTTCTACCGAGACTTGAACTCGGATCGCTGGATTCAGAGTCCAGAGTGCTAGCCATTACACCATAGAACCCTATGCGCAGATGATTATATTATTTTTTTTATTATAATGAAATTTCTCATTTGACGTTAAAAGGTTCTACCTTGAACGAGAGTGCTAGCCATTATATATTGATTATTTTTTTTTTTTATTATAATGAAATTTCTCATTTGACGTTAAAAGGTTCTACCGAGACTTGAACTCGGATCGCTGGATTCAGAGTCCAGAGTGCTAGCCATTACACCATAGAACCCTATGCGCAGATGATTATATTATTTTTTTTATTATAATGAAATTTCATTTGACGTTAAAAGGTTCTACCGAGACTTGAACCTGGATTCAGAGTCCAGAGTGCGAGATTACACAGAACCCTTATTATATTTTTTTTTATTATAATGAAATTTCTCATTTGACGTTAAAAGGTTCTACTGAGACTTGAACTCGGATCGCTGGATTCAGAGTCCAGAGTGCTAGCCATTACACCATAGAACCCTATGCGCAGATGATTATATTATTTTTTTATTATAATGAAATTTCTCATTTGACGTTAAAAGTTCTCTACTGAGACTTGAACTCGGATCGCTGGATTCAGAGTCCAGAGTGCTAGCCATTACACCATAGAACCCTATGCGAATGATTATATTTTTTTTTTTATTATAATGAAATTTCTCATTTGACGTTAAAAGGTTCTGACAGAGTCCAGAGACTTGAACTCGGAACCCTCGCTGATAATTATAGATTTTTTTATTATAATGTCCATTTGAGTGCTTCTAGCCATTACACCATAGAACCCTATAGAACGCAGATGATTATATTATTTTTTTTTTTATTATAATGAAATTTCTCATTTGACGTTAAAAGGTTCTACCGAGACTTGAACTCGGATCGCTGGATTCAGAGTCCAGAGTGCTAGCCTATGCATTACACCATTTGAGAACCCTTGATGCGCAGATGATTATATTATTTTTTTATTATAATGAAATTTCTCATTTGACGTTAAAATGTTCTACTGAGACTTGAACTCGGATCGCTGGATTCAGAGTCCAGAGTGCTAGCCATTTACACCATTTGAGAACCCTATGCGCAGATGATTATATTATTTTTTTTTTTTTTTTTATAATGAAATTTCTCATTTGACGTTAAAAGGTTCTACCGAGACTTGAACTCGGATCGCTGGATTCAGAGTCCAGAGTGCTAGCCATTACACCATAGAACCCTATGCGCAGATGATTATATTATTTTTTTATTATAATGAAATTTCTCATTTGACGTTAAAAGGTTCTACCGAGACTTGAACTCGGATCGCTGGATTCAGAGTCCAGAGTGCTAGCCATTACACCATAGAACCCTATGCGCATGATTATATTATTTTTTTTTATTATAATGAAATTTCTCATTTGACGTTAAAAGGTTCTACCGAGACTTGAACTCGGATCGCTGGATTCAGAGTCCAGAGTGCTAGCCATTACACCATAGAACCCTATGCGCAGATGATTATATTATTTTTTTATTATAATGAAATTTCTCATTTGACGTTAAAAGGTTCTACCGAGACTTGAACTCGGATCGCTGGATTCAGAGTCCAGAGAGATATTGATTATAACTATTTTTTTCATTAGAAATCCATTTGACGTTAAAAATTAATTTATTTTACTGAGACCTCGGATCGCTGGATTGAACTCGGAGTCCAGAGTGCTAGCCATTACCCATAGAACCCTATGCGCAGATGATTATATTATTTTTTTATTATAATGAAATTTCTCATTTGACGTTAAAAGGTTCTACCGAGACTTGAACTCGATCGCTGGATTCAGAGTCCAGAGTGTAGCCATTACACCATAGAACCCTATGCGCAGATGATTATTATTTTTTTTTTTTATAATGAAATTTCTCATTTGACGTTAAAAGGTTCTACCGAGACTTGAACTCGATCGCTGGATTCAGAGTCCAGAGTGCTAGCCATTACACCATAGAACCCTATGCGCAGATGATTATATTATTTTTTTTATTATAATGAAATTTCTCATTTGACGTTAAAAGGTTTGAACTCGGATCGCTGAGACTTGAACTAGAACCCTAGATCGCTGGATTTCTCATTTGACGTTAAAATGGTTCTAGAGTCCTCGGATCGCTGGATTCAGAGTCCAGTGCTAGCCATTACACCATAGAACCCTATGCGCAGATGATTATATTATTTTTTTATTATAATGAAATTTCTCATTTGACGTTAAAAGGTTCTACCGAGACTTGAACTCGGATTCAGAGTGGATTCAGAGTCCAGAGTTATATTATTTTTTTTTATTATAATGAAATTTCCATTTGACGTTAAAGGTTAGAACCCTAACTCGGATCGCTGGATTCAGATCCATTATATTATTTTTTTTATTATTATTTTTTTTATTTCTCATTTGACGTTAAAAGGTTCTACTGAGACTTGAACTCGGATCGCTGGATTCAGAGTCCAGAGTGCTAGCCATTACACCATAGAACCCTATGCGCAGATGATTATATTATTTTTTTTATTATAATGAAATTTCTCATTTGACGTTAAAAGTTTCTACCGAGACTTGAACTCTGATCGCTGGATTCAGAGTCCAGTGAGCTAGCCATTACACCATAGAACCCTATGCGCGGATGATTATATTATTTTCTTTATTATAATGAAATTTCTCATTTGACGTTAAAAGGGTCTACCGAGACTTGAACTCGGATCGCTGGATTCAGACTCCAGAGTGCTAGCCATTACACCATAGAACCCTATGCGCAGATGATTATATTATTTTTTTTATTATAATGAAATTTCTCATTTGACGTTAAAAGGTTCTACCGAGACTTGAACTCGGATCGCTGGATTCAGAGTCCAGAGTGCTATAGAACCATTACACCATAGAACCCTATGCGATGATTATATTATTTTTTTTATTTTTTTATAATGAAATTTCTCATTTGACGTTAAAAGGTTCTACCGAGACTTGAACTCGGATCGCTGGATTCAGAGTCCAGAGTGCTAGCCATTACACCATAGAACCCTATGCGCAGATGATTATATTATTTTTTTATTATAATGAAATTTCTCATTTGACGTTAAAATGTTCTACCGAGACTTGAACTCGGATCGCTGGATTCAGAGTCCAGAGTGCTAGCCATTACACCATAGAACCCTATGCGCAGATGATTATATTATTTTTTTATTATAATGAAATTTCTCATTTGACGTTAAAAGGTTCTACTGAGACTTGAACTCGGATCGCTGGATTCAGAGTCCAGAGTGCTAGCCATTACAATTATAGAACCCTATGCGCAGATGATTATATTATTTTTTTATTATAATGAAATTTCTCATTTGACGTTAAAAGGTTCTACCGAGACTTGAACTCGGATCGCTGGATTCAGAGTCCAGAGTGCTAGCCATTACACCATAGAACCCTATGCGCAGATGATTATATTATTTTTTTTATTATAATGAAATTTCTCATTTGACGTTAAAAGGTTCTACCGAGACTTGAACTCGGATCGCTGGATTCAGAGTCCAGAGTGCTAGCCATTACACCATAGAACCCTATGCGCAGTTGATTATATTATTATTTTATTATAATGAAATTTCTCATTTGACGTTAAAAGGTTCTACCGAGACTTGAACTCGGATCGCTGGATTCAGAGTCCAGAGTGCTAGCCATTACACCATAGAACCCTATGCGCAGTTGATTATATTATTTTTTTTATTATAATGAAATTTCTCATTTGACGTTAAAAGGTTCTACCGAGACTTGAACTCGGATCGCTGGATTCAGAGTCCTAGCCATTACACCATAGAACCCTATGCGAAGATGATTATATTATTTTTTTTATTATAATGAAATTTCTCATTTGACGTTAAAAGGTTCTACCGAGACTTGAACTCGGATCGCTGGATTCAGAGTCCAGAGTGCTAGCCATTACACCATAGAACCCTATGCGCAGATGATTATATTATTTTTTTTATTATAATGAAATTTCTCATTTGACGTTAAAAGGTTCTACCGAGACTTGAACTCGGATCGCTGGATTCAGAGTCCAGAGTGCTAGCCATTACACCATAGAACCCTATGCGACGATAATTATATTATTTTTTTATTATAATGAAATTTCTCATTTGACGTTAAAAGGTTCTACCGAGACTTGAACTCGGATCGCTGGAATTCAGAGTCCAGAGTGCTAAATTTCTCATTACACCATAGAACCCTATGCGCAGAGTGATTATATTATTTTTTTTTATTATAATGAAATTTCTCATTTGACGTTAAAAGGTTCTACCGAGACTTGAACTCGGATCGCTGGATTCAGAGTCCAGAGTGCTAGCCATTACACCATAGAACCCTATGCGCAGATGATTATATTATTTTTTTTATTATAATGAAATTTCTCATTTGACGTTAAAACTCGGTTCTACTGAGACTTGAACTCGGATCGCTGGATTCAGAGTCCAGAGTGCTAGCCATTACACCATAGAACCCTATGCGCAGATGATTATATTATTTTTTTATTATAATGAAATTTCTCATTTGACGTTAAAATGGTCTACTGAGACTTGAACTCGGATCGCTGGATTCAGAGTCCAGAGTGCTAGCCATTACACCATAGAACCCTATGCGCAGATGATTATATTATTTTTTTATATTATAATGAAATTTCTCATTTGACGTTAAATTAGGTTCTACCGAGACTTGAACTCGGATCGCTGGATTCAGAGTCCAGAGTGCTAGCCATTACACCATAGAACCCTATGCGATTATATTATTATTATTATTTTTTTTGATTATAATGAAATTTCTCATTTGACGTTAAAAGGTTTCTACCGTTAAAAGGTTCTACCGAGACTTGAACTCGGATCGCTGGATTCAGAGTCCAGAGTGCTAGCCATTACACCATAGAACCCTATGCGCAGATGATTATATTATTTTTTTTATTATAATGAAATTTCTCATTTGACGTTAAAAGGTTCTACCGAGACTTGAACTCGGATCGCTGGATTCAGAGTCCAGAGTGCTAGCCATTACACCATAGAACCCTATGCGCAGATGATTATTATTATTTTTTTATTATAATGAAATTTCTCATTTGACGTTAAAAGGTTCTACCGAGACTTGAACTCGGATCGCTGGATTCAGAGTCCAGAGTGCTAGCCATTACACCATAGAACCCTATGCGCAGATGATTATATTATTTTTTTTTATTATAATGAAATTTCTCATTTGACGTTAAAAGGTTCTACCGAGACTTGAACTCGGATCGCTGGATTCAGAGTCCAGAGTGCTAGCCATTACACCATAGAACCCTATGCGAAGATGATTATATTATTTTTTTTTATATAATGAAATTTCTCATTTGACGTTAAAAATGTTCTACTGAGACTTGAACTCGGATCGCTGGATTCAGAGTCCAGAGTGCTAGCCATTACACCATAGAACCCTATGCGCAGATGATTATATTATTTTTTTTTTATTATAATGAAATTTCTCATTTGACGTTAAAAGGTTCTACTGAGACTTGAACTCGGATCGCTGGATTCAGAGTCCAGAGTGCTAGCCATTACACCATAGAACCCTATGCGCAGATGATTATATTATTTTTTTTATTATAATGAAATTTCTCATTTGACGTTAAAAGGTTCTACCGAGACTTGAACTCGGATCGCTGGATTCAGAGTCCAGAGTGCTAGCCATTACACCATAGAACCCTATGCGCAGATGATTATATTATTTTTTTATTATAATGAAATTTCTCATTTGACGTTAAAAGGTTCTACCGAGACTTGAACTCGATCGCTGGATTCAGAGTCCAGAGTGCTAGCCATTACACCATAGAACCCTATGCGCAGATGATTATATTATTTTTTTATTATAATGAAATTTCTCATTTGACGTTAAAAAGGTTCTACCGAGACTTGAACTCGGATCGCTGGATTCAGAGTCCAGAGTGCTAGCCATTACACCATAGAACCCTTATTCTACCGCGCAGATGATTATATTATTTTTTTTATTATAATGAAATTTCTCATTTGACGTTAAAAGGTTCTACCGAGACTTGAACTCGGATCGCTGGATTCAGAGTCCAGAGTGCTAGCCATTACACCATAGAACCCTATGCGCAGATGATTATATTATTTTTTTTATTATAATGAAATTTCTCATTTGACGTTAAAAGTTTCTACCGAGACTTGAACTCGGATCGCTGGATTCAGAGTCCAGAGTGCTTGCCATTACACCATATAACCATATGCGAATATAATTATATTATTTTTTTATTATAATGAAATTTCTCATTTGACGTTAAAAGGGTCTACCGAGACTTGAACTCGGATCGCTGGATTCAGACTCCAGAGTGCTAGCCATTACACCATAGAACCCTATGCGCAGATGATTATATTATTTTTTTTATTATAATGAAATTTCTCATTTGAGGTTAAAAGGTTCTACCGAGACTTGAACTCGGATCGCTGGATTCAGAGTCCAGAGTGTTAGCCATTACACCATAGAACCCTATGCGCAGATGATTATATTATTTTTTTATTATAATGAAATTTCTCATTTGACGTTAAAAGGTTCTACCGAGACTTGAACTCGGATCGCCGGATTCAGAGTCCAGAGTGCTAGCCATTACACCATAGAACCCTATGCGCAGATGATTATATTATTTTTTTATTATAATGAAATTTCTCATTTGACGTTAAAAGGTTCTACCGAGACTTGAACTCGGATCGCTGGATTCAGAGTCCAGAGTGCTAGCCATTACACCATAGAACCCTATGCGCAGATGATTATATTATTTTTTTATTATAATGAAATTTCTCATTTGACGTTAAAAGGTTCTACCGAGACTTGAACTCGGATCGCTGGATTCAGAGTCCAGAGTGCTAGCCATTACACCATAGAACCTATGCGAAGATGATTATATTATTTTTTTATTATAATGAAATTTCTCATTTGACGTTAAAAGGTTCTACCGAGACTTGAACTCGGATCGCTGGATTCAGAGTCCAGAGTGCTAGCCATTACACCATAGAACCCTATGCGAATATATGATTATATTATTTTTTTTATTATAATGAAATTTCTCATTTGACGTTAAAAGGTTCTACCGAGACTTGAACTCGGATCGCTGGATTCAGAGTCCAGAGTGCTAGCCATTACACCATAGAACCCTATGCGCAGATGATTATATTATTTTTTTTATTATAATGAAATTTCTCATTTGACGTTAAAAGGTTCTACCGAGACTTGAACTCGGATCGCTGGATTCAGAGTCCAGAGTAGAACCCTATAGCCATTATACCATAGAACCCTTTGATTAAAAGGTTCTAGATGATTATATTATTTTTTTTATTATAATGAAATTTCTCATTTGACGTTAAAAGGTTCTACCGAGACTTGAACTCGGATCGCTGGATTCAGAGTCCAGAGTGCTAGCCATTACACCATAGAACCCTATGCGCAGATGATTATATTATTTTTTTATTATTTTCTCATTTGACGTTAAAAGGTTCTACCGAGACTTGATTTGATCGTTAAAAGGTTCTTACACCATAGAACCCTTGATTATATTATTTTTTTATTATAATGAAATTTCATTTGACGTTAAAAGGTTCTACCGGATTGAACTCGGATCGATTCAGAGTCAGAGTGCTAGCCATTACACCATAGAACCCTATGCGCAGATGATTATATTATTTTTTTATTATAATGAAATTTCTCATTTGACGTTAAAAGGTTCTACCGAGACTTGAACTCGGATCGCTGGATTCAGAGTCCAGAGTGCTAGCCATTACACCATAGAACCCTATGCGCAGATGATTATATTATTTTTTTATTATAATGAAATTTCTCATTTGACGTTAAAAGGTTCTACCGAGACTTGAACTCGGATCGCTGGATTCAGAGTCCAGAGTGCTAGCCATTACACCATAGAACCCTATGCGCATGATTATTATTTTTTTATTTTTTTTTTGATTATAATGAAACTTGAACTCATTTGACGTTAAAACCCCTTGCGCAGATGATTATATTATTTTTTTATTATAATGAAATTTCTCATTTGACGTTAAAAGGTTCTACTGACTTGAACTCGGATCGCTGGATTCAGAGTCCAGAGTGCTAGCCATTACACCATAGAACCCTATGCGCAGATGATTATATTATTTTTTTTTATTATAATGAAATTTCTCATTTGACGTTAAAAGGTTCTACCGAGACTTGAACTCGGATCGCTGGATTCAGAGTCCAGAGTGCTAGCCATTACACCATAGAACCTATATGCAGATGATTATATTATTTTTTTATTATAATGAAATTTCTCATTTGACGTTAAAAGGTTCTACTGAGACTTGAACTCGGATCGCTGGATTCAGAGTCCAGAGTGCTAGCCATTACACCATAGAACCCTATGCGCAGATGATTATATTATTTTTTTATTATAATGAAATTTCTCATTTGACGTTAAAAGGTTCTACACCATAGAACCCTATGCGCATATAGACTTGAACTTTCGGATCGCTGGATTCAGAGTCCAGAGTGCTAGCCATTACACCATAGAACCCTATGCGCAGATGATTATATTATTTTTTTATTATAATGAAATTTCTCATTTGACGTTAAAAGGTTCTACCGAGACTTGAACTCGGATCGCTGGATTCAGAGTCCAGAGTGCTAGCCATTACACCATAGAACCCTATGCGCAGATGATTATATTATTTTTTTATTATAATGAAATTTCTCATTTGACGTTAAAAGGTTCTACTGAGATTTGAACTCGGATCGCTGGATTCAGAGTCCAGAGTGCTAGCCATTACACCATAGAACCCTATGCGCAGATGATTATATTATTTTTTTATTATAATGAAATTTCTCATTTGACGTTAAAAAAGTTCTACCGAGACTTGAACTCGGATCGCTGGATTCAGAGTCCAGAGTGCTAGCCATTACACCATAGAACCCTATGCGCAGATGATTATATTATTTTTTTATTTCTCATTTGATAATTCTACCGAATTTCTCATTTGACGTTAAAAGGTTTATATTACCGATTATAATGAAATTTCTTTTGACGAACTCGGATTGCTCGGGGATTCAGAGTCCAGAGTGCTAGCCATTACACCATAGAACCCTATGCGCAGATGATTATATTATTTTTTATTATAATGATTTCTCATTTGACGTTAAAAAGGTTCTACGAGACTTGAACTCGGATCGCTGGATTTCATTTGACGTTAAAGGTTAGCCCATTACACCAGAACCCTATGAACTTATATTATTTTTTATTATAATGAAAATTTCTCATTTGACGTTAAAAGGTTCTCCAGAGACTTGAACTCGGATCGCTGGATTCAGAGTCCAGAGAACCCACCATAGAACCTAGATGATTATATTATTTTTTTATTATAATGAAATTTCTCATTTGACGTTAAAAGGTTCTGACTGAGACTTGAACTCGGATCGCTGGATTCAGAGTCCAGAGTGCTAGCCATTACACCATAGAACCCTATGCGAGATGATTATATTATTTTTTTTATTATAATGAAATTTCTCATTTGACGTTAAAAGGTTCTACTGAGACTTGAACTCGGATCGCTGGATTCAGAGTCCAGAGTGCTAGCCATTACACCATAGAACCCTATGCGAATGATGATTATTATTTTTTTTTATTATAATGAAATTTCTCATTTGACGTTAAAAGGTTCTACCGAGACTTGAACTCGGATCGCTGGATTCAGAGTCCAGAGTGCTAGCCATTACACCATAGAACCCTATGCGCAGATGATTATATTATTTTTTATTATAATGAAATTTCTCATTTGACGTTAAAAGGTTCTACCGAGACTTGAACTCGGATCGCTGGATTCAGAGTCCAGAGTGCTATTATTTTTTTATTATAATGAAATTTCCATTACACATAGAACCCTATGCGCAGATGATTATATTATTTTTTTTTATTATAATGAAATTTCTCATTTGACGTTAAAAGGTTCTACCGAGACTTGAACTCGGATCGCTGGATTCAGAGTCCAGAGTGCTAGCCATTACACCATAGAACCCTATGCGCAGATGATTATATTATTTTTTTATTATAATGAAATTTCTCATTTGACGTTAAAAGGTTCTACCGAGACTTGAACTCGGATCGCTGGATTCAGAGTCCAGGTGAGTGCTATTATATTATTTTTTATTATAATGCCATTACACCACCATAGAACCCTATGCGCAGATGATTATATTATTTTTTTTTTTATTATAATGAAATTTCTCATTTGACGTTAAAAGGTTCTACCGAGACTTGAACTCGGATCGCTGGATTCAGAGTCCAGAGTGCTAGCCATTACACCATAGAACCCTATGCGCAGATGATTATATTATTTTTTTATTATAATGAAATTTCTCATTTGACGTTAAAAGGTTCTACCGAGACTTGAACTCGGATCGCTGGATTCAGAGTCCAGAGTGCTAGCCATTTACATTATTTTTTTTATTATAATGAAATTTCATTTGAGAACCCTATGCTGGATTCAGAGTCCAGATGATTATAGAACCCTATGCGCAGATTTTTTTTTTTTTTTATTATAATGAAATTTCTCATTTGACGTTAAAAGGTTCTACCGAGACTTGAACTCGGATCGCTGGATTCAGAGTCCAGAGTGCTAGCCATTACACCATAGAACCCTATGCGCAGATGATTATATTATTTTTTATTATAATGAAATTTCTCATTTGACGTTAAAAGGTTCTACTGAGATTGAACTCGGATCGCTGGATTCAGAGTCCAGAGTGTAGCCATTAAGAACCCTATCCGCAGATGATTATATTATTTTTTTATTATAATGAAATTTCTCATTTGACGTTAAAATGTTCTACCGAGACTTGAACTCGGATCGCTGGATTCAGAGTCCAGAGTGCTAGCCATTACACCATAGAACCCTATGCGCAGATGATTATATTATTTTTTTTATTATAATGAAATTTCTCATTTGACGTTAAAAGGTTCTACCGAGACTTGAACTCGGATCGCTGGATTCAGAGTCCAGAGTGCTAGCCATTACACCATAGAACCCTATGCGCAGATGATTATATTATTTTTTTATTATAATGAAATTTCTCATTTGAACGTTAAATTATAATGTTTCTACCTTGAACTCGGATCGTTGGATTCAGAGTCCAGAGTGCTAGCCATTACACCATAGAACCCTATGCGCAGATGATTATATTATTTTTTTATTATAATGAAATTTCTCATTTGACGTTAAAAGGTTTCTAAACTCGATCGTGATTCAGAGTCCAGAGTGCTAGCCATTACACCATAGAACCCTATGCGAAGATGATTTTATTTTTTTATTATAATGAAATTTCTCATTTGACGTTAAAAAGGTCGCTTGAACTCGGATCGCTGGATTCAGAGTCCAGAGTGCTAGCCATTACACCATAGAACCCTATGCGCAGATGATTATATTATTTTTTTTATTATAATGAAATTTCTCATTTGACGTTAAAAGGTTCTACCGAGACTTGAACTCGGATCGCTGGATTCAGAGTCCAGAGTGCTAGCCATTACACCATAGAACCCCTATGCGAAGATGATTATATTATTTTTTTTATTATAATGAAATTTCTCATTTGACGTTAAAAGGTTCTACCGAGACTTGAACTCGGATCGCTGGATTCAGAGTCCAGAGTGCTAGCCATTACACCATAGAACCCTATGCGCAGATGATTATATTTTTTTTTATTATAATGAAATTTCTCATTTGACGTTAAAAGGTTCTACTATGCGAGACTTGAACTCGGATCGCTGGATTCAGAGTCCAGAGTGCTAGCCATTACACCATAGAACCCTATGCGCAGATGATTATATTATTTTTTTTATTATAATGAAATTTCTCATTTGACGTTAAAAGGTTCTACCGAGACTTGAACTCGGATCGCTGGATTCAGAGTCCAGAGTTAAAAAGCTAGCCATTACACCATAGAACCCTATGCGCAGATGATTATTATTTTTTTTATTATAATGAAATTTCTCATTTGACGTTAAAAGGTTCTACCGAGACTTGAACTCGGATCGCTGGATTCAGAGTCCAGAGTGCCATTACACCATAGAACCCTATGCGCAGATGATTATATTATTTTTTTATTATAATGAAATTTCTCATTTGACGTTAAAAGGTTCTAACAGAGACTTGAACTCGGATCGCTGGATTCAGAGTCCAGAGTTAGCCATTACACCATAGAACCCTATGCGCAGATGATTATATTATTTTTTTTATTATAATGAAATTTCTCATTTGACGTTAAAAAGGTTCTACGAGACTTGAACTCGGATCGCTGGATTCAGAGTCCAGAGTGCTAGCCATTACACCATAGAACCCTATGCGCAGATGATTATATTATTTTTTTTTATTATAATGAAATTTCTCATTTGACGTTAAAAGGTTCTACCGAGACTTGAACTCGGATCGCTGGATTCAGAGTCCAGAGTGCTAGCCATTACACCATAGAACCCTATGCGCAGATGATTATATTTTTTTTATTATAATGAAATTTCTCATTTGACGTTAAAATTCAACCGAGACTTGAACTCGGATCGCTGGATTCAGAGTCCAGAGTGCTAGCCATTAATAGAACCCTATGCGCAGATGATTATATTATTTTTTATTATAATGAAATTTCTCATTTGACGTTAAAAACCGAGTTTGAACTCGGATCGCTGGATTCAGAGTCCAGAGTGCTAGCCATTACACCATAGAACCCTATGCGCAGATGATTATATTATTTTTTTTTATTATAATGAAATTTCTCATTTGACGTTAAAATGTTCTACCGAGACTTGAACTCGGATCGCTGGATTCAGAGTCCAGAGTGCTAGCCATTACAAATTCATAGAACCCTATGCGCAGATGATTATATTATTTTTTTTATATAATGAAATTTCTCATTTGACGTTAAAAGGTTCTCGGACCGAGACTTGAACTCACCATAGAACCCTCGCGCAGGATTCAGAGTCCAGAGAACTCGGATCGCTGGATTCAGCCATTACACCATAGAACCCTATGCGCAGATGATTATATTATTTTTTTTTATTATAATGAAATTTCTCATTTGACGTTAAAAGGTTCTACCGAGACTTGAACTCGGATCGCTGGATTCAGAGTCCAGAGTGCTAGCCATTACACCATAGAACCCTATGCGCAGATGATTATATTATTTTTTTATTATAATGAAATTTCTCATTTGACGTTAAAAGGTTCTACCGAGACTTGAACTCGGATCGCTGGATTCAGAGTCCAGAGTGCTAGCCATTACACCATAGAACCCTATGCGCAGATGATTATATTATTTTTTTTTATTATAATGAAATTTCTCATTTGACGTTAAAAGGTTCTACCGAGACTTGAACTCGGATCGCTGGATTCAGAGTCCAGAGTGCTAGCCATTACACCATAGAACCCTATGCGCAGATGATTATATTATTTTTTTTTATTATAATGAAATTTCTCATTTGACGTTAAAAGGTTCTACTGAGACTTGAACTCGGATCGCTGGATTCAGAGTCCAGAGTGCTAGCCATTACACCATAGAACCCTATGCGCAGATGATTATATTATTTTTTTATTATAATGAAATTTCTCATTTGACGTTGAAAGTTTCTACCTAGACTTGAACTCGGATTGCTGGATTCAGAGTCCAGAGTGCTAGCCATTACACCATAGAACTCTATGCGAAGATGATTATATTATTTTTTTATTATAATGAAATTTCTCATTTGACGTTAAAAAAGGTTCTACTGAGACTTGAACTCGGATCGCTGGATTCAGAGTCCAGAGTGCTAGCCATTACACCATAGAACCCTATGCGCAGATGATTATATTATTTTTTTTTATTATAATGAAATTTCTCATTTGACGTTAAATGGTTCTACCGAGACTTGAACTCGGATCGCTGGATTCAGAGTCCAGAGTGCTAGCCATTACACCATAGAACCCTATGCGCAGATGATTATATTATTTTTTATTATAATGAAATTTCTCATTTGACGTTAAAAGGTTCTACCGAGACTTGAACTCGGATCGCTGGATTCAGAGTCCAGAGTGCTAGCCATTACACCATAGAACCCTATGCGCAGATGATTATATTATTTTTTTTATTATAATGAAATTTCTCATTTGACGTTAAAAGTTTCTACCGAGACTTGAACTCGGATCGCTGGATTCAGAGTCCAGAGAGCTAGCCATTACACCATAGAACCCTATGCGCAGATGATTATATTATTTTTTTTATTATAATGAAATTTCTCATTTGACGTTAAAAGGTTCTACCGAGACTTGAACTCGGATCGCTGGATTCAGAGTCCAGAGTGCTAGCCATTACACCATAGAACCCTATGCGCAGATGATTATATTATTTTTTTTATTATAATGAAATTTCTCATTTGACGTTAAAATTCTACCGAGACTTGAACTCGGATCGCTGGATTCAGAGTCCAGAGTGCTAGCCATTACACCATAGAACCCTATGCGCAGATGATTATATTATTTTTTTATTATAATGAAATTTCTCATTTGACGTTAAAAGGTTCTACCGAGACTTGAACTCAGATCGCTGGATTCAGAGTCCAGAGTGCTAGCCATTACACCATAGAACCCTATGCGCAGATTATTATATTTTTTATTTTTTTTCTCATTATAAAAAGGTTCTACCGAAATTTCGCTGGATTCATTTGACGTTGAAAGGTTTCTACGTTAAAAGAGACTTGAACTCGGATCGCTGGATTCAGAGTCCAGAGTGCTAGCCATTACACCATAGAACCCTATGCGCAGATGATTATATTATTTTTTTATTATAATGAAATTTCTCATTTGACGTTAAAAAGTTTCTACCGAGACTTGAACTCGGATCGCTGGATTCAGAGTCCAGAGTGCTAGCCATTACACCATAGAACCCTATGCGCAGATGATTATATTATTTTTTTTTTTTATTATAATGAAATTTCTCATTTGACGTTAAAAGGTTCTACCGAGACTTGAACTCGGATCGCTGGATTCAGAGTCCAGAGTGCTAGCCATTACACCATAGAACCCTATGCGCAGATGATTATATTATTTTTTTTTTATTATAATGAAATTTCTCATTTGACGTTAAAAGGTTCTACCGAGACTTGAACTCGGATCGCTGGATTCAGAGTCCAGAGTGCTAGCCATTACACCATAGAACCCTATGCGCAGATGATTATATTATTTTTTTTTTATAATGAAATTTCTCATTTGACGTTAAAAGGTTCTACCGAGACTTGAACTCGGATCGCTGGATTCAGAGTCCAGAGTGCTAGCCATTACACCATAGAACCTATGCGCAGATGATTATATTATTTTTTTATTATAATGAAATTTCTCATTTGACGTTAAAAGGTTCTACCGAGACTTGAACTCGGATCGCTGGATTCAGAGTCCAGAGTGCTAGCCATTACACCATAGAACCCTATGCGCAGATGATTATATTATTTTTTTTTATTATAATGAAATTTCTCATTTGACGTTAAAAAGTTTCTACCGAGACTTGAACTCGGATCGCTGGATTCAGAGTCCAGAGTGCTAGCCATTACACCATAGAACCCTATGCAGATGATTATATTATTTTTTTTTTATAATGAAATTTCTCATTTGACGTTAAAAGGTTCTACCGAGACTTGAACTCGGATCGCTGGATTCAGAGTCCAGAGTGCTAGCCATTACACCATAGAACCCTATGCGCAGATGATTATATTATTTTTTTATTATAATGAAATTTCTCATTTGACGTTAAAAGGTTCTACCGAGACTTGAACTCGGATCGCTGGATTCAGAGTCCATTAGTGAACCCTATGCCATTATTTTTTTTTATTATAATGAAATTTCCATTTGACGTTAAAAAGTTCCCGAGACTTGAACTCGGATCGCATTCAGATGATTAGAACCCTATATTATTTTTTTTTTATTATAATGAAATTTCTCATTTGACGTTAAAAGTTCTACCGAGACTTGAACTCGGATCGCTGGATTCAGAGTCCAGAGTGCTAGCCATTACACCATAGAACCCTATGCGCAGATGATTATATTATTTTTTTATTATAATGAAATTTCTCATTTGACGTTAAAAGGTTCTACCGAGACTTGAACTCGGATCGCTGGATTCAGAGTCCAGAGTGCTAGCCATTACACCATAGAACCCTATGCGCAGATGATTATATTATTTTTTTTATTATAATGAAATTTCTCATTTGACGTTAAAAGGTTCTACCGAGACTTGAACTCGGATCGCTGGATTCAGAGTCCAGAGTGCTAGCCATTACACCATAGAACCCTATGCGCAGATGATTATATTATTTTTTTTATTATAATGAAATTTCTCATTTGACGTTAAAAGGTTCAACCTAGACTTGAACTCGGATCGCTGGATTCAGAGTCCAGAGTGCTAGCCATTACACCATAGAACCCTATGCGCAGATGATTATATTATTTTTTTTATTATAATGAAATTTCTCATTTGACGTTAAAAGGTTCTACCGAGACTTGAACTCGGATCGCTGGATTCAGAGTCCAGAGTGCTAGCCATTACACCATAGAACCCTATGCGCAGATGATTATATTATTTTTTTTATTATAATGAAATTTCTCATTTGACGTTAAAAGGTTCTACCGAGACTTGAACTCGGATCGCTGGATTCAGAGTCCAGAGTGCTAGCCATTACACCATAGAACCCTATGCGCAGATGATTATATTATTTTTTTATTATAATGAAATTTCTCATTTGACGTTAAAAGGTTCTACCGAGACTTGAACTCGGATCGCTGGATTCAGAGTCCAGAGTGCTAGCCATTACACCATAGAACCCTATGCGCAGATGATTATATTATTTTTTTATTATAATGAAATTTCTCATTTGACGTTAAAAGGTTCTACCGAGACTTGAACTCGGATCGCTGGATTCAGAGTCCAGAGTGCTATATTATTACCCATAGAAACCCTATGCGCAGATGATTATATTATTTTTTATTATAATGAAATTTCTCATTTGACGTTAAAATGTTCTACCGAGACTTGAACTCGGATCGCTGGATTCAGAGTCCAGATGCTATTACACCATAGAACCCTATTTATTTATTTTTTTTATTAATGAAATTTCTCATTTGACGTTAAAAGGTTCTACCGAGACTTGAACTCGGATCGCTGGATTCAGAGTCCAGAGTGCTAGCCATTACACCATAGAACCCTATGCGCAGATGATTATATTATTTTTTTATTATAATGAAATTTCTCATTTGACGTTAAAAGGTTCTACCGAGACTTGAACTCGGATCGCTGGATTCAGAGAGTCCAGAGAACCCTAGCTGATTATATTTTTTTTATTATAATGCTCATTACACCAGAGAACCCTATGCGCAGATGATTATATTATTTTTTTTATTATAATGAAATTTCTCATTTGACGTTAAAAGGTTCTACCGAGACTTGAACTCGGATCGCTGGATTCAGAGTCCAGAGTGCTAGCCATTACACCATAGAACCCTATGCGATGATGATTATATTATTTTTTTATTATAATGAAATTTCTCATTTGACGTTAAAGGTTCTACCGAGACTTGAACTCGGATCGCTGGATTCAGAGTCCAGAGTGCTAGCCATTACACCATAGAACCCTATGCGCAGATGATTATATTATTTTTTTTATTATAATGAAATTTCTCATTTGACGTTAAAAGGTTCTACCGAGACTTGAACTCGGATCGCTGGATTCAGAGTCCAGAGTGCTAGCCATTACACCATAGAACCCTATGCGCAGATGATTATATTATTTTTTTATTATAATGAAATTTCTCATTTGACGTTAAAAGGTTCTACCGAGACTTGAACTCGGATCGCTGGATTCAGAGTCCAGAGTGCTAGCCATTACACCATAGAACCCTATGCGCAGATGATTATATTATTTTTTTATTATAATGAAATTTCTCATTTGACGTTAAAAGGTTCTACCGAGACTTGAACTCGGATCGCTGGATTCAGAGTCCAGAGTGCTAGCCATTACACCATAGAACCCTATGCGCAGATGATTATATTATTTTTTTTATTATAATGAAATTTCTCATTTGACGTTAAAAGGTTCTACCGAGACTTGAACTCGGATCGCTGGATTCAGAGTCCAGAGTGCTATTACACCATAGAACCCTATGCGCAGATGATTATATTATTTTTTATTATAATGAACCCTACCGCTTGAACTCAGATGATTATATTACACCATTTTTTTTATTTTTTATAATGAAATTTCTCATTTGACGTTAAAAGGTTCTACCGAGACTTGAACTCGGATCGCTGGATTCAGAGTCCAGAGTGCTAGCCATTACACCATAGAACCCTATGCGCAGATGATTATATTATTTTTTTTATTATAATGAAATTTCTCATTTGACGTTAAAAGGTCCTACCGACACTTGAACTCGGATCGCTGGATTCAGAGTCCAGAGTGCTAGCCATTACACCAAAGAACCCTATGCGCAGATGATTATATTATTTTATTTATTATAATGAAATTTCTCATTTGACGTTAAAATGTTCTACCGAGACTTGAACTCGGATCGCTGGATTCAGAGTCCAGAGTGCTAGCCATTACACCATAGAACCCTATGCGCAGATGATTATATTATTTTTTTTTATTATAATGAAATTTCTCATTTGACGTTAAAAGGTTCTACCGAGACTTGAACTCGGATCGCTGGATTCAGAGTCCAGAGTGCTAGCCATTACACCATAGAACCCTATGCGCAGATGATTATATTATTTTTTTTATTATAATGAAATTTCTCATTTGACGTTAAAAGGTTCTACCGAGACTTGAACTCGGATCGCTGGATTCAGAGTCCAGAGTGCTAGCCATTACACCATAGAACCCTATGCGCAGATGATTATATTATTTTTTTTATTATAATGAAATTTCTCATTTGACGTTAAAAAGGTTCTACCGAGACTTGAACTCGGATCGCTGGATTCAGAGTCCAGAGTGCTAGCCATTACACCATAGAACCCTATGCGCAGATGATTATATTATTTTTTTTATTATAATGAAATTTCTCATTTGACGTTAAAAGGTTCTACCGAGACTTGAACTCGGATCGCTGGATTCAGAGTCCAGAGAACCCTATGCAGATGATTATATTATTTTTATTATAATGAAATTTCTCATTTGACGTTAAAAGTTCTATAGAAACCGCTGGATTCAGAGTCGCAGATTACACATAGAACCCTTATATTATTTTTTTTTTATTATAATGAAATTTCTCATTTGACGTTAAAAGGTTCTACCGAGACTTGAACTCGGATCGCTGGATTCAGAGTCCAGAGTGCTAGCCATTACACCATAGAACCCTATGCGCAGATGATTATATTATTTTTTTATTATAATGAAATTTCTCATTTGACGTTAAAAGGTTCTACCGAGACTTGAACTCGGATCGCTGGATTCAGAGTCCAGAGTGCTAGCCATTACACCATAGAACCCTATGCGCAGATGATTATTTTTTTTTTTTTATTATAATGAAATTTCTCATTTGACGTTAAAAGGTTCTACCGAGACTTGAACTCGGATCGCTGGATTCAGAGTCCAGAGTGCTAGCCATTACACCATAGAACCCTATGCGCAGATGATTATATTATTTTTTTTTATTATAATGAAATTTCTCATTTGACGTTAAAGGTTCTACCGAGACTTGAACTCGGATCGCTGGATTCAGAGTCCAGAGTGCTAGCCATTACACCATAGAACCCTATGCGCAGATGATTATATTATTTTTTTATTATAATGAAATTTCTCATTTGACGTTAAAAAGTTCTACCGAGACTTGAACTCGGATCGCTGGATTCAGAGTCCAGAGTGCTAGCCATTACACCATAGAACCCTATGCGAAGATGATTATATTATTTTTTATTATAATGAAATTTCTCATTTGACGTTAAAAGGTTCTACCGAGACTTGAACTCGGATCGCTGGATTCAGAGTCCAGAGTGCTAGCCATTACACCATAGAACCCTATGCGCAGATGATTATATTTTTTTTTTTCATTTGATAATGAAATTTCTCGCTGGATTTGACGTTAAACACCATAGAACCCTACTGAGATGATTATATTATTTTTTTATTATAATGAAATTTCTCATTTGACATTAAAGGGATCGCTTGAGAGTCCAGAGTGCTAGCCATTACACCATAGAACCCTATGCGCAGATGATTATATTATTTTTTTTATTATAATGAAATTTCTCATTTTGATTTCAGAGTCCTAGCCCATTACACCATAGAACCCTATGCGCAGATGATTATATTATTTTTTTTTATTATAATGAAATTTCTCATTTGACGTTAAAAGTTCCAGAGACTTGAACTCGGATCGCTGGATTCAGAGTCCAGAGTGCTATTATACACACATAGAACCCTATGCGCAGATGATTATATTATTTTTTTATTATAATGAAATTTCTCATTTGACGTTAAAAGGTTCTACTGAGACTTGAACTCGGATCGCTGGATTCAGAGTCCAGAGTGCTAGCCATTACACCATAGAACCCTATGCGCAGATGATTATATTATTTTTTTATTATAATGAAATTTCTCATTTGACGTTAAAAGGTTCTACCGAGACTTGAACTCGGATCGCTGGATTCAGAGTCCAGAGTGCTAGCCATTACACCATAGAACCCTATGCGCAGATGATTATATTATTTTTTTTATTATAATGAAATTTCTCATTTGACGTTAAAAGGTTCTACCGAGACTTGAACTCGGATCGCTGGATTCAGAGTCCAGAGTGCTAGCCATTACACCATAGAACCCTATGCGCAGATGATTATATTATTTTTTTATTATAATGAAATTTCTCATTTGACGTTAAAAGGTTCTACCGAGACTTGAACTCGGATCGCTGGATTCAGAGTCCAGAGTGCTAGCCATTACACCATAGAACCCTATGCGCAGATGATTATATTATTTTTTTTATTATAATGAAATTTCTCATTTGACGTTAAAAGGTTCTACCGAGACTTGAACTCGGATCGCTGGATTCAGAGTCCAGAGTGCTAGCCATTACACCATAGAACCCTATGCGCAGATGATTATATTATTTTTTTATTATAATGAAATTTCTCATTTGACGTTAAAAAAGTTCTACCGAGACTTGAACTCGGATCGCTGGATTCAGAGTCCAGAGTGCTAGCCATTACACCATAGAACCCTATGCGCATGATTATATTATTTTTTTTTATTATAATGAAATTTCTCATTTGACGTTAAAAGGTTCTACCGAGACTTGAACTCGGATCGCTGGATTCAGAGTCCAGAGTGCTAGCCATTACACCATAGAACCCTATGCGCAGATGATTATATTATTTTTTTATTATAATGAAATTTCTCATTTGACGTTAAAAGGTTCTACCGAGACTTGAACTCGGATCGCTGGATTCAGAGTCCAGAGTTAAAAGCTAGCCATTACACCATAGAACCCTATGCGCAGATGATTATATTATTTTTTTTTATTATAATGAAATTTCTCATTTGACGTTAAAAGGTTCTACCGAGACTTGAACTCGGATCGCTGGATTCAGAGTCCAGAGTGCTAGCCATTACACCATAGAACCCTATGCGCAGATGATTATATTATTTTTTTTTATTATAATGAAATTTCTCATTTGACGTTAAAAGGTTCTACCGAGACTTGAACTCGGATCGCTGGATTCAGAGTCCAGAGTGCTAGCCATTACACCATAGAACCCTATGCGCAGATGATTATATTATTTTTTTTATTATAATGAAATTTCTCATTTGACGTTAAAAGGTTCTACCGAGACTTGAACTCGGATCGCTGGATTCAGAGTCCAGAGTGCTAGCCATTACACCATAGAACCCTATGCGCAGATGATTATATTATTTTTTTATTATAATGAAATTTCTCATTTGACGTTAAAAGGTTCTACCGAGACTTGAACTCGGATCGCTGGATTCAGAGTCCAGAGTGCTAGCCATTACACCATAGAACCCTATGCGCAGATGATTATATTATTTTTTTTATTATAATGAAATTTCTCATTTGACGTTAAAAGGTTCTACCGAGACTTGAACTCGGATCGCTGGATTCAGAGTCCAGAGTGCTAGCCATTACACCATAGAACCCTATGCGCAGATGATTATATTATTTTTTTTTATTATAATGAAATTTCTCATTTGACGTTAAAAGGTTCTACCGAGACTTGAACTCGGATCGCTGGATTCAGAGTCCAGAACCCTATGCTAGCCATTACACCATAGAACCCTATGCGCAGATGATTATATTATTTTTTTTTATTATAATGAAATTTCTCATTTGACGTTAAAAGGTTCTACCGAGACTTGAACTCGGATCGCTGGATTCAGAGTCCAGAGTGCTAGCCATTACACCATAGAACCCTATGCGCAGATGATTATATTATTTTTTTTATTATAATGAAATTTCTCATTTGACGTTAAAAGTTCTACCGAGACTTGAACTCGGATCGCTGGATTCAGAGTCCAGAGTGCTAAGCCATTACACCATAGAACCCTACGCGCAGATGATTATATTATTTTTTATTATAATGAAATTTCTCATTTGACGTTAAAAGGTCCTACCGAGACTTGAACTCGGATCGCTGATTCAGAGTCCAGAGTGCTAGCCATTACACCATAGAACCCTATGCGCAGATGTTTATATTATTTTTTTTATTATAATGAAATTTCTCATGTGACGTTAAAAGGTTTCTACCGAGACTTGAACTCGGATCGCTGGATTCAGAGTCCAGAGTGCTAGCCATTACACCATAGAACCCTATGCGTAGATAATTATATTATTTTTTTTTATAATGAAATTTCTCATTTGACGTTAAAATGTTCTACCGAGACTCGGATCTGGATTCAGAGTCCAGAGTGCTGGATTCAATTTTTGACGTTAAAAGGTTCAAGAACCCTATTGATTATATTATTTTTTTTTTTATTATAATGAAATTTCTCATTTGACGTTAAAATGTTCTACCGAGACTTGAACTCGGATCGCTGGATTCAGAGTCCAGAGTGCTAGCCATTACACCATAGAACCCTATGCGCAGTTGATTATATTATTATTTTATTATAATGAAATTTCTCATTTGACGTTAAAAGGTTCTACCGAGACTTGAACTCGGATCGCTGGATTCAGAGTCCAGAGTGCTAGCCATTACACCATAGAACCCTATGCGAAGATGATTATATTATTTTTTATTATAATGAAATTTCTCATTTGACGTTAAAGGTTCTACCAGAGACTTGACTCGGATCGCTGGATTCAGAGTCCAGAGTGCTAGCCATTACACCATAGAACCCTATGCGCAGATGATTATATTATTTTTTTTTTATAATGAAATTTCTCATTTGACGTTAAAAGGTTCTACTGAGACTTGAACTCGGATCGCTGGATTCAGAGTCCAGAGTGCTAGCCATTACACCATAGAACCCTATGCGACGATGATTATATTATTTTTTTTTCATTATAATGAAATTTCTCATTTGACGTTAAAAGGTTCTACCGAGACTTGAACTCGGATCGCTGGATTCAGAGTCCAGAGTGCTAGCCATTACACCATAGAACCCTATGCGCAGATGATTATATTATTTTTTTATTATAATGAAATTTCTCATTTGACGTTAAAAGGTTCTACCGAGACTTGAACTCGGATCGCTGGATTCAGAGTCCAGAGTGCTAGCCATTACACCATAGAAACCCTATGCGCAGATGATTATATTATTTTTTATTATAATGAAATTTCTCATTTGACGTTAAAAGGTTCTACCGAGACTTGAACTCGGATCGCTGGATTCAGAGTCCAGAGTGCTAGCCATTACACCATAGAACCCTATGCGCAGATGATTATATTATTTTTTTTATTATAATGAAATTTCTCATTTGACGTTAAAAGGTTCTACCGAGACTTGAACTCGGATCGCTGGATTCAGAGTCCAGAGTGCTAGCCATTACACCATAGAACCCTATGCGCAGATGATTATATTATTTTTTTATTATAATGAAATTTCTCATTTGACGTTAAAAGGTTCTACCGAGACTTGAACTCGGATCGCTGGATTCAGAGTCCAGAGTGCTAGCCATTACAATTATAGAACCCTATGCGCAGATGATTATATTATTTTTTTATTATAATGAAATTTCTCATTTGACGTTAAAAGGTTCTACCGAGACTTGAACTCGGATCGCTGGATTCAGAGTCCAGAGTGCTAGCCATTACACCATAGAACCCTATGCGCCGATGATTATATTATTTTTTTTATTATAATGAAATTTCTCATTTGACGTTAAAAGGTTCTACCGAGACTTGAATTCGGATCGCTGGATCCAGAGTCCAGAGCGGTAGCCATTACACCATAGAACCCTATGCGCAGATGATTATATTATTTTTTTTATTATAATGAAATTTCTCATTTGACGTTAAAAGGCTCAACCGAGACTTGAACTCGGATCGCTGGATTCAGAGTCCAGAGTGCTAGCCATTACACCATAGAACCCTATGCGCAGATGATTATATTATTTTTTTTATTATAATGAAATTTCTCATTTGACGTTAAAAGGTTCAACCGAGACTTGAACTCGGATCGCTGGATTCAGAGTCCAGAGTGCTAGCCATTACACCAAAGAACCCTATGCGCAGATGATTATATTATTTTATTTATTATAATGAAATTTCTCATTTGACGTTAAAAGGTTCTACCGAGACTTGAACTCGGATCGCTGGATTCAGAGTCCAGAGTGCTAGCCATTACACCATAGAACCCTATGCGCAGATGATTATATTATTTTTTTTATTATAATGAAATTTCTCATTTGACGTTAAAAGGTTCTACTGAGACTTGAACTCGGATCAGAGTCCAGAGTGCTAGCTGCGCAGATGATTATATTATTTTTTTATTATTAAATGAAATTTCTCATTTGACGTTAAAAGTTCTATTAGACTTGAACTCGGATCGCTGGATTCAGAGTCCAGAGTGCTAGCCATTACACCATAGAACCCTATGCGCAGATGATTATATTATTTTTTTATTATAATGAAATTTCTCATTTGACGTTAAAAGGTTCTACTGAGACTTGAACTCGGATCGCTGGATTCAGAGTCCAGAGTGCTAGCCATTACACCATAGAACCCTATGCGCAGATGATTATATTATTTTTTTTATTATAATGAAATTTCTCATTTGACGTTAAAAGGTTCTACCGAGACTTGAACTCGGATCGCTGTTTTTTTTTATTATACGATTCAGAGTCCAGAGTGCTCGGCCATTACACCATAGAACCCTATGAACCCTATGCAGATGATTATATTATTTTTTTATTATAATGAAATTTCTCATTTGACGTTAAAAGGTTCTACCGAGACTTGAACTCGATCGCTGGATTCAGAGTCCAGAGTGCTAGCCATTACACCATAGAACCCTATGCGCAGATGATTATATTATTTTTTTTTATTATAATGAAATTTCTCATTTGACGTTAAAAGGTTCTACTGAGACTTGAACTCGGATCGCTGGATTCAGAGTCCAGAGTGCTAGCCATTACACCATAGAACCCTATGCGCAGATGATTATATTATTTTTTTTATTATAATGAAATTTCTCATTTGACGTTAAAAGGTTCTACACGAGACTTGAACTCGGATCGCTGGATTCAGAGTCCAGAGTGCTAGCCATTACACCATAGAACCCTATGCGCAGATGATTATATTATTTTTTTTATTATAATGAAATTTCTCATTTGACGTTAAAAGGTTCTACCGAGACTTGAACTCGGATCGCTGGATTCAGAGTCCAGAGTGCTAGCCATTACACCATAGAACCCTATGCGCAGATGATTATTATTTTTTTATATTTTTTATTATAATGAAATTTCTCATTTGACGTTCCAGAGTGCTAGGTTCAACCCTATGCAGACTTATTTTTTATTATAATGAACTTTCGGATTCTACCGAGACTTGAACTCGATTTCAGAGTCCAGAGTGCTAGCCATTACACCATAGAACCCTATGCGCAGATGATTATATTATTTTTTTTTATTATAATGAAATTTCTCATTTGACGTTAAAAGGTTCTACCGAGACTTGAACTCGGATCGCTGGATTCAGAGTCCAGAGTGCTAGCCATTACACCATAGAACCCTATGCGCAGATGATTATATTATTTTTTTATTATAATGAAATTTCTCATTTGACGTTAAAAAGGTTCTACTGAGACTTGAACTCGGATCGCTGGATTCAGAGTCCAGAGTGCTAGCCATTACACCATAGAACCCTATGCGCAGATGATTATATTATTTTTTATTATAATGAAATTTCTCATTTGACGTTAAAAGGTTCTACTGAGACTTTGAACTCGGATCGCTGGATTCAGAGTCCAGAGTGCTAGCCATTACACCATAGAACCCTATGCGCAGATGATTATATTATTTTTTTATTATAATGAAATTTCTCATTTGACGTTAAAAGGTTCTACCGAGACTTGAACTCGGATCGCTGGATTCAGAGTCCAGAGTGCTAGCCATTACACCATAGAACCCTATGCGCAGATGATTATATTATTTTTTTTATTATAATGAAATTTCTCATTTGACGTTAAAAGGTTCTACCGAGACTTGAACTCGGATCGCTGGATTCAGAGTCCAGAGTGCTAGCCATTACACCATAGAACCCTATGCGCAGATGATTATATTATTTTTTTTATTATAATGAAATTTCTCATTTGACGTTAAAAGGTTCTACCGAGACTTGAACTCGGTTCGCTGGATTCAGAGTCCAGAGCGGTAGCCATTACACCATAGAACCCTATGCGCAGATGATTATATTATTTTTTTTATTATAATGAAATTTCTCATTTGACGTTAAAAGGTTCTACCGAGACTTGAACTCGGATCGCTGGATTCAGAGTCCAGAGTGCTAGCCATTACAATTCATAGAACCCTATGCGCAGATGATTATATTATTTTTTTATTATAATGAAATTTCTCATTTGACGTTAAAAGGTTCTACCGAGACTTGAACTCGGATCGCTGGATTCAGAGTCCAGAGTGCTAGCCATTACACCATAGAACCCTATGCGCAGATGATTATATTATTTTTTTTATTATAATGAAATTTCTCATTTGACGTTAAAAGGTTCTACCGAGACTTGAACTCGGATCGCTGGATTCAGAGTCCAGAGTGCTAGCCATTACACCATAGAACCCTATGCGCAGATGATTATATTATTTTTTTATTATAATGAAATTTCTCATTTGACGTTAAAAGGTTCTACCGAGACTTGAACTCGGATCGCTGGATTCAGAGTCCAGAGTGCTAGCCATTAGCCATTACACCATAGAACCCTATGCGCAGATGATTATATTATTTTTTTTATTATAATGAAATTTCTCATTTGACGTTAAAAAGTTCTACCGAGACTTGAACTCGGATCGCTGGATTCAGAGTCCAGAGTGCTAGCCATTACACCATAGAACCCTATGCGCAGATGATTATATTATTTTTTTTATTATAATAAAATTTCTCATTTGACGTTAAAATGTTCTACTGAGACTTGAAGTCGGATCGCTGGATTCAGAGTCCAGAGTGCTAGCCATTACTCCATAGAACCCTATGCGCAGATGATTATATTATTTTTTTTATTATAATGAAATTTCTCATTTGACGTTAAAAGGTTCTACCGAGACTTGAACTCGGATCGCTGGATTCAGAGTCCAGAGTGCTAGCCATTACACCATAGAACCCTATGCGCAGATGATTATATTATTTTTTTATTATAATGAAATTTCTCATTTGACGTTAAAAGGTTCTACTGAGACTTGAACTCGGATCGCTGGATTCAGAGTCCAGAGTGCTAGCCATTACACCATAGAACCCTATGCGCAGATGATTATATTATTTTTTTATTATAATGAAATTTCTCATTTGACGTTAAAGGTTCTACCCAGAGACTTGAACTCGGATCGCTGGATTCAGAGCCATTACACCCATAGAACCCTATGCGCAGATGATTATATTATTTTTTTTATTATAATGAAATTTCTCATTTGACGTTAAACTTGAACTCGGTTCTACCGAGACTTGAACTCATGATCGCGCAGATTATAGAGTCCAGATAATGAAATTTCTCATTTGACGTTAAAAGTACACCATAACTCGAACCCTATGCGCAGATGATTATATTATATTTTTTATTATAATGAAATTTCTCATTTGACGTTAAAAGGTTCTACCGAGACTTGAACTCGGATCGCTGGATTCAGAGTCCAGAGTGCTAGCCATTACACCATAGAACCCTATGCGCAGATGATTATATTATTTTTTTATTATAATGAAATTTCTCATTTGACGTTAAAAGGTTCTACCGAGACTTGAACTCGGATCGCTGGATTCAGAGTCCAGAGTGCTAGCCATTACACCATAGAACCCTATGCGCAGATGATTATATTATTTTTTTTATTATAATGAAATTTCTCATTTGACGTTAAAAGGTTCTACCGAGACTTGAACTCGGATCGCTGGATTCAGAGTCCAGAGTGCTAGCCATTACACCATAGAACCCTATGCGCAGATGATTATATTATTTTTTTTATTATAATGAAATTTCTCATTTGACGTTAAAAGGTTCTACCGAGACTTGAACTCGGATCGCTGGATTCAGAGTCCAGAGTGCTAGATTACACCATAGAACCCTATGCGAAGATGATTATATTATTTTTTTTATTATAATGAAATTTCTCATTTGACGTTAAAGGTTCTACCGAGACTTGAACTCGGATCGCTGGATTCAGAGTCCAGAGTGCTAGCCATTACACCATAGAACCCTATGCGCAGATGATTATATTATTTTTTTTATTATAATGAAATTTCTCATTTGACGTTAAAAGGTTCTACCGAGACTTGAACTCGGATCGCTGGATTCAGAGTCCAGAGTGCTTAGCCATAGAACCCTATGCGCAGATAATTATATTATTTTTTTATTATAATGAAATTTCTCATTTGAACCCTTGAACTCGGATCGCTGCAGATGATTATATTATTTTTTTATTTTTTATTATAATGAAATTTCTCATTTGACGTTAAAAGGTTCTACCGAGACTTGAACTCGGATCGCTGGATTCAGAGTCCAGAGTGCTAGCCATTACACCATAGAACCCTATGCGCAGATGATTATATTATTTTTTTTTATTATAATGAAATTTCTCATTTGACGTTAAAATGTTCTACTGAGACTTGAACTCGGATCGCTGGATTCAGAGTCCAGAGACTTGATTATATTATTTTTTTATTATAATGAAATTTCTCAACGTTAAAATGTTCTACTGGAACTCGGATCGCTGGATTCAGAGTCCAGAGTGCTAGCCATTACACCCATAGAACCCTATGCGCAGATGATTATATTATTTTTTTTTATAATGAAATTTCTCATTTGACGTTAAAAGTCCTACCGAGACTTGAACTCGGATCGCTGGATTCAGAGTCCAGAGTGCTAGCCATTACACCATAGAACCTATGCGAAGATGATTATATTATTTTTTTATTATAATGAAATTTCTCATTTGACGTTAAAAGGTTCTACCGAGACTTGAACTCGGATCGCTGGATTCAGAGTCCAGAGTGCTAGCCATTACACCATAGAACCCTATGCGCAGATGATTATATTATTTTTTTATTATAATGAAATTTCTCATTTGACGTTAAAGGTTCTACCGAGACTTGAACTGAACTCGGATCGCTGGATTCAGAGTCCAGAGTGCTAGCCATTACACCATAGAACCCTATGCGCAGATGATTATATTTTTTTTTATTATAATGAAATTTCTCATTTTGACGTTAAAAGGGTTCTACTGAGACTTGAACTCGGATCGCTGGATTCAGAGTCCAGAGTGCTAGCCATTACACCATAGAACCCTATGCGCAGATGATTATATTATTTTTTTTATTATAATGAAATTTCTCATTTGACGTTAAAAGGTTCTACCGAGACTTGAACTCGGATCGCTGGATTCAGAGTCCAGAGTGCTAGCCATTACACCATAGAACCCTATGCGCAGATGATTATATTATTTTTTTTATTATAATGAAATTTCTCATTTGACGTTAAAAGGTTCTACCGAGACTTGAACTCGGATCGCTGGATTCAGAGTCCAGAGTGCTAGCCATTACACCATAGAACCCTATGCGCAGATGATTATATTATTTTTTTTATTATAATTTTCTTTGATTAAAGGTTCTACCGAGACTTGAACTCGGATCGCTGGATTTGAGTCCAGAGTGCTAACCATTACACCATAGAACCCTATGCGCAGATGATTATATTATTTTTTATTATAATGAAATTTCTCATTTGACGTTAAAAGAACTCGGATCGCTGGATTCAGAGTCCAGAGTGCTAGCCATTACACCATAGAACCCTATGCGCAGATGATTATATTATTTTTTTTTTTATTATAATGAAATTTCTCATTTGACGTTAAAAGGTTCTACCGAGACTTGAACTCGGATCGCTGGATTCAGAGTCCAGAGTGCTAGCCATTACACCATAGAACCCTATGCGCAGATGATTATATTATTTTTTTTATTATAATGAAATTTCTCATTTGACGTTAAAAGGTTCTACCGAGACTTGAACTCGGATCGCTGGATTCAGAGTCCAGAGTGCTAGCCATTACACCATAGAACCCTATGCGCAGATGATTATATTATTTTTTTATTATAATGAAATTTCTCATTTGACGTTAAAAGGTTCTACTGAGACTTGAACTCGGATCGCTGGATTCAGAGTCCAGAGTGACCATAGAACCCTATGCGCAGATGATTATATTATTTTTTTATTATAATGAAATTTCTCATTTGACGTTAAAGGTTCTACCGAGACTTGAACTCGGATCGATTCAGAGTCCAGAGTGATTACACCATAGAACCCTATGCGCAGATGATTATATTTTTTTTTATTATAATGAAATTTCTCATTTGACGTTAAAGGTTCTACCGAGACTTGAACTCGGATCGCTGGATTCAGAGTCCAGAGTGCTAGCCATTACACCATAGAACCCTATGCAGAATGATTATATTATTTTTTTTATTATAATGAAATTTCTCATTTGACGTTAAAAGGTTCTACCGAGACTTGAACTCGGATCGCCGGATCGCTGATTCAGAGAGTCAGAGTGCTAGCCATTACACCATAGAACCCTATGCGCAGATGATTATATTATTTTTTTATTATAATGAAATTTCTCATTTGACGTTAAAAGGTTCTACTGAGACTTGAACTCGGATCGCTGGATTCAGAGTCCAGAGTGCTAGCCATTACACCATAGAACCCTATGCGCAGATGATTATATTATTTTTTTTTTATTATAATGAAATTTCTCATTTGACGTTAAAAGGTTCTACCGAGACTTGAACTCGGATCGCTGGATTCAGAGTCCAGAGTGCTAGCCATTACACCATAGAACCCTATGCGCAGATGATTATATTATTTTTTTTATTATAATGAAATTTCTCATTTGACGTTAAAAGGTTCTACCGAGACTTGAACTCGGATCGCTGATTCAGATTCAGAGTACACCATAGAACCCTATGCAGATGATTATATTATTTTTTTTATTATAATGAAATTTCTCATTTGACGTTAAAAGGTTCTACCGAGAGAACTCGGATCGCTGGATTCAGCCAGATGATTATATTAGAACCCTATTTTTTTTTTTTATTATAATGAAATTTCTCATTTGACGTTAAAAGGTTCTACCGAGACTTGAACTCGGATCGCTGGATTCAGAGTCCAGAGTGCTAGCCATTACACCATAGAACCCTATGCGCAGATGATTATATTATTTTTTTTTATTATAATGAAATTTCTCATTTGACGTTAAAAGGTTCTACCGAGACTTGAACTCGGATCGCTGGATTCAGAGTCCAGAGTGCTAGCCATTACACCATAGAACCCTATGCGCAGATGATTATATTATTTTTTTTTATTATAATGAAATTTCTCATTTGACGTTAAAGGTTCTACCGAGACTTGAACTCGGATCGCTGGATTCAGAGTCCAGAGTGCTAGCCATTACACCATAGAACCCTATGCGAAGATGATTATATTATTTTTTTTATTATAATGAAATTTCTCATTTGACGTTAAAAGGTTCTACCGAGACTTGAACTCGGATCGCTGGATTCAGAGTCCAGAGTGCTAGCCATTACACCATAGAACCCTATGCGCAGATGATTATATTATTTTTTTTATTATAATGAAATTTCTCATTTGACGTTAAAGGTTCTACCGAGACTTGAACTCGGATCGCTGGATTCAGAGTCCAGAGTGCTAGCCATTACACCATAGAACCCTATGCGCAGATGATTATATTATTTTTTTTATTATAATGAAATTTCTCATTTGACGTTAAAGGTTCTACCGAGACTTGAACTCGGATCGCTGGATTCAGAGTCCAGAGTGCTAGCCATTACACCATAGAACCCTATGCGAGATGATTATATTATTTTTTTATTATAATGAAATTTCTCATTTGACGTTAAAAGGTTCTACTGAGACTTGAACTCGGATCGCTGGATTCAGAGTCCAGAGTGCTAGCCATTACACATAGAACCCTATGCGCAGATGATTATATTATTTTTTTATTATAATGAAATTTCTCATTTGACGTTAAAGGTTCTACCGAGACTTGAACTCGGATCGCTGGATTCAGAGTCCAGAGTGCTAGCCATTACACCATAGAACCCTATGCGCAGATGATTATATTATTTTTTTTTATTATAATGAAATTTCTCATTTGACGTTAAAAGGTTCTACCGAGACTTGAACTCGGATCGCTGGATTCAGAGTCCAGAGTGCTAGCCATTACTAGCCATTACACCATAGAAACCTATGCGCAGATGATTATATTATTTTTTTTATTATAATGAAATTTCATTTGACGTTAAAAGGTTCTACCGAGACTTGAACTCGGATCGCTGGATTCAGAGTCCAGAGTGCTAGCCATTACACCATAGAACCCTATGCGCAGATGATTATATTATTTTTTTATTATAATGAAATTTCTCATTTGACGTTAAAAGGTTCTACCGAGACTTGAACTCGGATCGCTGATTCAGAGTCCAGAGTGCTAGCCATTACACCATAGAACCCTATGCGCAGATGATTATATTATTTTTTTTATTATAATGAAATTTCTCATTTGACGTTAAAATGTTTCTACCGAGACTTGAACTCGGATCGCTGGATTCAGAGTCCAGAGTGCTAGCCATTACACCATAGAACCCTATGCGAGATGATTATATTATTTTTTATTATAATGAAATTTCTCATTTGACGTTAAAAGGTTCTACCGAGACTTGAACTCGGATCGCTGGATTCAGAGTCCAGAGTGCTAGCCATTACACCATAGAACCCTATGCGCAGATGATTATATTATTTTTTTTTATTATAATGAAATTTCTCATTTGACGTTAAAAAGGTTCCGGACGAGACTTGAACTCGGATCGCTGGATTCAGAGTCCAGAGTGCTAGCCATTACACCATAGAACCCTATGCGCAGATGATTATATTATTTTTTTTATTATAATGAAATTTCTCATTTGACGTTAAAAGGTTCTACCGAGACTTGAACTCGGATCGCTGGATTCAGAGTCCAGAGTGCTAGCCATTACACCATAGAACCCTATGCGCAGATGATTATATTATTTTTTTATTATAATGAAATTTCTCATTTGACGTTAAAAAGGTTCTACCGAGACTTGAACTCGGATCGCTGGATTCAGAGTCCAGAGTGCTAGCCATTACACCATAGAACCCTATGCGCAGATGATTATATTATTTTTTTATTATAATGAAATTTCTCATTTGACGTTAAAGAAGACTTGAACTCGGACGCTGAGACTTGAACTCGAACCCTATGCTGGATTCAGAGTCCAGAACTCGGATCGCTGGATTCAGCCATTACACCATAGAACCCTATGCGCAGATGATTATATTATTTTTTTTATTATAATGAAATTTCTCATTTGACGTTAAAAGGTTCTACCGAGACTTGAACTCGGATCGCTGGATTCAGAGTCCAGAGTGCTAGCCATTACACCATAGAACCCTATGCGCAGATGATTATATTATTTTTTTATTATAATGAAATTTCTCATTTGACGTTAAAAGGTTCTACCGAGACTTGAACTCGGATCGCTGGATTCAGAGTCCAGAGTGCTAGCCATTACACCATAGAACCCTATGCGCAGATGATTATATTATTTTTTTTTATTATAATGAAATTTCTCATTTGACGTTAAAAGGTTCTACTGAGACTTGAACTCGGATCGCTGGATTCAGAGTCCAGAGTGCTAGCCATTACACCATAGAACCCTATGCGCAGATGATTATATTATTTTTTATTATAATGAAATTTCTCATTTGACGTTAAAAGGTTCAACTGAGACTTGAACTCGGATCGCTGGATTCAGAGTCCAGAGTGCTAGCCATTACACCATAGAACCCTATGCGCAGATGATTATATTATTTTTTTATTATAATGAAATTTCATTTGACGTTAAAAGGTTCTACTGAGACTTGAACTCGGATCGCTGGATTCAGAGTCCAGAGTGCTAGCCATTACACCATAGAACCCTATGCGCAGATAATTATTTTATTTTTTTTTATTATAATGAAATTTCTCATTTGACGTTAAAAGGTTCTACCGAGACTTGAACTCGGATCGCTGGATTCAGAGTCCAGAGTGCTAGCCATTACACCATAGAACCCTATGCGCAGATGATTATATTATTTTTTTTATTATAATAAAATTTCTCATTTGACGTTAAAAGGTTCTACTGCGACTTGAACTCGGATCGCTGGATTCAGAGTCCAGAGTGCTAGCCATTACACCATAGAACCCTATGCGCAGATGATTATATTATTTTTTTTATTATAATGAAATTTCTCATTTGACGTTAAAAAGGTTCTACGAGACTTGAACTCGGATCGCTGGATTCAGAGTCCAGAGTGCTAGCCATTACACCATAGAACCCTATGCGCAGATGATTATATTATTTTTTTATTATAATGAAATTTCATTTGACGTTAAAAGGTTCTACCGAGACTTGAACTCGGATCGCTGGATTCAGAGTCCAGAGTGCTAGCCATTACACCATAGAACCCTATGCGCAGATGATTATATTATTTTTTTATTATAATGAAATTTCTCATTTGACGTTAAAAGGTTCTACTTGAACTGAGACTTGAACTCGGATCGCTGGATTCAGAGTCCAGAGTGCTAGCCATTACACCATAGAACCCTATGCGCACCATAGATGATTATATTATTTTTTTTTATTATAATGAAATTTCTCATTTGACGTTAAAATGTTCTACCGAGACTTGAACTCGGATCGCTGGATTCAGAGTCCAGAGTGCTAGCCATTACACCATAGAACCCTATGCGCAGATGATTATATTATTTTTTTTATTATAATGAAATTTCTCATTTGACGTTAAAGGTTCTACCGAGACTTGAACTCGGATCGCTGGATTCAGAGTCCAGAGTGCTAGCCATTACACCATAGAACCCTATGCGCAGATGATTATATATTTTTTTTTATTATAATGAAATTTCTCATTTGACGTTAAAAGGTTCTACCGAGACTTGAACTCGGATCGCTGGATTCAGAGTCCAGAGTGCTAGCCATTACACCATAGAACCCTATGCGCAGATGATTATATTATTTTTTTATTATAATGAAATTTCTCATTTGACGTTAAAAGGTTCTACTGAGACTTGAACTCGGATCGCTGGATTCAGAGTCCAGAGTGCTAGCCATTACACCATAGAACCCTATGCGCAGATGATTATATTATTTTTTTTTATTATAATGAAATTTCTCATTTGACGTTAAAAGGTTCTACTGAGACTTGAACTCGGATCGCTGGATTCAGAGTCCAGAGTGCTAGCCATTACACCATAGAACCCTATGCGCAGATGATTATATTATTTTTTTTATTATAATGAAATTTCTCATTTGACGTTAAAAGGTTCTACCGAGACTTGAACTCGGATCGCTGGATTCAGAGTCCAGAGTGCTAGCCATTACACCATAGAACCCTATGCGCAGATGATTATATTATTTTTTTATTATAATGAAATTTCTCATTTGACGTTAAAAGGTTCTACACCATGAGACTTTGAACTCGGATCGCTGGATTCAGAGTCCAGAGTGCTAGCCATTACACCATAGAACCCTATGCGAAGATGATTATATTATTTTTTTTATTATAATGAAATTTCTCATTTGACGTTAAAAGGTTCTACCGAGACTTGAACTCGGATCGCTGGATTCAGAGTCCAGAGTGCTAGCCATTACACCATAGAACCCTATGCGCAGATGATTATATTATTTTTTTTTTATAATGAAATTTCTCATTTGACGTTAAAAGGTTCTACCGAGACTTGAACTCGGATCGCTGGATTCAGAGTCCAGAGTGCTAGCCATTACACCATAGAACCCTATGCGAAGATGATTATATTATTTTTTTTTTATAATGAAATTTCTCATTTGACGTTAAAAGTTCTACCGAGACTTGAACTCGGATCGCTGGATTCAGAGTCCAGAGTGCTAGCCATTACACCATAGAACCCTATGCGCAGATGATTATATTATTTTTTTTATTATAATGAAATTTCTCATTTGACGTTAAAAGGTTCTACTGAGACTTGAACTCGGATCGCTGGATTCAGAGTCCAGAGTGCTAGATTACACCATAGAACCCTATGCGCAGACGATTATATTATTTTTTATTATAATGAAATTTCTCATTTGACGTTAAAAGGTTCTACCGAGACTTGAACTCGGATCGCTGGATTCAGAGTCCAGAGTGCTAGCCATTACACCATAGAACCCTATGCGCAGATGATTATATTATTTTTTTATTATAATGAAATTTCTCATTTGACGTTAAAAGGTTCTACCGAGACTTGAACTCGGATCGCTGGATTCAGAGTCCAGAGTGCTAGCCATTACACCATAGAACCCTATGCGTGATTATATTATTTTTTTTATTATAATGAAATTTCTCATTTGACGTTAAAAGGTTCTACCGAGACTTGAACTCGGATCGCTGGATTCAGAGTCCAGAGTGCTAGCCATTACACCATAGAACCCTATGCGCAGATGATTATATTATTTTTTTATTATAATGAAATTTCTCATTTGACGTTAAAAGGTTCTACCGAGACTTGAACTCGGATCGCTGGATTCAGAGTCCAGAGTGCTAGCCATTACACCATAGAACCCTATGCGCAGATGATTATATTATTTTTTTTATTATAATGAAATTTCTCATTTGACGTTAAAAGGTTCTACCGAGACTTGAACTCGGATCGCTGGATTCAGAGTCCAGAGTGCTAGCCATTACACCATAGAACCCTATGCGCAGATGATTATTTTATTTTTTTATTATAATGAAATTTCTCATTTGACGTTAAAAGGTTCTACCGAGACTTGAACTCGGATCGCTGGATTCAGAGTCCAGAGTGCTAGCCATTACACCATAGAACCCTATGCGCAGATGATTATATTATTTTTTTATTATAATGAAATTTCTCATTTGACGTTAAAAGGTTCTACCGAGACTTGAACTCGGATCGCTGGATTCAGAGTCCAGAACCCTATGCGTGCTAGCCATTACACCATAGAACCCTATTCGCAGATGATTATATTATTTTTTTTATTATAATGAAATTTCTCATTTGACGTTAAAAGGTTCTACCGAGACTTGAACTCGGATCGCTGGATTCAGAGTCCAGAGTGCTAGCCATTACACCATAGAACCCTATGCGAAGATGATTATATTATTTTTTTTATTATAATGAAATTTCTCATTTGACGTTAAAAGGTTCTACCGAGATTTGAACTCGGATTGTTGGATTCAGAGACCAGAGTGCTAGCCATTACACCATAGAACCCTATGCGAATATAATTAATTTATTTTTTTTATTATAATGAAATTTCTCATTTGACGTTAAAAGGTTCTACTGAGACTTGAATTCGGATTGTTGGATTCAGAGACCAGAGTGCTAGCCATTACACCATAGAACCCTATGCGCAGATGATTATTATTTATTTTTTTATTATAATGAAATTTCTCATTTTGACGTTAAAAGGTCCTACCGAGACTTGAACTCGGATCGCTGGATTCAGAGTCCAGCCATGCTAGCCATTACACCATAGAACCCTATGCGAGATGATTATTATTTAATTTTTTTTTATTCTAATGAAATTTCTCATTTGACGTTAAAAGGTTCTACCGCAGACTTGAACTCGGATCGCTGGATTCAGAGTCCAGAGTGCTAGCCATTACACCATAGAACCCTATGCGCAGATGATTATATTATTTTTTTATTATAAAGAAATTTCTCATTTGACGTTAAAAGGTTCTACCGAGACTTGAACTCGGATCGCTGGATTCAGAGTCCAGAGTGCTAGCCATTACACCATAGAACCCTATGCGTAGATGGTTATATTATTTTTTTTATTATAATGAAATTTCTCATTTGACGTTAAAAGGTTCTACCGAGACTTGAACTCGGATCGCTGGATTCAGAGTCCAGAGTGCTAGCCATTACACCATAGAACCCTATGCGCAGATGATTATATTATTTTTTTTTATTATAATGAAATTTCTCATTTGACGTTAAAAGGTTCTACCGAGACTTGAACTCGGATCGCTGGATTCAGAGTCCAGAGTGCTTTTTTTTTATTATAATGCCATTACACCATAGAACCCTATGCGCAGATGATTATATTATTTTTTTTATTATAATGAAATTTCTCATTTGACGTTAAAAGTTCTACCGAGACTTGAACTCGGATCGCTGGATTCAGAGTCCAGAGTGCTAGCCATTACACCATAGAACCCTATGCGCAGATGATTATATTATTTTTTTATTATAATGAAATTTCTCATTTGACGTTAAAAGGTTCTACCGAGACTTGAACTCGGATCGCTGGATTCAGAGTCCAGAGTGCTAGCCATTACACCATAGAACCCTATGCGCAGATGATTATATTATTTTTTTATTATAATGAAATTTCTCATTTGACGTTAAAAGGTTCTACCGAGACTTGAACTCGGATCGCTGGATTCAGAGTCCAGAGTGCTAGCCATTACACCATAGAACCCTATGCGCAGATGATTATATTATTTTTTTTTATTATAATGAAATTTCTCATTTGACGTTAAAAGGTTCTACCGAGACTTGAACTCGGATCGCTGGATTCAGTGTCCAGAGTGCTTGCCATTACACCATATAACCATATGCGAATATAATTATTTTATTTTTTTTTTATTATAATGAAATTTCTCATTTGACGTTAAAAGGTTCTACCGAGACTTGAACTCGGATCGCTGGATTCAGAGTCCAGAGTGCTAGCCATTACACCATAGAACCCTATGCGCAGATGATTATATTATTTTTTTTATTATAATGAAATTTCTCATTTGACGTTAAAAGGTTCTACCGAGACTTGAACTCGGATCGCTGGATTCAGAGTCCAGAGTGCTAGCCATTACACCATAGAACCCTATGCGCAGATGATTATATTATTTTTTTTATTATAATGAAATTTCTCATTTGACGTTAAAAGGTTCCACTGAGACTTGAACTCGGATTGTTGGATTCAGAGACCAGAGTGCTAGCCATTACACCATAGAACCCTATGCGATATAATATTATATTTTTATTATAATGAAATTTCTCATTTGACGTTAAAAGGTTCTACAGAGACTTGAACTCGGATCGCTGGATTCAGAGTCCAGTTAAATTACACCATAGAACCCTATGCGAATGATTATATTTTTTTTATTATAATGAAATTTCTCATTTGACGTTAAAAGGTTCTACCTAGACTTGAACTCGGACGCTGGATTCATAGAACCCATTACACCATAGAACCCTATGATAATTATTTTATATTTTTTTTTATTATAATGAAATTTCTCATTTGACGTTAAAAGGTTCTACCGAGACTTGAACTCGGATCGCTGGATTCAGAGTCCAGAGTGCTAGCCATTACACCATAGAACCCTGCGCGCAGATGATTATATTATTTTTTTTTATTATAATGAAATTTCTCATTTGACGTTAAAGGTTCTACCGAGACTTGAACTCGGATCGCTGGATTCAGAGTCCAGAGTGCTAGCCATTACACCATAGAACCCTATGCGCAGATGATTATATTATTTTTTTTTATTATAATGAAATTTCTCATTTGACGTTAAAAGGTTCTACCGAGACTTGAACTCGATCGCTGGATTCAGAGTCCAGAGTGCTAGCCATTACACCATAGAACCCTATGCGCAGATGATTATATTATTTTTTTATTATAATGAAATTTCTCATTTGACGTTAAAAGGTTCTACCGAGACTTGAACTCGGATCGCTGGATTCAGAGTCCAGAGTGCTAGCCATTACACCATAGAACCCTATGCGACGAGATAATTATTTTATTTTTTTTATTATAATGAAATTTCTCATTTGACGTTAAAAGGTTCTACCGAGACTTGAACTCGGATCGCTGGATTCAGAGTCCAGAGTGCTAGCCATTACAAAGGTTCATAGAACCGGATCGCTGGATTCATGCGAATATATGCGAATATATTATTTATTTTTATTTTTTTTGACGTTATTATAATGAAATTTCTCATTTGAAGTTAAATAATGAAATTTCTCATTTGACCTAGACTTGAACTCGGATCGCTGGATTCAGAGTCCAGAGTGCTAGCCATTACACCATAGAACCCTATGCGAGATGATTATATTATTTTTTTATTATAATGAAATTTCTCATTTGACGTTAAAAGGTTCTACCGAGACTTGAACTCGGATCGCTGGATTCAGAGTCCAGAGTGCTAGCCATTACACCATAGAACCCTATGCGCATATGATTATATTTTTTTTTTATTATAATGAAATTTCTCATTTGACGTTAAAAGGTTCTACCGAGACTTGAACTCGGATCGCTGGATTCAGAGTCCAGAGTCCTAGCCATTACACCATAGAACCCTATGCCATTATATTATTTTTTTATTATAATGAAATTTATTTGACGTTAAAGGTTCTAACCTCGGATTGTTGGATTCAGAGTCCAATGCTATTTACACCATAGAACCCTATGCGAATGATTTTTTTTTTATTATAATGAAATTTCTCATTTGACGTTAAAAGGTTCTACCGAGACTTGAACTCGGATCGCTGGATTCAGAGTCCAGAGTGCTAGCCATTACACCATAGAACCCTATGCGCAGATGATTATATTATTTTTTTTATTATAATTTGATTTCTCATTTGACGTTAAAAGGTTCTACTGAGACTCATTTGAACTCTACTGATTGAACTCGGATTCAGAGTCCAGAGTGCTAGCCATTACACCATAGAACCCTATGCGAAGATAATTATATTATTTTTTTTATTATAATGAAATTTCTAATTTGACGTTAAAAGGTCCTACCGAGACTTGAACTCTGATCGCTGGATTCAGAGTCCTAGCCATTACACCATAGAACCCTATGCGAACAGAATTATTTAATTTTTTTTATTATAATGAAATTTCTCATTTGACGTTAAAAGGTTCAACCGAGACTTGAACTCGGATCGCCGGATTCAGAGTCCAGAGTGCTAGCCATTACACCATAGAACCCACCATAGATGCGAAGATAATTATATTATTATTTTATTATAATGAAATTTCTCATTTGACGTTAAAAGGTTCTACCGAGACTTGAACTCGGATCGCTGGATTCAGAGTCCAGAGTGCTAGCCATTACACCATAGAACCCTATGCGCAGATGATTATATTATTTTTTTTATTATAATGAAATTTCTCATTTGACGTTAAAAGGTTCTACCGAGACTTGAACTCGGATTCAGAGACCAGATTCAGAGTCCAGAGTGCCTATGCGAATATTACATTTTTTTTTATTATAATGAAATTTCATTTGAGAACCTACCGAGACTTGAACTCGGAATTCCATTACATTTTATTTTTTTATTATAATGAAATTTCTCATTTGACGTTAAAAGGTTCTATTTGAGACTTGAACTCGGATTGCTGGATTCAGAGACCAGAGTGCTAGCCATTACACCATAGAACCCTATGCGAATATAATTATATTATTTTTTTATTATAATGAAATTTCTCATTTGACGTTAAAAGGTTCTACCGAGACTTGAACTCGGATCGCTGGATTCAGAGTCCAGAGTGCTAGCCATTACACCATAGAACCCTATGCGAATATAATAATTATATTATTTTTTTTATTTTTTGACGTTAAAAGGTTCTACCGAGATTTGAACTCGGATCGCTGGATTGAGTCCAGAGTGCTAGCCATTGTTCATAGAACCCTATGCGAAGAGTTTATAACTTTTTTTTATTATAATGAAATTTCTCATTTGACGTTAAAAAGGTTCTACCGAGACTTGAACTCGGATCGCTGAACAGAGTCCAGAGTGCTAGCCATTACACCATAGAACCCTTATATTTTTATTTTTTTTATTATAATGAAATTTCTCATTTGACGTTAAAATTTCTACTCGGATTAGACTTGAACTCGATCGCTGGATTCAGAGTCCAGAGTGCTTATTATAATGAAATTTCATTTGACGTTAACCCTACCGAGAACCTATGCGAACATAACATTACACCATTATTTTTTTTTTATTATAATGAAATTTCTCATTTGACGTTAAAAGTTTCAACCGAGACTTGAACTCGGATCACTGCTGATTCAGAGTCCAGAGTGCTAGCCATTACACCATAGAACCCTATGCGACGATGATTATATTATTTTTTATTATAATGAAATTTCTCATTTGACGTTAAATGGTTCTACCGAGACTTGAACTCGGATCGCTGGATTCAGAGTCCAGAGTGCTAGCCATTACACCATATAGAACCCTATGCGAATATGATTATTTTTTTTTTTTTTATTATAATGAAATTTCTCATTTGAAGTTAAAAGGTCCGACCCAGACTTGAACTCGGATCGCTGGATTCAGAGTCCAGAGTGCTAGCCATTACAGCATAGGACCCTATACGAATAAAAATTTTTTATTTTTTTTATTATAATGAAATTTCTCATTTGACGTTAAAGTTTCTACCGAGACTTGAACTCGGATCGCTGGATTCAGAGTCCAGAGGGTTCTAGAGTCCAGCTAGCCATTACACCATAGAACCCTATACGAATAAAATTTTTTTATTTTTTTTATTATAATGAAATTTCTCATTTGACGTTAAAGTTTCTAAACTTGAACTCAGTTCTCCAACCATTACAACAGACTTGAACTCGACGTTAAAAGTTTCTACCTAGACTTGAACTCGGATTGGATTCAGTCCAGTCCTAGCCATCACACCATAGAACCCTATGCGAATATAGTTAGTTTATTTTTTTTTATTATAATGAAATTTCTCATTTGAGGTTTAAAGTTTATACCGAGACTTGAACTCGGATCGCTGGATTCAGAGTCCAGGGTGCTAGCCATTACACCATAGAACCCTATGTGAACATAACTTTTTGTATTTTTTTTATTATAATGTAATTTCTCATTCGACGTTAAAAGGTTCTACCGAGACTTGAACTCGGATCGCTGGATTCAGAGTCCAGAGTGCTAGCCATTACACCATAGAACCCTATGCGAATATAACTATTTTATTTTTTTTTTATTATAATGAAATTTCACATTTGACGTTAAAAGGTTCTACCGAGGTTTGAACTCGGATCGCTGGATTCAGAGTCCAGAGTGCTAGCCATTACACCATAGAACCCTATGCGCAGATAATTATATTATTTTTGTTATTATAATGAAATTTCTCATTTGACGTTAAAAGGTTCTACCGAGACTTGAACTCGGATCGCTGGATTCAGAGTCCAGAGTGCTAGCCATTACACCATAGAACACTATGCGAACAGAATCTTTTTATTTTTTTTTATTATAATGAAATTTCTCATTTGACGTTAAAATGTTCTACCGAGACTTGAACTCGGATTGGTGGATTCAGAGTCCAGAGTGCGAGCCATTACACCATAGAACCCTACGCGTATATAATTATATTATTTTTGTTATTATAATAAAATTTCTCATTTGACGTTTACAGGTTCTACCGAGTCTTGAACTCGGATTGTTGGATTCATAGACCAGAGTGCTAGCCATCACACAATAGAACCCTATGCGAATATAGTTATTTTTTTTTTTTTATTATAATGAAATTTCTCATTTGACGTTTAAAGGTTCTACCGAGACTTGAACTTGGATCGCAGGATTCAGAGTCCATGGTGCTAGCCATTACACCATAGAACCCTATGCGAATATAATTATTTTATTTTTTTTTTATTATAATGAAATTTCTCATTTGACGTTAAAATGTTCTACCGAGACTTGAACTAGGATCGCTGGATTCAGAGTCCAGAGTGCTAGCCATTACACCATAGAAACCTATGCGAACATAACTATTTTATTTTTTTTATTATAATGAAATTTCTCATTTGACGTTAAAAGGTTCTACCGAGATTTGAACTCGGATCGCTGGATTCAGAATCCAGAGTGCTAGCCATTACACCATAGAACCCTATGCGCTGGTAATTATATTATTTTTTTTATTATAATGAAATTTCTCATTTGACGTTAAAAGGTTCTACCGAGAGTTGAACGCTGATCGCTGGATTCAGAGTCCTAGCCATTACACCACAGAACCCTATATGAATACCATAATTTTTTTTTTTTTTTATAATGAAATTTCTCATTTGACGTTAAAAGGTTCTACTGAGACTTGAACTCGGATTGTTGGATTCAGAGACCAGAGTGCTAGCCATTACACCATAGAACCCTATGCGAATATAATTAATTTATTTTTTTTATTATAATGAAATTTCTCATTTGAAGTTAAAAGTTTCTACCTAGACTTGAACTCGGATTGCTGGATTCAGATTCAAGTGTGCTAGCCAATACACCATAGAAACCTATGCGGATATGATTATATTATTTTTGTTATTATAATGAAATTTCTCATTTGACGTTAAAAGTTTCTACCGAGACTTGAACTCTGATCGCTGGATTCAGAGTCCAGAGTGCTAGCCATTACACCATAGAACCCAATACGAATGTAATAAATTTATTTTTTTTATTATAATGAAATTTCTCATTTGACGTTAAAAGGTTCAACCGAGACTTGAACTCGGATTGTTGGATTCAGAGTCCGGAGTGCTAGCCATTACACCATAGAACTCTATGCGCCGATAATTATATTATTTTTTTTGTTATAATGAAATTTATAATTTGACGTTAAAACGTCCTACCGAGTCTTGAACTCGGGTCGCTGGATTCAGAGTCCAGAGTGCTAGCCATTACACCATAGAACCCTATGCGAATATAATTATTTTATTTTTTTTTATTATAATGAAATTTCTCATTTGACGTTAAAAGGTTCTACCGAGACTTGAACTAGCATTGTTGGATTCAGAGTCCAGAGTGCCGGCCATTACACCAGAGATCCCTATGCGAATTTAACTAATTTATTCTTTTTATTATAATGAAATTTCTCATTTGAAGTTAAAAGTTGCGACCGAGACTTGAACTCGGATCGCTGGATTCAGAGTCCAGATTGCTAGCCATTACACCATAGGACCCTATCCCATTTGACGTTAAAAGTTTCTAGCCTATTCAGAGTCAGTGTCCTAGCCATTACACCATAGAACCCCATGCAAATAAAATGATTTAATTTTTTTTATTATAATGAAATTTCTAATTTGACGTTAAAACTTTCTACCGAGACTTGAACTCGTATCGCTGGATTCAGAGTCCAGAGTCCTAGCCATTACACCATAGAACCCCATGCGAATATAATTATTTTATTTTTTTTATTATAATGAAATTTATCATTTGACGTTAAAATGTTCTACCGAGATTTAAACTCGGATCGCTGATTCAGAGTCCAGGGTCCTAGACATTACAACATAGAACCATATGCGAATATAATTATTTTTTTATTTTTTTTTGACGATAAAAGTTTCTACCGAAACTTGAACTCGGATCGTTGATTCAGAGTTCTAAGTGTTCTTACACCATAGAACCCCATGAATATAATTATTTTAATTTTTTTATTATAATGAAATTTCTCATTTGACGTTAAACGTTTCTACCGAGACTTGAACTCGGATCGCTGAATTCATAGTCCAGGGTCCTAGACATTACAACATCGAACCCAACGCGAATATAATTATTTTATTTTTTTTTATTATAATGAAATTTCTCATTTGACGTTAAAAACGTTCTACCGAGACTTGAACTCGGATCGCTGGATTCAGAGTCCAGAGTGCTAGCCATTACACCACAGAACCCTATGCGAATATAATTATATTTTTTTTTACTATAATGAAATTTCTCATTTGACGTTAAAAGGTTCAACCGAGACTTGAACACGGATCCAGAGTCCTAGCCATTACACCATAGAACCCTATGCGAACATAATTATATTATTTTTTTTATTATAATGAAATTTCTCATTTGACGTTATAAGGTTCTACCGAGACTTGAACTCGGATCGCTGGATTCAGAGTGCAGTGTGCTAGCCATTACACCATAGAACCCTACGCGAATATAATTATTTTATTTTTTTTTATTATAATGAAATTTCTCATTTGACGTTAAAACGTTCTACCGAGACATGAACTCGGATTGCTGGATTCAGAGTCCAGAGTGCTAGTCATTACACCATAGAACCCCATGCCGATACAATTATATTATTTTTGTTATTATAATGAAATTTCTCATTTGACGTTAAAAGTTTCTACCGAGACTTGAAATCGGATCGCTAGATTCAGAGACCTAGCCATTACACCATAGAACCCAATGCGAATGTAATGATTTTATTTTTTTTATTATAACGAAATGTCTCATGTGAAGTTAAAAGGTCCTACCGAGATTTGAACTCGGATCGCTGGATTCAGTGTCCAGAGTGCTAGCCATTACACCATAGGACCCTATACGAATAAAATATTTTTATTTTTTTTAATATAATGAAATTTCTCATTTGACGTTAAAAGGTTCTACCGAGATTTGAACTCGGATCGCTGGATTCAGAATCCAGAGTGCTAGCCATTACACCATAGAACCCTATGCGCCGATAATTATATTATTTTTTTTATTATAATGAAATTTCTCATTTGACGTTAAAAGGTTCTACCGAGACTTGAACTCGGATCGCTGGATTCAGAGTCCAGAGTGCTAGCCATTACACCATAGAACCCGAAACGAAAATAATTAATTAATTTTTTTTTTTATAATGAAATTTCTCATTTGACGTTAAAAGGTTCAACCGAGACTTGAACTCGGATTGTTGGATTCTGAGTCCGGAGTGCTAGCCATTACACCATAGAACTCTATGCGACGATAATTATATTATTTTTTTTATTATAATGAAATTTCTAATTTGACGTTAAAAGGTCCTACCGAGCCTTGAACTCGGATCGCTGGATTCAGAGTCCTAGACATTACACCATAGAACCCAACGCGAATATAATTATTTTATTTTTTTTTTATTATAATGAAATTTCTCATTTGACTTTAAAACGTTCTACGGAGACTTGAACTCGGATTGCTGGATTCAGAGTCCTAGCCATTACACCATAGAACCCTATGCGAACATAACTATTTTATTTTTTTTATTATAATGAAATTTCTCATTTTACGTTAAAATGTTCAACCGAGACTTGAATCTCGGATTGTTGGATTCAGAGTCCGGAGTTCTAACCATTACACCATAGAACTCTATGCGACGCTAATTATATTTTTTTTTTTATTATAATGAAATTTTTCATTTGACGTTAAATGTTCTACCGAGACTTGAACTCGGATTGTTGGATTCAGAGTCCAGAGTGCCGGCCATTACACCAGAGATCCCTATGCGAATATAATTAATTTATTCTTTTTATTATAATGAAATTTCTCATTTGAAGTTAAATGGTGCGACCGAGATTTGAACTCGGATCGCTGGATTCAGAGTCCAGAGTGATAGCCATTACACCATAGGACCCTATACAAATAAAAAATTTTTATTTTTTTTATTATAATGAAATTTCTCATTTGACGTTAAAAGTTACTACCGAAACTTGAAATCGGATCGCTAGATTCAAAGTCCAGTGTCCTAGCCATTACACCATAGAACCCCATGCGAATGTAATGATTTAATTTTTTTTTTTATTATAATGAAATTTCTAATTTGACGTTAAAACGTTCTACCGAGACTTGAACTCGCATCGCTGGACTCAGAGTCCAGAGTGCTAGCCATTACATCATAGAACCCTATGCGAATATAATTATTTTATTTTTTTTTTATTATAATGAAATTTCTCATTTGACGTTAAAAGGTTCTACGGAGACTTGAACTCGGACGGCTGGATTCAGAGTCCAGATTGCTAGCCATTACACCATAGAACCCAACGCGAACAGAACTATTTTATTTTTTTTATTATAATGAAATTTCTCATTTTACGTTAAAAGGTTCTACCGAGACTTGAACTCGGATAGCTGGATTCAGATTCCAGAGTGCTAGCCATTACACCATGGAACCCTATGTGGAGGTAATTACTTTATTTTTTTTTATTATAATGAAATTTCTCATTTGTCGTTAAAAGCTTCAACCGAGACTTGAACTCCGTTATCTGAATTCAGAGTACAGAGTGCTAGCCATTACACCATAGAACCCAACCCGGAAATTGCATTATTATTTTTTTTATCATAATGAAATTTCTCATTTGACGTTAAAAGGTTCAACCGAGACTTGAACTCGGATCGCTGGATTCAGAGTCCTAGCCATTACACCATAGAACCCTATGCGAATATATTTTTTTTATTTTAATGAAATTTCTCATCTGACGTTAAAAGGTCCTACCGAGCCTTGAACTCGGATCGCTGGATTCAGAGTCCTAGACATTACACCATAGAACCCAACGCGAATATAATTATTTTATTTTTTTTTTATTATAATGAAATTTCTCATTTGACTTTAAAACGTTCTACGGAGACTTGAACTCGGATTGCTGGATTCAGAGTCCTAGCCATTACACCATAGAACCCTATGCGAACATAACTATTTTATTTTTTTTATTATAATGAAATTTCTCATTTGACGTTAAAAGGATCCACCGTCACTTGAACTTGCATCGCTGGATTCATGGTCCAGTGTGCAAGCCATTACACCACAGAACCCTATGCGAAATTATTTCTTTTATTTTTTTTTTATAATGAAATTTCTCATTTGACGTTAAAAGTTTCTACCGAGACTTGAACTCTGATCGCTGGATTCAGAGTCCAGTGTGCTAGATATTACACCATAGGAAACCATACCAATAAAATTTTTTATTTTTTTCATTATAATGAAATTTCTCATTTGACGTTTAAAGGTTCTTCCGAGAGTTGAACTCGGATCGCTGGATTCAGAATCCAGGGTGCTAGCCATTACACCATAGAACCCTATGCGAACATAACTATTTTATTTTTTTTATTATAATGAAATTTCTCATTTGACGTTAAAAGATTCTACCAAGACTTGAACTCGGATCGCTGGATTCAGAGTCCAGAGTGCTAGCCATTACACCATAGAACCCTATGCGAATATAGTTATTTTATATTTTTTATTATGATGAAATTTCTCATTTGACATTAAAAGGTTCTACCGAGACTTGAATGCGGATCGCTGGATTCAGAGTCCTAGCCATTACACCATAGAACCCAATGCGAATAGAATTATTTAATTTTTTTTATTATAATTAAATTTCTCATTTTACGTTAAAAGTTTCTACCGAGACTTGAACACGGATCGCTGGATTCAGATTCCTAGCCATTACACCATAGGACACAATACGAATAAAAAATTTTTATTTTTTTTATTTTAATGAAATTTCTCATTTGACGTTAAAAGGTTCTAACGAGACTTGAACTCGGATCGCTGGATTCAGAGTCCTAGCCATCACACCATAGAACACTATGCGAATATAGTTATTTTATTTTTTTTATTATAATGAAATTTCTCATTTGACGTTTAAAGATTCTACCGAGACTTGAACTCGGATCGCTGGATTCAGAGTCCAGGGTGCTAGCCATTACACCATAGAACCCGATGCGAATATAATTATTTTATTTTTTTTATTATAATGAAATTTCTCATTTGACGTTAAAAGGTTCTACTGAGACTTGAACTCGGATCGCTGGATTTAGTGTCCAGAGTGCTAGCCATTACACCATAGAACCCAATGCGAACAGAATTATTTAATTTTTTTTATTATAATGAAATTTCTCATTTTACGTTAAAAGTTTCTACCGAGACTTGAACACGGATCGCTGGATTCAGATTCCAGAGGGCTAGCCATTACACCATAGGTCACAATACGAATAAAGAATTTTTATTTTTTTTATTTTAATGAAATTTCTCATTTGACGTTAAAAGGTTCTAACGAGACTTGAACTCGGATCGCTGGATTGAGAGTCCTAGCCATCACACCATAGAACCCTATGCGGATATAATTATTTTATTTTTTTTATTATAATGAAATTTCTCATTTGACGTTTAAAGATTCTACTGAGACCTGGAGTCGGATCGCTGGATTCAGAGTCCAGGGTGCTAGCCATTACACCATAGAACCCTATGCGAATACAACTATTTTATTTTTTTTATTATAATCAGATTTCTCATTTGACGTTAAAAGTTTCGACAGAGACTTGAACTCGGATCGCGGGATTCAGAGTGCAGAGTCCTAGTCATTACACCATAGAACCCAATGCGAACAGAATTATTTTATTTTTTTTATTATAATGAAATTTCTCATTTTACGTTAAAATCTTCTACCGAGACTTGAACTCGGATCGCTGGATTCAGAGTCCAGAGTGCTAGCCATTACACCAGAGAACCCTATGTGGAGTTAATTAGTTTATTTTTTTTTTATTATAATGAAATTTCTCATTTGACGTTAAAACGTTCTACCGTGACTTGAACTCGGATCGCTGGATTCAGAGGCAGAGTGCTAGCCATTACACCATAGTACCCAAAGCGTAAATTATATTTTTATTTTTTTTATTATAATGAAATTTCTCACTTTACGTTAAAAGGTTCTACCGACACTTGAACTCAGATGGCTGGATTCAGAGTCCAGAGTCTCAGCCATTACGCCATAGAAACCTATGCGAATAAAATTTTTTTATTTTTTATATTATAATGAAATTTCTCATTTGACGTTAAAAGGTTCCACCGTGACTTGAACTTTGATCGCTGGATTCAGGGTCCAGAGTGCTAGCAATTACACCATAGAACCTTAAGCGAAAAAAATACTTTTATTTTTTTTTTATAATGAAAATTCTCATTTGACGTTAAAAGATTCCACCGAGACTTGAACTCTGATCGCTGGATACAGACTCCAAAGTGCTAGCCATTACACCATAGGACCCCATACGAATAAAAAATTTTTATTTTTTTTATTATAATGAAATTTCTCATTTGACGTTGAAAGGTTCTACCGAGACTTGAACCCGGATCGCTGGATTCAGAGTCCAGAGTGCTAGCCATTACACCATACAACGCAATAAGTAAATAATATTTTTATTTTTTTTCATTATAATTAAATTTCTCATTTGACGTTAAAAGTTTCAACCGAGACTTGAACTCGGATCGCTGGATTCAGAGTCCTAGCCATTACACCATAGAACCCTATGCGAAATTATTTCTTTTATTTTTTTTTTATAATGAAATTTCTCATTTGACGTTAAAAGTTTCTACCGAGACTTGAACTCTGATCGCTAGATTCAGAGTCCAGAGTCCTAGCCATTACACCATAGAACCCTATGCGAAATTATTTCTTTTATTTTTTTCATTATAATGAAATTTCTCATTTGACGTTTAAAGGTTCTACCGAGACTTGAACTCGGATCGCTGGATTCAGAGTCCAGAGTGCTCGCCATTACACCATAGAACACTACGCGAATATAATTTTTTTAATTTTTTTTATTTTAATGAAATTTCTCATTTGACTTTACAAGGTTCTTCCGAGAATTGAACACGGATCGCTGGATTCAGAGACCAGAGTGCTAGCCATTACACCATAGGTCCCTATGCGAAAACAACTCTATTATTTTTTTTTATTATAATGAAATTTCTCATTTGACGTTAAAAGGTTCTACCGAGACTTGAACTCGGATCGCTGGATTCAGAGTCCAGAGTGCTAGCCATTACACCAAAGAACCCTAAGCGAAGAAAATTATTTTATTTTTTTTATTATAATGAAATTTCTCATTTGACGTTAAAAGGTTCTACCGAGACTTGAACTCGGATCACTGGATTTAGAGTCCAGTGTGCTAGCCATTACACCATAGAACCCTAGGCGAATATAGTTATTTTATATTTTTTATTATGATGAAATTTCTCATTTGACATCAAAAGTTCCTACCGAGACTTGAACTCGGATCGCTGGATTCAGAGACCTAGCCATTACACCATAGGACCCTATGCGAATATAATTTTTTTATTTTTTTTATTATAATGAAATTTCTCATTTGACGTTATAAGGTTCTACCGGGAATTGAACCCTGATCGCTGGATTCAGAGACCAGAGTGCTAGCCATTACACCATAGGACCCTATGCGAAAATAACTCTATTATTTTTTTTTATTATAATGAAATTTCTCATTTGACGTTAATAGGTTCTACAGAGACTTGAACACGGATCGCTGGATTCAGAGTCCAGAGTGCTAGCCATTACACCATACAATACAATGCGAAGGCAAATTTTTTATATTTTATATTATAAAGAAATTTCTCATGTGACATGAAATGGATATACCGACACTTGAAGTAGGGTCGCTGGATTCAGAAACCTACCCATTTCATCTAAGAACCCATAGAACCTACGGCGCAAGGTAATTTCTTATTTTGTTTTATTATCAAGAAACTTCTTATGTGACGTTACAAGTTTCTACCCAGACTCAACTTGGATCGCTGGATTTAGAGTCCAGTGTACCAGCCATTCTCCATAAAACCGAATGCTTACCTAAATAGCTTATATTTTTTATTATTAAGAAACTTCTCATGTGAGGTGTGAACTCCTTTCCGTGGATTCAGAATCCACAGTGCTTGCCATTACACCATAAAACGGAATGCGAATGCAAATTTTTTGTTTGATTTCATTTGTCATAATTTTTGCCTGCAATTTAAATGTTTCTGCCGAGACTTGAACTCGGATCGCTGCATTTAGATTACAGAATTCTAACCATTACACCATAGCACCGAATGCGAAAATAAATTTTTTATTTCTTTTAGTATGAAGAAATTTCTCATGTGATCTTTAAAGTTTATACTGAGAATTTAACTCGGATCGCTGGATTCAGATTCCCGAGAACTGGATGGAAAACAATTTTTTTATTAATAAGAAATTTCTCATGTGATTATAATAGTTTCTACCGTTACTTGAACATGGGTCGACGGATTCAGACTCCAGATTTGTAGCCACTGCACCGTAAAACCGAATGTGAAATAAGTTGTTTATTATTAAGAATTTTCTAACGTTATTTTCAATGGTTTTACCGAGACTTGAACTCAGATTTTTGGATTCACAGTCTAGAATGCTAACCATTACACAATAGTACCAATGCGTAAGTAAATTGCTTACTTTTTTATTATTTATAAATTTTTCATGTGATTTTAAAAGCCTTTTAGATCCTTGAACTCAGATCTCCGGGTTTAGAGACCAGCGCGCTAGCCATTAAACCATAGAACCAATATGCAAATTTTGTTTTTTTACTTTGCTGTTTTCTTAGAAATTTCTTATGTGATTTTAAAATGTTCTAGCTTGTCTTAAAAGCGGATTTCATGATTCATAATCCAGAGTGCTAGCCATGACACCATCGATTTATAAGGTTCCACTTAAACTTTATAGAGAATCTGTGGATTCAGTGTCCAGAATACTAAACATTACATAAGGAACCACATTCACCTAAAGAATGTTTTATTTCTTTGCAATTTCTTATGTGGTTTTAAATGGTTGTAGCCACACTTGTACCTGGATCGCTTCCTCCTGTGTCCAGAATTCTAACCATTTAACCAAAGTACCACATCCAGCTAAAGAATGTTTTCTTTTTTTATTACTCTCTAATCATACTTATTATAAAACCCAGGTTGTGTGTGTGTGTGTGTGTGTGTGTGTGTGTGTGTGTGTGTGTGTGTGTATTGGATCGGATTTCCTACATTTTTCAACCGATTTCAAGAAAACTTCACTGGACTACGTAAAATTACCTTGCAATGGTTCTGACAGCTCTAAAAATTGGAAAAAGCACAATTGTTTTTGCATGAAATCAATTTGAAAACACGATTAAGAGGCATCGCGAGAATGAAAGGGGGACAACTCATATCGAGTTTTACTTATTATAAAACCCAGGTTGTTTGTGTGTGTGTGTGTTCGTTTATATATGGGATTGGATTTCCTACATTTTTCAAACAATTTCAACAAAACTTCACTTTTTTTTGGCAGGTAGTGTTTCTTATTGTCTTGCACACTTTTTTCTTTATTTTCACATTCAGAATGCTTTGAAAATTCCATTTACAAGACAATTGTTTATAATAAAATTCTATTCAATCGGTAGACTCATAACGATTGAAAACAATGTTTTTGTTTGAGTTTGGGTTTGACCAATTCGTAAAAAAACAAAAAACAAAACAAAAAAAGAAAACTAATTAAGACATGCGTGTCCGTCAACCTTAAACAATAATCTTTGTCAATCTTATTTTTCAGTCTTTATGATGGTCGATACTTGATCTATCTCTTAGTGTTACATCCCCGGGCAACGCCGGGCTCTACTGCTAGTTTCTTATATGATTTAATGGGTTCTACCCAAACATAGACTGGGATCGATGGAATCATTGTCCAGAATGCTAAACATTGAAACACAGAACCTCATCCGTCTAAAGATTGTTTTCGTTTTTTTATTACTCTCTAATTTCTTATATGACTTAATGGGTTCTGCCCAGAAATAGACTGGGATTCCTGCAATCATTGTCCAGAATGCTAACCATTGTAACACAGAACTATGACCGTCTTAAGTTTATCTTCTTTTATATTATTATGTAATATCTTATGTGAATTTAAAAGTTTCTACCGAGATTTGAACTACGATTGCCGGATTCATAGTCCAGAATACTAACCATTACAGCATAGAACCACATCCGCCTGAAGATTGTTTAATTTTTGTATTACCATGCAATTTCTTATGTGATTTTAAAAGCTTCTGTTGATTCCTGATCTCGGACAATTACACCACAGAACAACGTCTCTATAAAGATTATTTGGATTCTTTTATTACTATGTAATTTCTCATGTGATTTTGAAAGTTTCTACAGAGACTTGAAATTGGATCGCTGGATTCAGAGTCCAGAATTCAATGCATTACATCACAGAATGACATCCTCCTTTTTTGTTGGCTGGCCTTCGTTCGCCGTCGCCGGACGCCCGTCATGCGCCTTAAAAGGTAAGTGCGTAACGCTGTCGAATCGTTAAATGCGTAAGTTTGTCGAAGGCCTTCGTTCGCCGTCGCCGGACGCCCGTAATACGCCTTAGAAGGTAATTGCGGAAGTCCGTCGAAGTTGTTGGCCGGCCTTCGTTTGCCGTCGCCGGAGGCCCGTAAAGCGCCTTAGAAGGTAAGTGCGTAACTTGAAAGTTTTCAGGAGCCTGGAACTCGGATCGCTGGTTTCAGAGTCCGGAATGCTAATTATTGTACCTCTTCCGCTTAAAGTATATTTTCTTTTTTTTTTTTTTTTTTATTGCTATGTAATTTTTAAAGTTTCTAACGAGACTTGAACTTGGACAGCTGGATTCAGAGTCTAGAATGCTAACCATTTTACTATAGAACAACATGCTCCTCACTCTTATTTTATTTTTTCTTTCTATCTAATGGGATTTTAAATGCTTCTCCCGAGATTTGACCTTGGCTCGCTGGATTTAAATTTAGAATGCTTACCATTACACCATAGATTCTCATGCCTTTCATTGTTGTTTTATTTATTTTTATTTTTTTTTTATTACTCTCTAATTTCTTCTGTGATTTTAATATGAATTCCGTGACTTGAACTCGGATCGCTGGATTCAATACCAGAATGCTAACCATTACACCATAGAACCACATTCGCCTCTTTCTTATTTGATTTTAAAATGTTCTACCTTGGCTTGAACTCTTTTTCTTCGTTTTCAAGTTCCAGAATGTAAAGCCTTACACCAAGTACCCGGATGCACCTCATGATTATTTCATTTTTCTTTTTATTACTATGTAATTTCTTATGCGATTTCAAATGTTCTTTCGTGACTTGAACCTGTATCGCTGAATTCAAATTCTGGAATGCAAGCATTACAACATAAAACCGTGTGCGCGTCGTGATTATTTCATTTTTTTTTTATTACTATATAATTTCATAGGTGATTTCATACGTTTTTACCGAGACTTGATCTCGGGTCGTTGGATTCAGAATCCATTACCCCATAGCAAAGATCTTCCTTTCGCCGTACATTTTTGTTTATTATTACATAATTTTATTGGAGATTTTAAAAGGTTCTACCGAGACCAGTCCTCTGATCGCCGGTTTCATATAACAGAATCCTAACCATTACACTACATATCCGAACAGCTTAACGCATTATATATGTTTTATTATTAAATTATTTTATTGGAGTCTTTTAGTTTTTACACGAGACTTATGGTCGGACCGCTTCACACTGAATTTAGAATGCTAACCATTACCCCAAGGAAAGATTTACTTAGCGCATTATATTTTTGTCTTACAACATGGAAAAGGTCTTCCTAACGTCTTATATTTTCTTTTACTTCTATATAATTATATTGGTATTTTATAAGTTCTACCGAGATTTTAACAAAGTCGCTGTATTCAGAATGCAGACTATTGCACCATAGAACTCGTCTTATAATTGCATTATATTTGTTTTTATTACGAAGTAATTTTAATAAAGTTAAAGTTTCCACCGAGGCTTGAACTCGGATCGCTGGAATCAGTGTCCAGAATGCTAACTGTTACAAGACAGGAGCTTAACTTTTTTTTATTTTATTACTACATAATTTTATTGGAGATTTTTTTTTAGTCACGAATGCTAACCTTCACACCATGGAACTGAACTTCATAAGTCATTATTTTTTTTTTGTATTAGAACATAATTTTATTGGTGATTTTAAAATGTTTTAGCGTGACTTGAACCCAGACCGCTTGATTTTGATTCCAGAAGGCTAATCGTTACACCATATAATAACTGAACGTCTTAACAGTTTCTTTTTTTTTTATTAGTACATAATTTCATAGATTTTAAACAGTCGTACCGAGACTTAAACTAGGGTTGGTGGATTCAGTCTAGAGACTGGAAACCATTAAACCGAACGTCATAGTACCTTTTATTACTTCATAATTTCAAAAATGCTTTTAAATGTTTCTACCGACACTTTAACTCGAATCGCTGTCTTCCGTGTTTAGAATGCTAACCATTACCCGATAAAATCGAATGTTTTTCGATTATATATATTTTTTTATTGCTACATATTTTCATTGTGGATTTTAAAAGTTTCTACGGCAGTTTGAACTCGAAACTCCGGTTTCAGACTCCACTCTGCTAATCCTCACACCATAGCAACGAGCCTGTTTCTATCCGCTTTATTTTTATTAGGTTGTACCTAGACTTGAACACGGAACGCTGGATTCAGTGTCCAGAATTCTAACCTTACAAAATAGAACATAACGTTTTATCAATTTATATTTTTTTTTTATTTCTATATAATTTCTTATGCAATTTTAAATGGTTCTAGTCAGACTTGAACTCTGATCGATGGATTCATAGACCAGAATACTAAACATTACATTATACAAGCGAACGTTTTAACGCTTTATACGTGTTTTTTTTAACTTCATAATTTGATACAAGATTCGAAATGTTTCTACCGAGATTTGAAATCGGAATGCTTGTTTCAGATTCCAAAATTCTAACCTTTACACCATAGAAGAGTGAAATTTCTCTGCACCGAAATTTTCATTCCATAGACGTATCGATTTTCTATCCGGAACAGCATCATTCCGATGTAACATGAAATTAGCTCGAAAAGCTCTCTGTCGCAATTATAGATTCACCTGTATAAAAAATAGATTCACCTGTATAAAAAATAGATAAAATTAAAAAAAAAAAAAAAACAAAAAAACGAAGCGCCTGGTTTACGATTTTAACAGATGGCATCTGGAAATAATTATAATAAAAAAATAGCTAGAAGACACCGGTACCATTTGCTGACTATCACCACACTGATGACAGTTGGAAATGTGGGATGTATTTTTGCCGCAAACTGTGTAACATGTAATGAAAAAGTGAGGTCAATAAAGCAGGTATTTTGTTGGTAATGCTTAATATATAATAATGTGTAAAATAATTTTTATCGCCACTCTTGTTATATTGTTTACTAGCAGCATGGCCCGGCGTTTCCCGTGCTTGATTCAAAAATCGTACGACTCATACAGCAATCGCTATCACTTGACTTAAAATATTTTTGCCCTTCCTTGCCTTTAAAGGAGTGCCCTTTGCCGTGCTGATGTTGCTACATGCCTTACTTCTTGCCTATCTCACACTGCGAATTTTTTCTAAGCTCTATACTAAACATTAAATCTGTTACGAAAAAAGAACTAAACAAAATGAACACAAAACGATCAAGCCTTAAAAAAGGACTCGTAACTGGAAAAACCGAATGAAAAAAGAACGTTAACAACAAATACTTTTTCACAGACAACCCAGTTCTGCGGAATCAGAATCAACGTTGAGTTTAAGCAAGCGAATGAGACAATTGGAGTAAAGTGCCATGCAGATTTAAATTTTTCCCACTTGTGACGAATGCAGCTATCGATTTTTTTTGCATGCTAGCATGCTAGTTAACATTCGTGTCAGTCAGCTGTTGGCTCTCACGCTGGCCAATAGAATCTTCCTGCCTATTCGTGGCAGCCAGCTATAGGCTCTCACTCTGGCCAGTAGAAAATGACCGCAAACTACATGAAAACTGCCGTAGAAGCATGAAAAAAATCGATTATTTCCACTATGGATGGGTGTTGGGAAATGCAAGGTCGGTCTTGGCCTTTTCGCTAACTTGGAGCATGTGCATGTAAATTTTGGTGCAAATCCGTCGAAAATTGCAGCCGTGCATTCATTACACACACACACACACATATATATATATCCTGCCTTTTATAGATAGAGATTTGTTCTTCTTAAAATGCATTTGAATTTGCAGCATTCTCTTTTCCTTTCTTCAGCCTTTATTGCTTCTGTTTTTCGTCTTTCCACCTGTCCTTGTTTATGAGGCACCAAGCACTTTACAAGACGAGCCGTTTTCTAAAATGAATGCCGCTATGATTTCTGTTTAATCTGAACAGAAAAGACCAGGTGTTACTTATCTCTCCAACTTGCATGGGTTCAGTAAATATTGTTTCATTCAATCAAGAAGTAATTCATTCCTCAGTCTATCAGATAATTAACCGCTGTGAAATTGATCTACCAAGAAAGGACGTGTCTTTTTTTTTCTAATATCACAAACCGTTGAATAGTGAAACTAATATATTTTGTAATGGGATCTTGACTTTATTATTCCTGCAGTCGACACGTAGACACACTGGACGACAAAGCAACCGGCAGACGTCGAGAACGTACGTATAAAATTTAATCAGAGACATGATTAAATTAAATTTGATAAATGACATCCGGCAATAAGTCCTCTTATCAGGGGATTAGAGGTTTTGAGAAGCGTCGAACCACCTAATTGCTGCTGTTCCCAGATCCACCCGGGGTAGTAGCACCTGTAAGGGTCCCAGCTATGGGCAAATGGTGAACCCCGCCAAGCAAAAACAAAACACTATGAAAATATAAAAATACCTATTTATAGTATAATTACCAACAATAAATTTTATCTTGCATGCTTTCAAAATATTTTATCTGTTTTATATTGTCAAAATATATTTAGTTGAAGTCATAAAATTGTGTTCAAAATATTTAGATTTTCGTCATTAAATAACCCATAGAGGTGTTGATATGCCACTAAACAAAATCAACCAAACAACCAACATGAAAGAAGCCTTTCATTACATCAATCCATATAATATCAAACAATTTCTTAAAGAAATCAAACTGCATTCCAGAATATAGCTTCAACAAAACTACAACATAAAACATATCACCGCCTCTAGTAGTTATGTCTACACAAAGATATATATGCACAAAAGCTGAGTATCATCTACCATGTACTCAATAGTGAAAGCAGAATAACATATATTATATTTTTATAACATATATTATATTTTTATTACCTCAAGGCTCCCAAGAAAATTAAATTCCGGCATCAAATGACCCATGAGGAATTGATATGCTGTTAAATAAACAGAGCAAAACAAAAACAAATTAAATTTACGAATTCAAATGATTGTGTTGCCTTGAGCTCTTGACGAGGTTTTATTCTTTTAAACAGAATCTTTTTACACCCAGATAAAGAAAATGTACCAGATTATTGAACAGCCACTGAGAGTTTATATTGATGGAAAATAAAACTGTAAAATTCTGAATATATGTTTGATTTTATTAACGGGATTATAGAAAATAATCATATATTCAAATCAACATGCGAACAGTTTCCAAAATACTGGCTGAATTAATGGAATACATTATAGGTGGGCTAACCGAAAGAGTCAGACATAGTCCCATCATGTTCCAAACATATTCAATGTAATACATGTTTAATAATCATGACCGGCCGGCAAGTTAAACATCTTGCAGAGCATGCTGGATAGCAAGGACATAATGCGAGCAGGCATTATCCTACCGGAACTGTACATTTTCTCCCTTTTGCATGGATGTCACTGTTCAACATTCATTCAACAATAGAAACGACAGAGAATTGTAAATTATGGCACTCTGAACCATGATACCAAGATTTGTGTTTGCGTTTTAGGCGGTTACATTCTCATTGTCACCTCCAATGTTTACATCACACACGAGAATGAAAAACAAACAACATAATGTTAGAAACCGCATTAATCATTATCTCATTACGGTCTCTACTGACGAATCTTTCATGATAACATTAGAGGTGTTATAGTGAAGCATATAGAAATCTGGTTAGAAAAACGAATGACCATAGTTGTTGACGTTGTAAACGATTCCCAAACGGTACTTACTGGCTGACTCGGAGCCGCATTTGCTCTGAACTGTGAGGTGGATGCGGTAAGTTCTGTCCTTGAACTTGACAAGCGCACGTACTGCGTGGCCGCCCAGAACTTTGGTCTACTGCTGTTGGAATGCGTCTTTGATCAATGTTGTCAACATAACATGTATCCTATATGAGCATCGGCGACAAAGTTTACTACGATGCAATGGTTTACTGAAAGAAAGAAAGATAAATAGATAGAGAAAGTGTGAGAGATGGAGAGAGGAAGTGAGAGATAAGACAATAAAAGAACAGGCTTCGGAGAGACAGAATTGACGATTGATGTTGCAATTACATTTCGGGAGATCGTAGTTGACAGGGTAAAAGGAATATAGGAAAGAGTTCTATGGGGATATTTACTCTGCCTCTTCATTAATATAGGATGTGACACAAGCTCGTTTTAACGGCGGCAGCACCATAGGCATACTTATGCGTATGGGCCAAGGACAGCAACTGGGTTTTGCCCATCCCTTGAGATCACTATCACGCTGGCATCGGTTTTACGACGATCCAATCTCTGTAGCCCAAGAGGAAGGTGCTGACCTTCATGTGTGTGTGTGTGTGTGTGTGTGTGTGTGTGCAAAATTTCAAAGAAAACTAAAAATATATACGTAAAAAGTCAATATAAATAAAGACAAAAGGAAAAAGGTTTTTCAAAGTAAATGTAAGGATATTTATAAATACATGTGGCAAAATAAGATAAGTTTTTCTTTCGTCTTTATATATATATATATATATATATATATATATATATATATATTTATATATATATATATATATATCCTATTTTGCCACATGTATTTATAAATATCCTTGCATATAATAAATATATATAATAAATATCCTTATATATATATATATATATATATATATATATATATATATATATATATATATATATATATATATATATTTTTATTTAAAAATATGATTCCAAATCGCTACATAAGAGGTCTCATGTTTCAAAACAAGAGCCGAAAACTTCAATATAATCCTTTAAATTAAATTGAGCACTATTTTTTTAAAAATAATAACTAAAATACTAAGGGACTTTGGATTTTTTACCTAACCAGTTCCTTCCTATTTTCTATATATTGTCACATATATATATATATATATATATATATATATATATATATATATATATATATATTATATAACAGCTGGACACTCGTAGTCTTTGAGACCCGTCTACTCGGGCGGCGAGCCAAACCCTAATTCAGACGCTCGCTCAGGCACATTTGTGTTTATTTAAAAATCACACAGTCAACCTGTGATTTATACTGTAACTATGCTGAGCAGACCTTGGTTACAGTTTCTGGGAGGGAGTGTGTTATCTCGCGTGATCAACAATATAAACAAGGCGAGCATATTCAAGCCCTCGGATCCCCAAGTGTTCACTTTACCCAATGAGTTGGGCACCGTCTGTGAGAAAAAGAGCGCCATGACACAATTTACTCCGCCAGAATTTTGGAAACACTAAGCTGTACTGCTTGGAATTCGCACCAGTAGCTCCAATACGAATATTTGTGAGTGTTTGGGTGTTAACATGAGGATAGTGCAGAGGATCCAGAAAAAGTTGGATTATATATCCGCTGAACATCATGGTGTTTGAAGGGATCATTAGTGATGGCAGCGTTATGCTTCCATTCATTTTCCTGCAGTGCCTCAGACTCAAAACGGAGGCCTACATCAAGTGCCTTGAGGAAGTAGTGCTGCCCTTGGTCAAGAGGGTGGCTGCTGGAAGACTCTATGTCTGGCAACAGGACACTGCACCATGCCACACAAGCAGGAGAACCAATCGTAACTGTTACACAATTTCTGTGACCACATCACTTCTTACATCTGGCCACTTAACTCTCAAAGCTTCACCCCCACCTTGATCATTATGATGAACCGAAGGCAAGGATTATGGCAGCATTCACCAACTTAAACAAGGAGACCGTCCATTAGAGTTGCAGGAGATTCCGAAATTCCGTCTGGAGAGTGTGCTTGAAGAAAATGGTGATTTTATTGAATACATTTAGTCTTTCGTATTTCAAGATGTTGTTAGTGTAATTTTCGTAAATATAGCTGTTAAAATGAGATGTCAGTGTCATTTTCATTTTTAGACCATCGCACCTTGTATATATATATATATATATATATATAGAGAGAGAGAGAGAGAGAGATAGAGAGATAGAGATAAAGATAGATAGATAGATAGATAGATAGATAGATAGATAGATAGATAGATAGATGCGTGTGTATAGAAGAAAAGGTGTTGAATTTAGGGTGCATTTAAGCCAATTCTTCCCTTATTTTTTCTAATCATTTAGTTGGTGGGTACGTCTTTGCGTCTGGATTATTAATTCAACGCACGTACTTATCATTTCCGGGAATTTCTGATTTAAACAAATATAAGAAAAACAGTTTCAACACAATCATTTTCTCATAATCAACTTAATTAATGATCGTTATGTCCCGGTTATCAGCTGACGATCAAATTCCACTTAAGTCAAGGCCATTTGTCTTCTCTCCAATATCCTGACATCTTGTTAAAAAATCAGATATACTTTCCCTATTAATAATATCCCTTGAACCAATCCAACAATGAAAGAGAAAAAAACAAGGTTCTGAACGAGGAATGGAATAAGATGGTTACAGTATTTGTTTGGTTTCTCAGTCTTACTTCTTCCCAGCGCGAATAGCGTTCTCAGTAAGACGATAAGCTACATCCGAGTCCTGGGTAAGACGATAAACTACATCCAATTTCTGGGTAAGACAATACACTACATCCGCGTCCTGGGTAAGACAATAAACTACATCCGAGTCCCGGGTAAGACGATAAACTACATCCGAGCCCCTGGTAAGACGATAAACTAGACCCGACAGCAAAGCCTTTGATCAGAAGGTCTTGAGGAGCATGGAATCACCTCTTAATTGCTGGTGTTGCCCAGGTCCACCTTGGCCCGGGGTGGTAGCACCTGTCAGGGTCTCAGCTATGGGCAAATAGTTACCCCCCAAAAAAGGGGTCAAAACACTATCTAAGTATAAAAATAGGTTTTAATGCCAGTAATACATTGTTTGAAAAATTATTACCAGCAATACTTTTTGAGGAAAAATATATACAAAATCTTGTCGACATTAAATAACCCATTGAAGTTGATATGACGTAAAACAAAACAAACCAAACCAGTTTGAATAGTGAACTTATTTTTCTTTTACTAATCTTAACCCAACACAGGGCTCAAGAGCCACTCAAAGTTGAATTTAACGAAATATAGAGCGTGATATGAATGCAAGAGTAGAAAGTGAAAATTATGTGGGCAAGGAAAATAGATAATGATTGACTTTGGACTTGAAGAGGTTGTAGTATTAGGGGAAGCATCCACGAGGGAACCTGTTTCACAAAGTAACAGTTCACAGGAAAAAGCTGTCTGACTGGGAATTCCTTCTTAAAAATGGAATATGGTGGAAATGAGCGTGATTTAATCCTGTTGACGTAGCAAGACGGGTTTTAGTTGAAATGGACAGAGCTGTTAAAACTTAAGAATGGAACATTTCCCATGGAAATCGCGATAGGCTTGCAATGTTGTGTTTGTGGGAAAGGGGTTGGGGGTTGTAAAGTCAGTCATCGCCCCATCCTACAACGCAGCGTAAATGGGTTTGAACTCTATCTGATTAGTCAGCTCCAGCCCAGAGCAGCAATACATCATTTTTTTTATCTGATCTTACTCTTGTAAAAACAAAGCCTGGTAGAATGGGTTTGAGGCTGCATAAGAAACTGTCTATTTTCCTGCATCTTGATCCTGTTGATATCATTTGAGATCTACACGGAACTTGAGTCCCAGTAGACGTTCAAAGAATGGAGCCTCTTAAAAAAAATATATTCGACTCCTTAACCTTTTGAGCCATGTGATCCTGAAGAATTTTAACCTTTCTGCCTAAGCTCCTGAGTCAAAATTCGCAAATAATTCTTATGTAATATTCCACGTTAGATATAAAAATAGCTACAAGTGTTTACCCACCGTTCAACCGGGAGCTGGGCATTACGTCATTTTTCTCTACCACTGTTCAACCGATGTCAGGTCATTGTCATTTTTCTCTACCACTGTTCAACCGGTGGCTGGGTATTACGTCATTTTTCTCTACAGCGGTGGTCAGGGCTGAAAGGGTTAAAATACGTAAGAAGCAAAAAGTGTATTTTTCTTATTATTGAATTTGCTCAGCCATTTTTGTCCGAATATTTTCTGTCATATTTCAGTTAACTCCATCACCATAGAACATTTTGTTTTATATTTCTCTGCAAAACATTGACTTTAGATGCCTTTTGCAGTTTACACAATTTTTTTTTTAAATTATTAAAACAAAGCTGATTTCTATAACCCTGTTGGGACATTACTGCTTTTCTTCTACTTCCGGACGCCGGTTTTTGATGACTGATTTCAGTTAAAATAATGAGGTGCAATACTTGTTCGAATCAATCATTTGATTCTTTGAGAAGACTCCCAATTCTACAATTTACAGGGTGTGTCAGGTATTCGAGAACAAATTTTAATTTGACTTTCATCTTATTATTTAGCAGGGAAAACAATATAATTTCCAGAATTTAGTAGCAATGTTCTTACATACATGCACAACACAAGCCTATTCATTATAACCGCCACCTGCTTCGATTACCTACGTTGATCAGTTGTTTTTTTTATTTAAGACTTTTCAGATAGCGGCTATCAGCGAATCATTGGAATTACGTCAATGTCTGTTTTGTTTTATTTTATGGTATATCAATCTCAATGGGTTATTTAATTCCGACAAGATTTTTATTTCTGGTAATATTTTTTTTAAAAAAATGTATTGCTGGCATTAAAACCTATTTTAACACTTCCATAGTGTTTTGACCCTAGTTTGGTGGTTAACTGTTTGCCCATAGCTGGGATCCTAACAGGTGCTGCCACCCCGGGTCAGGGTGGACCTGGTAACACCAGAAATTAAGAGATGGTTCTACGCTCTTCAAAACCTCCTGATCAGAGGCTATTGGATATAGATTATCGCCTTACCCAGGACACGGATGTAGTTTATCGTCTTATCCAGGACGTTATAAATGGTTGTTAGTATCTGTCTCAATTTGCTCCCCAAGCGTAATGGATCATAGTGGTTATATCATGGCAACCAGGAGGTTAAATGTAACGATTGTGAAAATGTTCCGCCAGCCATTCCTGGGTCTTGCTAACTGTGTGTGTAAGAGAGAAATTCTTGCTAGTAAGCATAAGTCCCCCCCTTTTCGAGTTATTTCCTGGACCCAGAGCCTGAAAGCAGCTGACGGTGTCTAGATGTAGGAGGCGCTATTGACTCGAAGGCCTTGTGAGAAATCCTGAGGAGGCATGACGTGTCCCACATTGTCCCCGACCCCCCAAGATCATAAGAAACGATGCTAGCTTACTGTACATAACCATAGGGATTTTAGTGGGGCCTATGCACAGCCACTTCCCATTCCTTCTGTTCACTTTTTGATCATGAACAAAGACTCCTCGAAGGGCTTTACTTTGTTTAGCCAGCATTTCGACGGGACCACACGTTCCTCGCAGGTACGATTAGACTTGAACTGCCGTCTCCTCATAACGTGGGATTTGGGTCTGATGTTTTCCTGCACCACCCGACTGATTGATGATTCCGATGCATGAAGTGGATTGGTATGGGTATTCATTGATTATTCGGGATTCTCGACTTTCTTCACAATATCTGACTGTCAAGAATGCTTTTTTTTTTACAGACCAAGCTTATTCCAAGTTTAAATCTAAAGACCATTCCATGTGCAAATCTAAAGACATGTTCCCTGTGGAATCTATAGACTTCACTATTATTATTATTATTATTATTATTATTATTAATACTACTACTACTATTATATTAAGATGTATGAAAATTATTTTCCCTTTTTACAGATATTTAGTCGAAAGCTAATTATTTACATTAAGGTAATTACGCGGAAAAATTATGCTTAAAAAAACGTGGGCGCAGTTTTTAGTCTCGCAGAACATTTCTCGTTTGATTATGAAATGTCACATAGATTAGTGTGTTGATGCAAAGAGTATCATATTTTCTTCAGACATCAGTGTTTGAAACCGAGGTAAAAAGATTGTGGATTTCATATGGAGAATTTCAAGCCTGTCTGATCCTTACTACTTGGAAAATTGGCACAAAAAATTTATCCCTGTTTTCGTATTTACCTTTGTTAATCCCATTAAATATTTGTATCACTGCATTAATTATTTCTTATTTGTAATATTGAAAAAAATATCATTAAAGAAATAGTAATTAATAATTGGCATTGCCCTTCATTGATTTTTCGGGATTCTCGACTTTTTTGACAATGTCTATCGAGAATGATTTTTGTTTTGGTCACTGAAGGCCAATTCTTGCCAGAGGCCCAGAAATCTTTTCTTATTTTAAACACGAGGGACATGGTGACATTCAAGAAGGTATTAATCCAAGAATGTATGTGTTTCGCACATAGAGCAGCGAAAAAGGAATGTTTGTAAATCTACTAGTTCAGTGCCGTAGATTTGCATGGTGGGGGTTGAAAAAAGGTTGAGACAAGATTTTAATTTAAATTGGTCAGCTTTCTAAAGATGTATTCTCAAATATCTGACGTAGACTGTACGCAGCATTATTAATGGATAAAGATATTTCCAGCAGTATTCAAATGTAAACAAATGACGTCACCCATTATGAAATAGACAAAGTTCGACAATTATTTTAAGACATTTTTTTGTTTATACATTCTTTTTTTATAAACATAAAAATGTCTTAAAATAATTGTCGGACTTTGTCCATTTCATAATGTGTGACGTCATTTGTTTACATTTGATACACCATGAGCAGATATGAATGTACAGGAGAGATTCATGGACGATTGAAATTTAAAGGCAGTAAATTCGACCTTGCTAACCGAACGCTCATCTGTGGCCAAAACGGTAAAAGGCACGTCGGGCTAGGTGACGGGTCCGTATAGGATACAGGTTCGATTCCTGTCGTAGGACAAATATTTTCTATGAAAATTTCTCGGACATTCAGGCCGGTAAATGTTGTTTAATACTGTTTATTATAAACAGAGCATTTACTTAAATATTTGTATCTTTAAAAAAAGAATGTATAAAAATGTCTTAAAATAATTGTCGGGCTATGTCCATTTCATATATATATATATAACTTAGTGAGCCAGAACCTAGCTATTACAGTTTCACCTAGCGGATCTTCAGTAGTACCCTGAAGATCAGCTATGTGAAACCATGGTACGTAGGTTCTGGCTCATTAGGTTTTTTAAATTTTGCGCTAATTCGTGTATTGAGCACTTTTACTTAATTTACTCTGTCAGCATTTTTTTTTCTTTTGACTGGGCATTGCAGTGCTGATTGATTATTTTCGACCACCACGGATGTTTTTAGTCTTTTCTTTTTTTACTGAATTTTTTTCCCTGGTATTGGTTTGTTCAAATATATTTTTACTTACAAATTGTATTATCCAGGTTTTTCACACCGCACGAGTATAGGTATCAAAATAATACATAATATATATATATATATATATATATATATATATATATATATATATATATATATATATATATATATGTGAAAATATATAGAAAATAGGAAGGAACTGGTTAGGTAAATAATCCAAAGTTCCTTAGTATTTTAGTTATTATTTTAAAAAAAATAGTGCTCGATACAAAAGTAGAGCATAAATTTTGCAACATGAGACCTCTTATGTCGCGAGTTGGAATCATATTTTTAAATAAATAATTATATATATATATATATATATATATATATATATATATATATATATATATATATATATATATATATTATCAGTCAGTACAGTAATGTCCTATATATATATATATTTTATACATGAATGAGTGTATAAGTATGAATGTATATATCGGCCATTACTGCACTGACTCCATATGGTCTTCTAAGCACATGTGGGTTCGAGTCTTTTTGATTCAATCAATACGTCCATAGCGCTGCTGATGGTGCGTTGTTCCGGTCGTAACATTTAAAGGAACGAGGCATCCATCTGTCCGAAGGCTTCAAGTTCATTTTCCATTGTACAGCTGTCCTTTCTACACCCATTTTCTTTAATTTACAAGCCGCTTCCACCATGCGCGGCATTTTATATTTGTTTCTTAATAGAATGAAGCTTTAAAGTGCGGGGTTAGTTCGAGTGGGAGTGGATCGAGAGGGCGACAGAGAAAATGTTACGAATGGGGCTCAAAAGACTTTATTTCACAATGGCAGCACATGTGCGTTAAATTTCAGAGTAACACAGTTGGGCCTGATGTGTCTGGAGTTCTCACTGGGACGTTTAGTTTGAGGTTAAAAACAAAAACAATACGAGCATGGCGGAGAAAATTTTGAATCAAAATAGGAACGTCACATATTTGAAGTAATCTGAAAATATCGAAATCGGGACTTAGATAGATAGATAGATAGATAGATAGATAGATAGATAGATAGATAGATTTGGACATACTCAGATAGATAGATACATAGATTCGAGAAAACTGAGATAGATAGATAGATAGATCCGAGCCAACCGAGATAGCTAGATAATGAACAGACTGAAATAGATAGATAGATAGGTATGAACACGCTGAAACAGATAGATAGATAGATAGATAGATAGATAGATAGATAGATAGATAGAAGCATTATGCAATAGACAGATATGATAAAACTGAAATAATTATATAGACGAGGTGGAACGGTAGATAAGACTAGAGTTAGATAATGACCAGACTGTGATACTAAAAAATGAAAATGATAGGATAAGACAAACATAGATAGGTACAAACTGAAATACATGGAAAGATAGTTATTTACATTGTTCGGATTTTTGCTATATTCTTGATTTTTTGCTTCGTTATACACACCGGCCTTCTTCAGGAATTGATTAGAATTTCAAGACAAACCATTTATTTCCTCCACCGGGTTAGATTGTTCTCGTTCCACGGTCCATGCCTCTTCTGCATGTCACAGTATGAGTTAATTCCCTTGAACTCAACTTTCAAAGTATTGAGTTGAACAAAGTCAGCTGCAGCTAGGTACTGAAAACACAACGGGGACATCAGTGTATGAATTTGTGTTACTTATAAACTTAATGTTTCTGTATCATTTTTTTTTTTTACTAGAGCTCATATTACAATTTTCTGGCTATTATTGTTATTTTTTTTTCCTCTAGCAATTCGTATTTCTGGTTCACATATTGTATTAATTTCTAAACTTGGACGGCTTAGGAGATTTTTGTGGCCTAGTCTATATGCTGATTCTTTAAGTTTTCATATTTTCTGGTGATGTTCTCTGTCTATTATTTGAACCTCATCCCACAATTCGAATTACCTAAAGAAGGCCGGAGCGTACAACGGCTGAAATGTCGTGAAATATGACAATAAACATGAGGACAACAGTCCGAACAATATAAAGAGTTACATAATTTCAGAAATATAGAGAGATATGAACATACACATATGAAAAGACTGAGATAGATAGATAGATAGATAGATAGATAGATAATGGACAAACTGATAGACAGAGAGTTACACTGGCAGACAGGAAGATAAATAGATAGAAGAATAGACAGACAGACTGATAGGAACAGACTGATATATATATACATACATATATATATATATATATATATATATATATATATATATATATATATATTATATATGCTTTTGATGTAATATTCTAAAATAAAGAATATTGCTCTACTTTTGTATTGAGCTCTCTCAAATTGAATGTTACGAATGTCGTAATTAGTTTCGATTTGTTTTCATTTTATATGAAGATAGATGGAACAAATTGATAGACTGACAGACAGACAGATATGAATAGACTGCGATAGACATATATGTGTATATATATATATAGTCGACTCTCCCGTGGATTTCGACGTAGGAGGGCCAAGCAGATCAGTTTCCATGAAACCGACAGCCCGACAACGACACATGAGATTTGAATATAATGGTGAAGGCCACGTGCAGGACCATCTACACTTTTTGAAGTTATGTAATCGTAAGGAATGAGATGAGAGCATCGAAGATTATCTATCTATCTATCTATCTATCTATCTATCTATCTATCTATCTATCTGTATGTCTGTCTGTCTTTTTGTCTGTCTGTCTGTTTATCTATCTATCTATCTATCTATCTATATATATATATATAGATAGATAAACAGACAGACAGACAGACAAAAAGACAGACAGACAAAAAGACAGACATACATATAGATAGACAGATAATCTTCGATGCTTTCATCCTATTCCTTACGATTACATAACTTCATTGACAAACCAATCCGAAATAAATAAGAGAAAGAATATAAAAATGATAAGAAAGAAAGAAGGAAAGAAAGACAGAAAATGAAGGAATAAAAGAGGAATGGCGACATGAAAGAAAAATTCAATCCTCGAGCCTCAGTAAAAGGAACCATTGTTATAGTGAGAAGTGGATTGTCTTTGTAAGAATTTACCATTAAATGACAGACTGGAATTGGTTTTGATGTGTACATTTCAACCATGTGAACCTCTCTTTGTCTTTACATATGCAGCCACTTAAAATCAACTATGAAAACACACACACACATACATATACACTACAGATATAAAGTTTGACGAAACCTCTGGTAAGTTTTTAAATAGATCAAAAGATGTTTTCTTCTTTAAATAAAATTATGCATGGTTAAAAAAAAAGTAAGACATAATTTTTATTAGAAATTTTATTTTGACAAAAACGAAAAAAAAAAATAAAATTTATGATTAAATTTTGCTCTTATAAAAATCGCCTCCTTTAACCTTGATTATTGAAGCAGAAATTTCTCACATTGGCTGCAAGTTTCTCAAAGTAGATGTTTAATTATTGATTCCATTGTTTTTCAATGACTTTAAGAGCTTTTTCATTTTTTCACTTTTCCGTCAAGTTCATTCCATGCTAATTCTAAGGGTGACTTCAAACTTTTGAACTATAATACACACACACACACACACACACACGCACACAAATATATATATATATATATATATATATATATATATATATATATATATATATGTATGTATGTATGTATCAAGAAAGTGGACATAAATCAACATTGCATGATTACTGTTAGTTTCAATTTTACATTGTTTCTCAATCATATATTTTTAAAAATGGTATTTACCTAAGCATGGCATTAAAGCCTCGATAACAGACGGAGTTACTGGTTGTGAAAGAATTAGAAAATAGAAACATTATGAAGGAAAGGAAACTATATAATTGTTACAATTAGGTAGAAACATATTTTAAGACATAGATAAGATTACCGAGCAATCTTCTCCCGCAAATATAGCAAATTTAAAATGATAGATAGAAAATGAACAGATCGAGATAGATTATGAACAAATTTCGATAGTGTTGTGGTAGGATCCACCTAATTTGCATAGTGGAGTACCGACCATATAAATATGGTTGGTACCGGGAAGAGAGGGAGGAATCAAGAGATTCAACCAGAGACTCTGCCCGACTGCGACTCAGTCAACACATTCTCCAGGAACGGTCTTACCAGGAATATACAAAAGACTATATGTAAATATTGTGTACACTTTCTTGTTTCAATACATTTTGTTCTAAGTACATTTTGTGTTGTATTATTATTCCATGCATAAGTCAAGTTTCAACAGATAGATAGATAGATAGATAGTTAGATAGATAGATAGAATGAACAACTTCTGAGAGATGAACAAATTGCGATAGAAAGATATGAATATAATGTGATAGATAGATAGACAGATAGATATGAACAGAATGTGATAAATAAATAGACTGATAGATAAATAGATATGAACAGAATGTGATAGATAGATAGATATGAACTGAATGTGATAGATAGATAGATAGATAGATAGATAGATAGATAGATAGATAATTGACACAGCATCTTGATTGTTACTTTTGAGGCCTTAAGCGATAATCAGACAATATGTCACAGTAATGGAACGTGGTGGAAGTGAAACTGTCCAAGGGTAAATATTTCAGATTATTTAGTCTTGAGATTTTTAGTTTATTTATCCAGATTTTATTTCTATTTATTATTTTATTTATTCTTATTATTTTATTTCTATTTATTATTTTATTTATTTTTAGTATTTTATTTCTATTTATAATTTTTTGTATACATTCTATGCTTAACTGGGTTTCTGTTTGAAATAAAGTTTATTACGTTTAAGCCATAGGCTATTACTTGTTTCGTCTTTTTATTCGTGTTATAGACGGTGGCGTAGAAATTTCTTTTCGTGTTTGCATTTGGAAATGAGTCCAGAGTTTGTATTTTTATGCAAATGTAATTATTGCTATTTTCTAAATTCTGCAAACGTTACCTGTTGCATGTTATTTTTTTCATTCGTTTTGTTTTGTTCCATATGTGTTTTGAGTGTGCTATATTATTTTCATAATGAGTAAGTTTAGATTGTCTATTGTTAGTGATCTCTTTTTCCTGTATATATATTTTCCTTATTTTCTTTAGTCTCTACATTAGCCTAGTATATTTAGATTGTTTATAGGCAGTTAATATGTAGTGGGAATTCGAAATATGTGCTAGTTTGTAGTGTATCCGTGATTTTTCTGTTTTGTTCTATATGCAGTATGTTTTTAGTGCAGGTACAATGACGTTTTAAAATGTTCCGTTGAAAATTTTGTGCAGTTTGCTTGATTCAGGAGAGTGTTTGTTAAAGAAGCTTTTACCTATATTCATTTTATTTTTATTTTTAATATACGGTACGATTGCACCATAAAATGTTTCTTTTATTATGACAGTTTTTTCTCTTGGGTGTAAAAGTAAGTTGCTGTTGCTGTTTCAAAACATTTTTGCCTTCTGTGTATTTATTTTGATTTGACAAATTGTTTGATAATATGAAGGTGGTGGATTAAGGGATTTGTTTGGCGATGCTGGCAATTGGAAGATTGTATAGATAAAGCGAGTTGTTATTTTTTAAATATATATATAACTTTTTGGAGAATGAATGTTACATATAAGAAGTGTACATATCTTAGTTTTGTTTTCATAGCAATTTCGAATACTATTTTTTTGAAAAATTTTACAACTATTTTTCATTTTTATCAATTTTGTTTGTTTTTAAGATGTTGAGTCCGTTGTCTTTTCACTATTCTATTTTTACATTTTGTTTTACAACCGTCGCTACTATGTACAGTATATATATATTAGATCAATTCACAGTTTTTGCTCCGTCAGAGCTTCCGATGTTTACATCAAATTTTTTTTTTTTGTGTTTTAACCACGCTTTTTCTCTGGTGTCGAATAGTAATAGTATTTAGTACAGTTTTTGTTGGTTCCAATTTATAAGCAGATGCACATAAATGCATACTGCGATTTCTTCCTAGCCAATAAAATAGGCCAGTTCTCGGTTTTATTTGACTCAGTCCCGGTCTGTATTGTCTTGAATTCAATAAGGCCTCAAACGTTTATCCGAATTTGCTCTTGTATATCAAGCCTAATTCTTGCTTTGTGAACATTTTGACATTACCTATTGCTTTGCCTTATTACTGTTAATTTGCCTTAATTATATTGTTTACTTGCTTTATATTATTTTTGAACTATTCATTTTATTGCAAACTTTGTCAATTCTTTTTGTTGGGCAGTCCTGTCATTTATTTACATTTAATCATGGTCACTCTACAGTTTTATAAATTTTAGTTGATGTGTTGCGATCTTTGTGTATTCCTTTCCGAGAGAGAGAGAGAGAGAGAGAGAGAGAGAGAGAGAGAGAGAGATAGAGAGAGAGAGATGAAAAGAAATCTTTAACAGTAAGATTAGTGAATGCAGAATTCTATATAAATTTTTTATCTTACTTTTACACTGTATTAACTGACCTCATTTCTATCCATTATTTGAGTCCTAAAATTGATCTTAGCTCAGAGTTAATTTCGTCTAGCATAATTTACATATTCTTCATATTACCTTTTTGTTGATATGTTCATATCTACAAACACGCTATATCTGATAGTGAGCACTCTTTCAATATAGTACATTACACCCTTGTGCAAATTAATTGAAGCAAAACGAATAATTCCGTTATTATTTAATTTTTTTTCGTATTTTTCCAATGAAACATAACCCAATACACATCTTAGTACTTCGTATGTCATTCCTTGCAGATTGATCACAGATTCTAGATTGGATTAAAACAGGAGAGTTTCAGCACCGTTCTATAGTACTTTGATTTGCTCACTGATAAGGCTTGCCTGTTTGTCCGTGAAGTGAAGATGAAGACAATTGTCCGAACAATATAGTGTAAATAGTTATAATACCTCATCAGTCTGTGTTTCTGAGATAAGGTAATGTTAATAAAAATATGAAGGAGCCTTCTTTTTCTTGAATATACAGTGTGCGATGAATAAATCGTCGTCTAAATGACGCAAAATAAAGATAACACTAACACATCATTTTGACAGATATATTTACCAAAGTTACACAAAAATATCTTGAATTAGTAAAGAGAAAATTTATTCAATAAAATCGCCGTTCGTTCGTTTCAACTACGGCTTCCAGACGACTTCAAAATCTCCTGCAATTTTTCTGTGCGGTCTCCTTGTTTAAGTTGGTAAATGTTGCTATAATCCTTGCATTCAGTTCATCTTTGGTGTTACAATGAGTTTAGGTGGTCTTTTGCTCAAATTCGGTCACACATAATAATCAATGTTGCAGTCTGGGGAGTTAGGTGTACGGATTTAAGGCAGAAATTGTTTGACTGGGTTCTCCTGCTTGTGTGGCATGGTGCAGAGTCCTGTTGCCAGACATAGGATTTCCCAGCAGCCATGCTCTTGACCCAGATCAGCAATACCTCCTCAAGACACATGATCTCGTCATCCGTCTGGGTCGGGAGTTCTTTTCTTATCAGAACGATCAGAGTGAGTTTTTCGAGCTGCAGTACATTCGTAATCACCATTAGACTCATCCAACTCTTTCCGAATTCTCTGCACTGTCCTCAGATTAACACCTAAACACTCTGAAATGTTCTTAATGAAGCTTCCGGTGCGAATACCAAGCAGTACAGCATGCCGTTTCCAACTTTCTGTCAGAGTGAATCGCGTCATGGTGCTCTTTTTCTCACAGACGGTGCCCAACTGACCCTACTATATTGTGAAGTCGACAAAATTAACAAACAAACAAACAAACAACACGCATTCGCGAAATTAAAAATATAAAATGATGACAATTTAACCCTCGTATCCTGTACTCTTAAATATTCTTGATTGTTACTTGTATAGATAATAAATAAATAAATGAAACAAAAAACAATTTGTCCAAGAACAGCCCTCTGAATTTACATGATACCATCATTAACTTTGAAAATTGTTTCACATTCTCATATACGTCTCTTTTAATGATGGATGCAAGTTTTCTGCGTCCTGGGTATGACGATAAACTACATCCAATCCTGGGTAAGACGATAAACTACATCCAGCTGCAAAGCCTCTGACCAGGAAGTTTTGAGGAGCGTAGAACCATCTCTTAATTTCTGGTGTTACCAGGTCCACCCTGACCCGGGGTGGCAGCACATGTTAGGATCCCAGATATGGGCAAACAGTTAACCACCAAACTAGGGTCAAAACACTATGGAAGTGTTAAAATAGGTTTTAATGCCAGCAATACATTTTTCTAAAAATTATTACCAGCAATACATTTTTGAAAAAAAAATATTACCAGAAATAAAAATCTTGTCGGAATTAAATAACCCATTGAGATTGATATGCCATAAAATAAAACAAAACAGACAATGACGTAATGCCAATGATTCGCTGATAGCCGCTATCTGAAATGTCTTGAATAAAAAAAAAAATAATGGGTAAATAGTTAACTCCCAAACTGGTTTCAAAACACCAGGAAAGCGTAAAAATAGGTTTTAATATCAGCAATGCATTTTTGTAAAAAAATATTACCAGCAATAAATTTTTGAAGAAAAATTATTACTAGCAGTACATTGTTGAAGGAAGAAATATTACTAGCAATATATTTTTGAAAAAATATATATATTAGCAGCAATGTTTTTTTGAAAAAATATTATCAGCAATAAAAATCTTGTCGGCATTGAATAATCCATTGAGCTTAAAACAAAACAAATGTAACCAAAATAAGTTTTCTACTGGATTAAAATCAAGAGAAGCATTCACCTTTCTATTATTTTTAATATTTTTGAAATATTTTTTTGACAAGATAGATAATGGTTAATTTTGCCGAATGCGAAGGAGCTTTTTCTTGAAAGAACATAGTCGTTAGCATGATTGATCTTGGTTGCAAATCATGTCACCCTGTTATATCCCAGATTGCTGGGATGAACAAGAACAAATGAAAATAAAAGCCAAGTGTATTTTAACAGATAATAAAACATAATAATTTTTTTTATTCATTTACTGCCTGAGAACGGCAAGGATTTGTTTTGATTTAAACCATGAATTCCACGTGCGTGTAAGCTTGTCACCATCTTGAATTCACAAGTATCCGCTACGACTAGCGGCCAAGGGAAGTAACTCAGTTGTATTTTGATTTATTGTCCTTTTGTAGGGGAAGTAAGTTAGCATCCCCTAACACACTTAAAAGTATCTTGTCCAAGAACTTACAAGAATTCGTCATCTGTATTTTATTTGATACCGACAATAGAAGGCGTAAATATGAACCCCTGCTATTGTCATCTAATAACAATATTTCTATGAAGGTCCCAGCCTCTAACCAAAGCATCAGTTCTTCCCTTTGCAACTCTACATTCTTCACTAAAAAAAATGCTTACAAATAAATGTACTCTTCACCTAAATGTATTAATTTCATTGCTTTTCATATCTTCTGCCAATGCTCTTAACATTCTACGTTTTTTCTCTATTTAGATTCGCGATACAAGCTTCTTCAAATCTTTTCTTACTTGTCAATCCACTTTCTTGCTTATTACCGTTATAATATTTCTCATAACTCTTTTTATGACATTCTTAAACCCGGTCTCGTTTCATGTTCTCGCCAGTGTTTCTTTTCACTCATCATCTGAGATCCTTGTTCAGCTTCTTCGCATTTTGCAGCGTTTGTTTTATCAGCGCTCACTGACTGTGTCCCTATTTTTATGACCATCTCTTTTATAAGATATTTTTATATTTATGAAATTTAAGAAGATATCATTAATTATACGTCTATATTTATTTATTGACAATATGATTAACAACAATCAAATTATAGTTAAACTCCCAGGCCAATTCTGTGGACAAGACAAATTGTTATGACAATTGGAAAAAATTTCGTCTCCCGTCTCAAGGCAAAAATGAAATCGAAATGTTTTTGTTGTTATAGTTAGATTACAAAATCCAAATTTAAAAGAGAGTGAGAGAGAGAGAGAGAGAGAGAGAGAAGAGAGAGAGAGACGCTTTCTGGTTAATGTAAATTTCCTTTACACTAACAGTTTTTTTTCCTATCCATGTCGACAATATAGTGAAATTCCCAGATTTCCTTTTTGCCTTGAAAATGTCGGAATTTGAAACGCGTCGGCAAAAAACTTATTTTTTTTTTCCAGTTGTCATCTTATACCAATTTGTCTTGTCCACATATTTGATCTGAAGTGAAGTCTACTGCTGAAGTATCAAAAGGGACTTAAATAATATTGAACATGGCAGACAATCAAGAAAGAGAAAATTTTTGCCATAGTTCTTATGTTTACGAAGGTTTTGTTTCTGCTCTTAGTTGATTAAATGATTTCATGAAAATACTTGTTGGTCTTGGTATATTCAATCGTGTTATTTTTAAAGACTTACGGTTTGATTGTTATTGCAAAAATAGTATTTCTCAATATGCAGACCAATTATTATTGGTCTAAATAAGAATTGAGAGGTTTTTACGATTTTATTTTGAAAAATATTGCCATCAGTGAATATCATATATATAGAAAACAAATGAAAATAATGCTTTTTTTAAAAAAACAAAATTGAGGCATTTCTGTAGAGCAAAAACGGTAGCTAACCAAGAAAAAGTAAAGTCATTTTCAGATACAGCGCCATCACATTAGCTAAAAAAGATGTTTGGTGTCTCGACACCATTTTAAAAAAATTGTTGACCAGTTTAATTTATGTATTTGTATGATTTTGAATCTGCAGTCATGAAGCATTAAAAAATATGTCTGACTTCTTAAGGGGAGTTATGCCTGTTTCAGTGTAATTTTTTGCCTGTTTATGATTTATTTATTTGTTTGTTTTTTATGGCTTACCATATTTAAAACCGAGGATTGTTCGATGTGGTGTTATAGATAACAGCTCAGAATGAGAAAGCTGAGAGTCAAGTTCGAATTTCAGTCGGGTTTGTTGCATTCGCACAATTACCCCCGGGAAAAAGGTATAAATCCATCTCTTCACATCCCAAGCTTTAGGTTAAATAGCAGAACAGATTGGTTGGAAGGGAGTCTACCGCAGAAAGAAACATCAACATACTGCGGCGAAAATCTTCTGCCCCAGACAGACACGAATCGAAAGAAGCATGATCGCCCAAATACGTATGACGTATGGCACTTCGAATGACTTTTGAAAATCTTCTGCCCCAGACAGACACGAATCGAAAGAAGCATGATCGCCCAAATACGTATGACGTATGGAACTTCGAATGACTTTTGAAAATCTTCTGCCCCAGACAGACACGAATCGAAAGAAGCATGATCGCCCAAATACGTATGACGTATGGCACTTCGAATGACTTTTGAAAATCTTCTGCCCCAGACAGACACGAATCGAAAGAAGCATGATCGCCCAAATACGTATGACGTATGGAACTTCGAATGACTTTTGAAAATCTTCTGCCCCAGACAGACACGAATCGAAAGAAGATGATCGCCCAAACTTCGTGACTTTTGAAAATCTTCTGCCCCAGACAGACACGAATCGAAAGAAGCATGATCGAATGACGTATTTGAAAATCTTCTGCCCCAGACAGACACGAATCGAAAGAAGCATGATCGCCCAAATACGTATGACGTATGGAACTTCGAATGACTTTTTACAGCCGAAATATGCTTTTGGATTATGAGTAATATTCTTTTTTTTTTTTTGCCAGTGAATATTATATTAATTATTTTCAGATATACGACTTACTATATAATCCATAGCCGAGGGGAAGAAGTGGATTGATGCTTTTTTTCCAGGAGTATTTGCGTGGAAATTGTACTCGGATCACAGATTTATCATTCCGAGCCGTTATACATTACACTAACCTTGCATCCAAGCTTGCAGCACCTGATATTCCTAATCAAGATCAGCGGTCCCCAACAAACCGGAACACCGTTATGCGCATGACCGACACCGACCTTCACTCCCTCGCCCCCGTCTGCGGTAAAAAAAAATCGTCTAGCATGACACATGGACCTGTGCTCTAGATACAAACCAAGCTCGGCGTTGCTTAACTTCGGTGATCGGGCGAAAACTGATGTTTCAATGTGATATGACCGTTAAGCCATGCGCGCGCACGTGCGTGCCTGTGTGTGTGTGTGTCTGTGTGTGTGTTTGTACGTGTGAGTAATAGAGAAATGGAGTGCACGTTTTTATATACGTGAGTACGTATAATAAATCTAGTGTGGTATTTTGAAAAGGTGACATAGAGTATGCGCGAGCGTTTCTGCGCGTGCTTGTGTGTCTGCGTGTGCGTGCAGCGGGGTGGGGAGGGTGTATGTAAGGTTGATGAGAACAAGGAGAGTATCTATTATCTTATCTATCGAATAGATTCGCAAACATCTTTGGCCAGCTTCCATTATTTTCTCGTTGCATGCTTCGCAACGTTCCCCAAATTCCACGTCAGTACGAAAACAATACTGTAAAGGTCAATCTACTTCAAAATGCAATCCCACAATATATATATATATATATATATATATATATATATATATATATATATATATATATATATATATATATATATATATATATATATATATATATATATATATATATATATATATATATCTACACATATATTATATATGTTATATATTTTTATACGAAGCTCAGTCAAAAGTAATGATTCTCCTAATTTTATTTTAAAAGTTTTAGTCGAAATTCCAAAGGTTTTTTTTTAGTTATAGAACTCTAGGTAAATTGGTAGAATTACCTTTTAATCATAATTCTTTTTCAAAATAATTGTCTCTCTGGAGACACATATAAAGCTAAGGAATACCATAGACTCCCAGAAAAACCAATCACAGTGTATCGCTGGAAAATGTTTCATGCTCACCACAATTTTGACCCCCCACATTCAGATACACTGTATTTGTTCTGTTGCATGTAGGGAGGGGCTAAGATGACTGTGGTTCTACTAGAATGTTGGGGCGAAAAATGAGAGGCTAGATTTTTATCATTTCCTTTGTAGGCTTTCTGTTATTAAATTTGTTACCACAAAAAGAATAGGCATAACTTTTGGACAAATACTCATACGCTCATACACGAATGTCGAGTAGTAGTTTTAAAATTATTATCTGATAAGTACTTGTTGCCTAACAATTGTGGCATATATATATATATAATCTTTATATATATATATATATATATATATATATATAAAAAGTGAACATTGAAGTCAACACTCAGAGGCCTGTTTCATGCTGGACTATTTACATATGCTCTATCTCTGATATTGAGCAATTTATCCCATAAATATACCACAACTTAAAACTCTCTCTCTCTCTCTCTCTATATATATATATATATATATATATATATATATATGTGTGTGTGTGTGTGTGTGTGTGTGTGTGTGTGTGTGTGTGATAATAAAAGTGGATAATAATAGCCCAAAACTTGCATTCGGATCCACAATTATTTCCACTCAGTAGCCCCTAGAATAATTCGAAACCGTTATCGCACACCAAAATAACATTTAGAATAATACAATAGACTACCCACAATGCAATAATATAGTATACCCGCAATGCAACACTGACCTGTATATAAAATAATCAACAAAAAACACAACGCACACGGCGTACTGGAGTATAAAAGGCGGTAGCATTTAGCTATTTCAACAGTAAACGGGTGAGACCTAGATGCCAATCTAGTTGAACATTCATCTTTATCGGGGCACCAGGGAAAAAAAACTCGTCAAAGCAGTTGCCATGAAAATGTAGAAAAACAATAACAGAAGTAAGCCACGTCACATCTGTGAGAAAGTGACTGAAGTCGAAATGCCAAGTCAGGATCTATTATATTGCAGATCCTTCTTTGGATCATGTAAAGAACCTGGAGATGAATAGCAGGAGAACCAGACTAGATATGGCAGCAGTATTCAATGCACGGTCGAATGGTAGATTTATAAATGTGCAAGATGGACTCTGACGAGAAAAAATACCTGCTATGACACAGTGTCTCTACTTTCCTTGCAGTAGATGCAGCTATTGATTCGATGTAGTCGTTCCACTTCAAGACAGTTGAAAACGTGAGGCCAAGAAGGTGCAGATTCTTGCTCTCCAGGAGTTTAACTTCAGTCATGGTGATGGCAGACAGAAAAGTTTCTTTATGATGATTAAAAGAAAGCAGGTTTGTTTTGGAGGCGTTAAAATTTACTGGCCATTTCCCGTCCCAGTTAACCACTAATTGAAGGTTCTTTTCAAGGGCAGCAGCCAAATTTACTTTATTAACTCTGACGGATTTGCTATTTAGACAGGAGTAATTGGTAGTGTCATCTGCTTTCCAACCGATGACATCAAGACGATCATTGATGAAGATCAGAAGCAGGGTAGGATGCAGGATAGAGCCTTGGGAGACACCTGCGTTCGTGTGAAAGGATCTGGAAGCCAGCCTATTCAAAACGACCTTCGTTTTCCGATTTGATAGGAATGATTGAATTAAATCGCTGGCGTTGGGATAAAAGATCAGCGAACCAAAACTTGTCAAATGCCTTCGAGATATCAAGAGCCACAGCTCGAGCATGGTCGTTATTATCAAGAGCTTGATATACATATTCAGTGATGGCATTTGACACATCAGCGGTAGACATAGCGAAACAGAAGCCATATTGTTTGTCCGGGAGGAGGTCGTAAGTTGCTTAAACAATTCAGCATTGATTAGAGTTTCGAATACATTGCCGAAAAGTGGGAGGAGACTAATAAGGCGATAATTTGAGGAGTCAGAGTGTTCTCTTGTGTTCTTAAAAGCAGGAACTGCAGAAGAGAACTTCCAACATGCTGTGGTAGAGTTTGGAGAGAACTGGAGCCAGCTCGGGAGCACATTTCTTTAGAACGACAGCTAGGATCTCGTCACACCCGCTTGCCTTGTGGGACTTTAATTTGGAAATTCATCAAAGAAATGTTAGATATCTCTGAAAGATCTTTTTAAACAGTCCTGGGTTTGACTTTCAAGTTAATTCTCAGAATGCACATTCAGCTTGGATTCTTTTAACCGTGCGACGTTTAACTAGCATTCTACTTTATTTGTAGACTTTTGGGTAATGGGGGGGGGAGTAATAATCTATCCCTAGGGTCATAGAAAAAATAGCCAATGGTCAGGGTAAAGAAATAAAATCGCGATAGTGATTAAATATTCAGATTAATTGTAATAAAAATGATGACTAAATTCAAACGTGAAATTTAAACTAAAATTTAAACTCTCAGATACACCCTCGTGCAAATTAATTGAAGCAAAATGAACAATTTTGTTATTATTTACTTTTTTCGTATTTTTTCAATGAAATATGACCCAGTGCACATGTTAGTACTTCGTAGGTCCATTCCACGAACGCTTTTCTTGCAGATTGACCGCAGATTCTCGACTGCGCAGTATAGTAGGGTCATTTGGACATTGTGAGGAAAAAGAGCACCATGATGCAATTAACTGGACACGGCATGCTGTGCTGCATGACATTCGCACCAGAAGCTCCAATACAAACATTTCAAAGTGTTTGGATGTCAATCTGAGGACAGTGCAGAGGATTCGGAAAGAGTTGGATGAGTCTAATGGTGATTACGACAGTGTTTGGAGTGATCACTAGTGATTGCAACGTTATGCATTCATCTTCCCACAGGGTCTCAGGCTCAACACGGAGGCCTACATTAAGTGTCTTGAGGAGGTAGTGCTGCCCTGGGTCCAGAAGGTGGCTGCTGGAAAACTCTATGTCTGGTAACAGGACTCTGCACCATGCCACACAAGCAGGTGAAACCAGTCATGGCTGTCAGACAATTTCTACGACCACATCACCCCCTTACATCTGGCCGCCTAACACCCCAGACAGCAATCCCCTTGATTATTATGTGTGGGACGCAGATGAGTGGGAGATCAACAAAACTCCTTGTAACACTAAAGATGCACTGAAGGCAAGAATTATGGCAGCATTCACCAACTTAAAATGCAGGAGATTCCGAAGTCGTCTGGAGGCTGTGGTTGAAGCCGATGGGCGATTTTATGGAATAAATTTACTCTTTACTATGTCAAGATATTTTTGTGTAATTTTGGTAAATATATCTGTTAAAATGAGATGTCAGTGTTATTTTCATTTTTGAGTCATTTAGACGACAAGTCAGCCATCGCATCCTGTACATACAAAGACGCAACCTTTTAAATTCCATAATTCTGAAAAATGGAATTTTGGACGAGGAACGAGTAGAAGTCGAAGAAAACATCGACAGATATAAATAAAGGCCACGGTAAAGAAAAATGAAATAAAATTAACGAATAAAGAAAAGGGAAACAATAAAAAGTACCCTGCTAGTATATTTAAATCGAAAAGTGTTCAATGAGTATTGCCAGCTATGACGTCGGAAATGAATGAAATTGTTTGAAGACAAGCGCAAAAATGCACAAAGGCTGATGGAAACAGAAATGTTAGAGATAACAATTTCATATAGAAACAAGGCAACATGGATGAGAGTAGAAACGAAAAGAGGTGATTAAAGAACAAAACTGAAGGACACATAACAAAAGAAAAGATAACAGATGGAGCGAAAGGTTTACTGATTGGTGCCAAAGGAATAACAAAAGTTGTAACAAAACGCCAGATGTAAAAAACATACAAAGCCGTTTGTTGTTAATACAGGGTAAAATATATTACAGTGGAAAGAAAGGTGGAGAGAAAGGAGAGGTAAGATAAAAAGAGTAGATGGAGGAGAAGAGTAAGAAAGAAAGGAGGAGAGGAATGTAAATAGTGGAAGGAGGAGAGTAAAGAGAGAAAGTGAAGAGTAAAGAGAGTTAATAGAGTTATGAAGTGGCAGAATAAGAAAGAAAAGAGGAAAATAGAGAAAGAAAGAAGGAGAAGGTTGAAAGGAATATGAAGCGGAAAGGGGAGTTAAAATGGACAACGAAAATAAAATTTGTTAAAAAAACAGAAAAGAGAATTTACAGAGAAACTGATGTCAAAATAATTAGCCAAATTAGGTGAATCTCTATATATAAAACAGAGGATATCTCTGTCAGCATGATGCCTTTACACTCGAGATCCATCCAACCGATTTTGATCAAACTTGGCACATACATTTAACAATGTAAGATATAGGTTCTTAAAAAATCCATAATCTTTAAAAAATCAATAATCGATGAAGCCGATCAAAGTCGATAAATTCACCTTTTTCTTCCGATTTCATTCAAATTCGGTATGTAGCTTAATTAGATCATGACGAGCTCAGAAATATCTCATTTTTATTTATACGCCACTGTGTTTATCGAAAAACCACGAAAAAAGAAAAATCCATTTCAACACAAATTTTAAGCTAAAAACTCACTAAATTTTCAAGTAATCTAATACGAACTTCACTCAGTTGTAGCGAATAATAAGTTGATTGTTTAATAGTCATTTAACTTGATAATTGGGTCCACCTTTTTAGTGGAAAACCGTGTAAATAGCGAAAAATGGCGATTTTTACTGGTTTCTTTTTATTTTTCGTTGATGTTTCAACCAATTTTCATCAAATCTAACAATTTCTTTATAAATGTATCCTCTTTTACATGCCTGATAACACATTGACAAATTTAATTTCAAAAACTCCAAAATAATTGCGGTCTGAAGTGGGTCTTCATGTTGCCTGTTTTACCCCTTCATGTCCTCGGCTAAATTTGACTGAATAAATACAGAATACTTCTGTTATATCAGTAACTGCATTAATTCAAAATGCTTTTTAAATGAAAGTACTTTAAAGTAATTGAAGAAGACATCTAAACATGATGTTGTTTTTGCTCCATTCTAATTGAACGCTGTTTCTGATCGACCAGCTCGGTATGACTGCTAGAAAATAAATTAAAAAAAAAAAAAGAATAAGGGAAATGATAATAAGAGGGAGGAGAAGGAAAATGAGAAAGAAAGAGGATGAAAAAATGATGGGTGAGTTGATGAAAATAACAATATAAAAAGGAAAAGAAAATTATCCTCATCTTTGTTGTTGTTATCAAACGTTTCGGCCTTTGTGCATGTTGTATCCTTAAAGACGTTACAAACAATGGCGGTATTTGAATGAAGGAACAGCAAAATGCGCGTAGATGAAAGAAAGTGAGGTTTATTGTAACAGAGAATATATTACTGAAAAACATGGAATCGTAATTCCCGAAGCAAAGATATTTACCTTACCTTCCCGCGAGGCAGGATGTGGCACAAGGCCGTTTTTAATGCGGGGTTAAAACCAAGCCCGTTGGCTCGGGCAGAAATTCTCCGTAGACCCCGTAAAAACGGGGTCGGGTAGCTGTCTGCCACCCGAGCCAATACGTTGCCCTTCGGCATAGCCTCATCTGAGTTCCTCTCTGCCCGAAGACAGAGAGTTCGACAAGCACAGCTGGAGACGAATCTCCAACTAATTGCCGAAGCAAGTTTATTTACCATACCTCTACGCGAGGCAGGATGTGGCACAAGGCCTTTTTTAATGCGGGTAAAACCGAGCCGGTAGGCTCGTGCAAACATTACCCGTAGACCCCGTATACACGAGGTCGAGTAGCTGTCTACCACCCCAGACGAGACTCTGCCCTTCGTTATAGCTTCGTCTAGGTTCCTCTCTGCCCGAAGGCAGAGAGTTCGACCAGCTTAACTGGAGACGAATCTTCAATTAATTGCCGAATTAAGGTTATTTAACTCACCTCCCCGCGAGGCAGATATATCCTGTGCTCACCATATATATCTACTGATATAGTTAGTCCATATAGGCGATAGGGAGTGTGGGGCATTCCATTACAACACCTCCCTCCTGAGTTAACTTTCCTGTGAAATTTTGCTCAGTACCTCTTCTTTGGGGGGTGGGGTCAGGGCATAATTGTCTTCCTAGTACTTGTCCGTCTCACCGGTGCACTCCGAATATAAATAATTATATCGCCTCCTCCTCCTCATAAAACTGTTTCGATTTGAGGTCATGAATTAACATGTTCGCTCATCTTCAGTGACATTGTATACTGATTCGATAATATTTTGCTCGCCTTCTCTCTCCTCTGCCAGTTTGTGGATTCGTTGCAGATCTTCCATGATTGTAAACTTCTTTAAAGGAAAAGTTTAAATCCATTCTGTTTGTTGACATTCGTATGTTTTTTTTTCTTGAACAGTGAGCTGTATTACAGACAGACGGTCTGATACTTTCCAACATCAATGTACATTATTCCTCTATTTACTCTTGACAACAAATCCGTTTCCATAATGTTTGCATTCTGTCTCTAAACATATCAGCTGGTGTTTGTTTTTGCTGATGTTACTGTTCACATCAGGTCCAGTTTTTCATTTTCCGAATATTGTCTTTCTCTGTATGCAACATCTTAAATAAGTAGTTACTGCGTAGCAGTAACTGGAGCAGCCATTACATTCTCCGCATCGCAGAAATTGATACAGAAAACAAATGCTTCAGGGAAAAAAATAACAAAAAAATGTACCAATGAGTGTCGATAAATATTTAAAAAGCATTATTTAAATGACGAAAAAAAGTAAAATCAAAAGCGAAGAGAAATGAAGTAAAAGAATGGAAAAATTAGAAATTAATAAAGAATTAACAAGGGATCTGTCAGTCTTTGGGAGACTATGGACAATATGAAGAGGAAACTTGAAGCAACAAAAACGTGCTTCTACAAAAGAATGCTGAGGATACCATAGACCGAGCAACGGCGAAGTTTTAGAGAAAAATAGAAAAAAGGAAACTAATACTTAACATCAGGTAGAGACAGTTGAGGTTTCTATGAAATATAATGGGGAAAGAGGGCTCGGAAAATTTGATACTCACGAAACAGAGGGCAAGAAGGACAGAGGAAAGCAACGCATAATATACATAGCGAACTTGAGTAAATAGATGGCGAAACAGTGATAAGGAGAAATAACAGAAAGACAAAGTTTATTAATAGCTACAAGGGACAGAAAGTTGTAGTGAGCCATAATCGCCTACGTCCTGAGTGGACATGGCGCATAAAGAATACAAACTGTTATCCAAGCAGTAGCCCCCCCCCCACACACACGCACACACTTTCCCCGTCGCTGAAATGATCCAGCACACTCACTGGGTTGTCAGGACGTTACTGAATATAGCCGTGAAATACCTTAGAGACTCCGACTCGAAGCTTTTCTTATGGTTATTTTCAAGGCCGTGGGTATGGGGCAGCTAGTAAGTATCGAACTCACTTTTCAGTCGTAACTGATCTAGCGAGACAAGCTTGCTAACTATTACACCACGCCATTTTATTTTCTAAGCGTAGCTTAGATGTGGCACAAAGCCGAAAGTATGGGGCACCCAGTGAGGATCGAACTCACTACTCAGACAATCTTGCTAACCATTACACTACGCCGAGGTGCCCACGGAACTTTTCTAATGTGTGATCACAGTCGCAAGGCTATGGAGATTCTAAATTCAGATGTGTTCTTCTAGACTGGTTATCAACCAATGTTAGAGAAGCCATTCTGCCCTGCTATTTTAAGTGAAGGAGCCATAATTTTCTCAAGAGCATTTGTACAAATGTGAACGTGACGGCTTCGTCAATTCCACTATGGTACACGCACATCAACGAATGAAAAAATGCATTTACAAAAAATGGCAAAAAGAATGGTTAGAAGAATGTTATGAAGAAAATAAGTTGTGTGAAAAGCGAAAGAGAGAGAGAGAGAGAGAGAGAGAGAGAGAGAGAAAAAAAACAATCGGCATGAACATAAAACAAGATGAAGGTTAATTGTTCGGACAGACTTCGTTGGCCATTGACTCGAAAAATTTGAAAATACGATGAAAAGAATTGCAATTGTTTGCCAAATGGTTCTTATGTCAGACAATAGCTTTTAACGTCTCTGCCAAAGATGACTTTCCCGTTGTTTTCTAAAGAATAATACTGAAAACTACGCAAACACGACAGACAAAAACACATTTTCTTAGTCTCATACTAATTCATTTATTATTTTGTAGCCATATCTATTATATTTTATCAATTTGAACGTTTCAAAAATATAAATTAGAATCTTTCTTTGAATATTTCATATATTTGTGCTTTCTTTTAATATTGATTTTAATTTTAGAATTATTTTAAATATTTTATTAATGTTGAGTTTTTAATATTTGAAATATTTGAGCTTTTTAAAAATATTTTATTAATTTACATCCTTGCGCAAATTAATTGAAACAAAACGAAATATTCCGTTATTATTTACTTCTTTTTCAAATTTTTGAAACATGATCCAGAGCACATGTATATCCATTCCATGAAGTCGTTCCCTGCAGATTGATCACAGATTCTTGATTGGAATTAAATCAGGAGAGTTTCCGGGCCAATCTATAGTACTTTGATTTGCTTACTGAAAATGCTTGCCAGTGTGTTTGTGCAGCGTTACAATTTTCGTACGCTTCCTTGGAGTAACGTCCATCGCAGACAATGACCGAAGGACAACTAATCGACAGTTGAGACAATAGTGTCTGTGCATGATAAAAATTTAAATCAATCCCGGATGACGCAATATTTCTCAAGGCCAAACAAATTTTTTTACACACCTCGAAAATAGATTCATATTACTGCACACCACTGCAAATAACCTAATCTGAGGAAAAAAGAGAAATCAATTACACCCTGTCACTCCAGTGGGTCTAAAACTGATTGTATGGTGAAAGAAAGGAAACTAAAGTGGTTGTTTCAATTAATTTGCACAAGGTTGTACATATACTTATTTAGTCTCATACTAGTTCATATATTATTTTGTTGCCATATATATATATTTATAAAGGGTAGTATTATTAGCATATCCTTTTCTCCCCAAAAGCGTTTTATGATTATAATAATTTTCTTTAAGAGGCTATAAAAAAGAAAGAAACATATGAATCAACATTAATTGGGAAATCACGATAGTTCCTTGCAATATCTTTGTGTGGAACTGCGGAAGAGGCTTAGAAGAAAAACTACAAATAATTAGTTTAGACAATCAAAGCAAATTGTTAAATAATAAGATTGAAATTTTAAGAAAATGAAAACTTACTGATAATCGCCATCTTTGTTATTAAAAACATATAAAATTAATAAATTAGATAATGAGATTAATACATAAAATATAATAAAATTTAAATAGGAACTTATTTTCAAATATTCTTATCCATAAGAGTAAAAAGTAATTAAAATACAGTGAGTCCCCCGTATACGCGAATAGTTAGAATCCGTTAATATCTGTAACCTCACTAAAAGTGCTTATAAGTACCTATTTTGATTGTCAACCCCCATATGCCTTGAACTTTCATCTTAAACACTTTAGAAACATTTCAGACCCTTTTAAAAAAACTTTTGTAAAATATTATTAGTGGCTATACATTTAGCATAAATTTTCTTTCATACGTACAATAACAATTTTAATTACGCATAGGTCGATACAACCATTGAAAATACTGTATAAAATATGTGTAATAAGACTAAGAACAGAACTGTGATGATGCCCCAGACTTAGAATAAGCCATTTTTAAGACTCCAGTGGGTCTTCTAACAAAGAACAAAGCCCAAGCACTCTGCATGGTTTTGCGTTTATTTTTTTTACAATGAAGATGTACAATTCTGCCAATTTTTACTCTAAAAATGGACTGTTATATGTTTTAAGTCACTTAAATAACAGGGAAATAATACAAGAATATTTTAAATATGTTCTATCAAAAAATACGCGAATCGAGGGAGTTCTCAGTGAATAATTTGTACATATGTTCTTCAGAAAAACACGCGAATATTCGGGGTTTCAGCGAATAACAAGTACATATGTTCTAAAGAAAAATCCGCTATTGTGAAGCCGCGAATGCTAAAACACGAATAGGCGGGAATCAATGTAATTCAATTAAATAAATAAGAAAATAAATACCTGAAAAAATTAAAATAATTAAATAAGTTAATTAATCAAATAAATAATAAATATGAATAATTATTACGCTGGCGATGTGGGTAAAGTTCAAGCATTGTGATCTTTGCTATTTCGCATTACTACAAATTAGTCGAATGTAGTCGAAAAAAGTAAATAATGAAAAAAAATAGCCATTTTGCTGAAATAATACTTATTGATATTAATATAAATATCAGAAAATGATACAAACGCTATTCTCATGTTCATCTCTATGAGTAAGAAATTCAAGTTGACTTCGTATAATGACGAAAAGGAATTCTGAAAATGATTTAAGTGAATTGCTTATTTCGTAGGAAACATTGTATATGGTTACGTTCATGTGTACCGGGCATTCGAATTTGGAGAGGATTTCATTTCGCCGCAAAGGGCCGAGCAGGGTAAAGGCAGACATTATGTCAGTTTAAAAAAAAATTAAGATTTCTAAAATTTAAAACTTTAAAAAACAACACAATGACCTAAATAAGATACAGCTGGCAAACTTGAATGCATGTATATGTATACATTTTATGTATATGTATGCATATATGTCTCATAAACTATAGGTGATGAGTGAAAACAGATTTCATATCTAAAATCTACACCCCATAATTAGTTTAGAACACCTAGTTTTATGCTTGCCTAAATTTGTAAACCAATATTGCCTAAGGTCGAGACAGACACTAACCTATAATTTTTAACAGAATATTAATCACTGGAACTGCTACGGGAATATGCAACTCTCTCAACCAGTGAGTAGATTCGTTTCTTGTCCCACAAGCATACCATCATGACGATTATAAAGACATTTTTTTTCTTCATTCAAGTGCAACGGTAAAACTCGCTTTTATAATCTAAAATCCCAAACTTGTCTTTCAGCTTAGTTCAAATAACGTCTATGTATTTAATCTGGCCTCTGCAGCTTTTCTCTGATCAGATTAGCCGCTTGGACGGCCTATTTGATATAATGAGTAACAATTCAGCAATATATTTGTGAACCACTTATTATACGCCTACCATATATGTTTAAGTATCAAACATTAAATGCCAACTCAAGTGTCGTCGCGAATTGTTGATCTTAATTTAGTCCGATTAAAAGAAGATCTTACACAGCTCTCTCTCTCTCTCTCTCTCTCTCTCCCGGTATCTAAAGTATATTTCTCTTCCTGTCTGCCCCCGATATCTATCTATCTATCTATCTATCTATCTATCTATCTGTTCTAAATATAAGATCGATCAGTTAAATGACAAATCTTATAATAGTATTGATCCTATCTATCTATCTATCTATCTATCTATCTATCTATCTATCTATCTATCTATCTATCTATATCTATATCTATATATATATATATATATATATATATATATATATAGTATATGTAAATAAAAAAAAAGAACAGTAAGATATATAATCTGGTGTTCTTATAGATATTTTTATTTTTACAAAATAGTGCTCAGTGAAAATTTTCAGAGCATTAATATTATAAATTAATTGATTTAAAATATGTTTTTTTCTGCTACACAGTTCTAACCATGTTTCAAAAATGGGAGCTGAAAGCTTCGAATTTAATTTTGTAATTAAATTAAAGACATTAGTTCCATTTCATCCTCAAGCGAATTTTGGTTTCTTTGTATTTTCCTATACAGTAATATTAACATCAACCGGCCTTCAAACATCGTTTTGTAATGAAAGTTTCCAGTAGTCAAATTGCTAACAAAAAAAAAAATGGTTCCCATGATGGAAAAAAAGGGATAGAAATTCGTTTCATGTCGGGAGGCAAGTTTTTCTTTCAGTTACTTGATCTAAACCCAGTCCTGGGTATGACGATAAACTACATCCGGCAGTAAAGCCAGTGATTGGGAGATTGGCGATTTTGAGGGGTGTGGAACCACCTCCTAATTGCAATTGTTCCCAGGTTAACCCTGACTAGGGATGGTAGCAAATGTTAGGGTCACAGCTATGGGAAAATATGGAACCCCAAACAAAACACTATGAAAGTATAAAAATACATTTTTATACGAAAAAATACCAGCAACACCTTTTATGTAAAAGAAAAAAAATGTCAACAATACATTTTGAAAGCAATATGACCAGGAATATAATTTATGTGTAGTTGAAGACATACAACTGCATTCAAAATATATTTCGTTGAAATCATAAAATTGTCAAATTATTTACATTTCGGGTTTGAATGACCCATGGAGATTGGTTTGCCTCTGAATGAAATCAACCAAACAACCAACACGAAAGAACTCTTTTATGGCATTAATCCATATAATATCCGACAATTTCTTAAAGAACTCAAACTGTATTCTAAAATATAACTTCTACAAAACTACAACATATAAACATACATAACACCACCACTAGTATATATGTCCACACAAACGTATATATGCTAAGACTAGCAGCATGGCCCGGCATTGCCCGTGCTTGATTAAAAAATCGTACAGCAATCGCTATCATTTGACTTAAAATATTTTTGTCCTTCATTGCCTTTAAAGGAGTGCCCTTTTCCGTGCTGATGTTGCTACATGCCTTACTTCTTGCCTATCTCACACTGCAAATTTTTTCTAAGCTCTACACTAAACATTAAACCTGTTACGAAAAAAGAACTAAACAAAAATGAACACAAAACGATCAGCTTTTAAAAAAAGGACTCGTAACTGGAAAAACCGAATAAAAAAAAAAGAATATTAACAAAAAATACTTTTTCATACCCAACCCAGTTCTGCGGAATCAGAATCAACGTTGAGTTTAAGTAAGCGAATGAACCAATTGGATTAAAGTGCTATGCAGATTTAAATTTTTCCCACTTGTGACGAATGCAGATATCGATTTTTGTTTGCATGCTAGCATGCTAGTTAACATTCGTGTTATTCAGCTGTTGGCTCTCACGCTGACCAATAGAATCTTCCTGCCTATTCGTGGCAGCCAGCTATAGGATCTCACTCTGGCCAGTACAAAATGGCCGTAAACTACATGAAAACTGCTGTAGAAGCATGAAAAATCGATTATTTCCACTATCGATGGGAGTTGGGAAATGCAAAGTCGATCTTCGCCTTCCCGCTAACTTGGAGCATGTGCATGTAAATTTTGGTGCAAATCCGTCGAAAATTGCGGCCGTGCATTCGTTACACACACACACACACACACACACACACACACACACACACACACACACACATCCTGCCTTTTATAGAGTATCATTTACCATGTATTCAATTGTGAAAGCAGAAAACATATTTTTATATTTATTATTATTATTTTATATATTTTTATTACTTCAAAGATTCCAAGAAAATTAAATGAAGTTGATATGCCGTTAAACAAATTATATTCCCTATATTATTCGATCTAGGCGGGTTGTTATTATTTTGACTGTTTAAGAAAATGTCGAAAATGAATTTGACTGAAAAGACCAGCGTGGAGGTAGTTGGTGAATACCCGGTTTGCAAAAGAAAATATCCTTCTTTTATGAAGCTCTCCGCTAGGGGGTCATGTAGCCACAGTAATAACAGACAAGAACGATAACAACAACTTGTTTCGTTGTCAGCAAAAAAAAAAAAAAACTCTCGAGCATGAGGTTCAGGGATTTTTATAACATACCTCTGCCTTCAATTCTTCCGCCAATCCAAATGGAAGGATAGTAAAGCGGAGGAAAATAAGGCGTTCGTGCCTTAGGACTCCCCGTCGACATCGCCTCTCCACTCAAGTAAGTCTCTTCTTCATTATTTCCAACAAAAATAAAAAAGAAACGGATATGTCAACTTAAACACGTGTACGTACTAAAAATAACTTTTATAATCATAAAAAAAAGTTCAGATTAAAATTTCCATTAAAAATATAAGTAAAGAATTATATATAAGGGTGTTTCATTAAGACGGATCAAAGTCAGCAGTAAATAAATCAGTGTTATTGGTGAAAATTTATTTATTTCTCTATTGGATCATGTTATTACGTCATGGCAATTATGTGTGAAAATAATATTAATAATAATAAATATCCGCTAAATCTGAAAGAAAAAAAAAAAAAAAATCATTAGACGCTTAAACTTAATTCACATTTAAAATCGGTCCAAGTCATTGAAACATCCTTTATATCTGAAAAGAAGTTAATACTGATTTTATTACGAAACAATATCTAGCTTAATAAAATTCAATAAAAACTATAGGGAAAATAGGATATTTTTTGGAGAATAAAAGATAAGACAAAATGTTTCAGATGATATCCGAGGAAGAACTTTGTCGAGACATCATAGCCAACGGCAAATTATGTGGCGTGAAGTAAAAACCTCATCGCACAAACATGGCGGAAGGTCTCTGAAGCTGGGTTGAGAAAGCCTAATGATTATTATCGGTTTTCGTTACTGTTGAAATCGTCGTCTTCTTTGTTGTCAAATTTTCGGTTTGGTGTCTCATTAAAAACAGGAAATTGTTTTGGCTTGTTTTTGAATATTCTAAAAGTCGCCGTTTTTGTTTGGCTAAAAACAAGAGTGTTTAAATGCTTAATCGCATTGAGTTACGCTTTACGTCGAGTCCGTCTATGTTAAACATAGACGCTTTTGTTCCATTTGTAAATAGACAATGATGAACAATGCACATGGGATGCTGCGTTATCTTTGGATAGAAAATTTCGTTAGTCAACCAATTCCACATATTTGGTACACGATTAGAAAAACGGGAATTTTGTAAACAGCAAAGATGTTTTCATTTCAACTTTTACAAAATAAAAATGAAACGCTCAGGAGGTTGGAGACTTTTTTTTTTGACCTCACTTTAAATATGTGAATAGAGAAACTGTCGTTATCATTTTACATTCACTAAGTTTTCACAAAATTAATATTTGCTGTCTATTGTTGGTGATCAAATTTAGAGCAAATGTCATGAATATTCGCAGATATATTCTTGATGTTCGGATTTAATAAACCTGAAAAGCGGAATATACGAGATACGAATTGAAGAAGTAAAAACGAGTAGAGAATTTTAAATATCTGGGAGCGTTTTGATAGCAGGAGCCCATGTATAATCAACCTTTACATCCAATAAGCCATAAGGATATCAGTGGTGTGTTCTTAAAGATTTTACAATCAATGTTAGATAGTTTCGAAATTTCATTAGAATGGAGGGTTCTTCATAATTCAGTATTTCATTTCCGAGATGAAATACAACTGGTATCTCGGGAAAATATAACAAAAATAATCTACAGATATCCCATATCAGCCAAACAACAACTGATAATGAGCAGATGATACTTGGTCGAAACGTTGTGCATATTATAGCATCTATATCAACCAAGAATAGAATACTAGATTGAAATAAGAATAAAGTATATTGACAATTTCTCATCTCAGCAAAGGCAGAGCTACATTCCAAACTCGAGAGTCATCATCGACATTCCGATAGATTTACTTTCTTGGCAACCGGATTGTTTTTATTTAGCTCGAATAGATATTCTGTTTGAATTTCAAAATCTCACAAAGTTTACATTACTCATTCTCTAGAAAGATTTCTGCATTTTTGCTGATATTGTTCTGCTTAACAAAATCATTTTCCTTTGACCAGTTCCCAGAGTATTGCTGCCCCAACCCTATCATGTCTACTTTCTACTTGACATCATTATTTATAGTCACTTTTTACATGACTAGCGGTTGCTTGTCACGTGGCGGTGTTTTAATCTATCTATCTATCTATCTATCTATCTATCTATCTATCTATCTATCTATCTATCTATCTCTCTACACACACACACACACACACACACATATATATATATATATATATATATATATATAGTTTATGAAAAACTAGGTAATCCGTATGGGTAAACCTAAGGAGGATAAAATCCAGAGAGCTCAATGTAAATCCAGAGCAAATAATTTAAACTGGAACCTTAAAGTAGTCTGTTTTTATTTAATATATATATATATATATATATATATATATATATATATATATATATATATATATATATGGGGATGTTTTGGTGTGGTTTTGTGTGTGTGAAATTAAAATATAAATAAGATGTATCAGTAAAATGACAATATAAATAAATACGAAAGAATTGGTTTTTTTATCGACGCGTTTTGTCCTCTGAAGGACGTTATCAAGGCAAATGTAAGGATTTTATTTTGCAATATCTATTTATAAATGTTTTAAAATGAAATCCTTATATTTTCCTCGATAAAGTCCAACAGTGGACAAAACGCGTTGGTAAAGGAAAACTTTCTTTTGCCGACGCGTCTCGTTTTCTGATTAACTTTATCAAAGAAAAATGTAAGGATTTTATTTTGCAACATGGATTATTAAGGTTTTTATCCCTAATTATCCCTAATTATCCCTAATTATCCCTAATTATCCTTATACTTTGCTCTGTACCATACATTGAGGTCTCAATTGGATTGAAAATATACATGGTGCGGCAGAAATACCGCCCAAATGATGGTAAAACATTAGTGATAATGGTGTTTCATTTAGCTAATATCTTACCATTATGAGGGAGGTATTTCTTGGTGGTATATGTGAGGGGTGTTTCTGCTGTACCCTAAAACATCTAACTTAATTATTACCAACAACACCGAGCTTCATAAATGCCCACCTCCTTTAAAAATGATGGTGTCTATGAATTGTCATGGCCTCTGGGAGATTGCATTTCTAAAGTTGATAATCAAAAAGACAACATTAAATACTTACATTGGGAACACATGCATCACACTATCTCGCTGAGTGACCTGTCACCTATCGAAACTAAGTGCAATCCGTGCGCATATCGATCAGTACATCATGAACAACCAAAATGTAGATATAAACATACGACAAATACTAGTAGATAACACCAAAATACTCTATTGCACCCAAAGCAAAGAAAGACTCGAAATTCTAGAAGATATTATTATACAAAAGAAGTAGCCCACATTGAATAAAATACCATTCAACACAGGAGATAGCATCTTTAAGTGCATATGATATAATTAGTGTGAGCATATTTCATATTAGTATTATAAATAATAAAATAATACATAAATAAAATAAATAAATTTTATATAATTGTTATGGTCCGGTTCCTTGTACCACGGTGATAGTCCAAGGTAGAACCAATAAAGAAGAACTCGAACACGGATATGGAATAATACAGATATATTACAAACAGGAATATATACAGAGAAGTAGAAAGTGTTAGTACGAACAATCAGGTTTAGTAGTAATTGTTTGAACGCGACTCTGTTTCGGACTGCCTCTGAATCGACAGACTGATTCGCTCGCTCTGAATGACTGACAGACTCCAGACGGACTTCTCACGGACCTCACTCCAGACTGAACAGTATTTAGTCACCCTCCACGAGAGCATCATGTGGCACAAGGCCGGTTTAACGTGGGATCTCCGAACCCGTGGGCTCGGCCAAAAATATGCCCTTTGAACACGTATAAACGGGTTCAGGGTCGGTTTACCTCCCCGAAAGAGACTCCGCCCTTCGGCGTAGACTCGTTCGGGTTCCTCCCTGCCCGAGGACAGTGAGTTCAACCGATCATCCAGTCAGCCAGTCGCCCGACTTCCCCTTGAGGCGCAGTATTTATTACGTATGGAATAGTCCATTATGTTATTATGGGTAAGGTCCCATAACAATAATAAATGCGTTTTCAATTAAAGGGGCATAACCCTCTAACTTTCAATAGCTCATGTTATGGAAAATTTGGATCCCCTAGTCTTCATTACTGCGATTGTTTTCGGTGATTTTTAACGTGATTTTTTGCAACGATTTTTTTTGTAGGATAATGATTTACATAAGTTGGAAGTAAATTTGGGATTCATCAAAAAAAATTGCGAAATCCAGTAAAAGTCACTCACGAAATAAAAAATATTTACCTGTACAGAAATTAGGGATCTACATACATCGAAGAGTATTTAAATTAAGTGACGGAAGAAAAATTATCGTTGAAATTTTAAAAGGTAAGCTGAAATATTAATGCAATACTTAAATGCAGCAAAAAATTTTGAGTTCTTCTGTAGTTTATTGTTGCCTATCGCATACAGCAGCATTATGCATCACATAAAGTAATCTCTGTCAAAAGAAATCCAGATTGCAATCAAAAGTGACAAGGTTACAGCGAGAAAAAGAAAGTCTCGTGCAAATGAAATCCCAGATCAAACGGCAGCCAGGAGAGCATCACATGCTGAGAATATGCAAAGAATTAGGGACTCTCCAACTCCTGAACAGGCCGAAGGCACAATCAATAACCCTCTACGGGAGCTAGCATAAATGTCGCTCGATACCCTAAATGGTATAGCACGTCAGGCTATAGGTGCTATAGCACGTGTAGGATACAGGTTCGATTCCTATTGGAGGACACAAATTCTTCTTTGAGATTTATCGGACATTCAGGACGGTACATGTATAAAAAGCCCATTATTTACATTATTCCGACTATTGTCCTCATCTTTGTCGCCATATTTATCACAACGTTTCGGCCGTTGTACGCTCCGGCCTTCTTCAGGTTCGAACTGAACCCTTTATTTCGCTCACTTTCGGTAGACTGTTCTAGTTCCACGTGCCATGTTTGATGGATGTCAGTTATCAGTTATCTCCTGCTAATTTTCCCTCTGAAAGTTCTCCGCCGCTTTAACCGGGTATTGAACTCACAACTCTTTGGGTCCTGTCACTGGATCTAACCAACGCCTTTATCCACTGTGCCATGTGACCTTGAGGACATCTGGGTATTATAAACCTAATGTCTTCAGCAACCGTTTTTACCAGTGCTCATATTGCAATTTTGCTGTTATCATTACATGTTTTTACCAGAGCTCATATTGCAACTAAAAAAAAGCAGTTAGCCATATAAAAAATAACAACACACCTGCAAAATCAAATCTGCCAGGAACCAACATTATTTACGAGTTCAAATGCCCCTTAAGGAACAGTGTTCCTGATCAAACCAAAATCATAAACAATTACATTGGTCACACTGCTACAAATATATCCCAACCAATTGCGTTAGAACATTCGATTTCTTACCCTGAGACTCTGGATGTTATCGGTCTAGCTGATTCTAGCGTACGGCACATTTGGAAACTATAGCACCGATCCCCTGTGAGTGAAATTGGGTTGACGAGTGTGCTAGCACGAAGTCACAAGACCGAGAGTTTGACTCTTGGTGACGCTAGAGAAAGGGCGCTCTCTCCCAGAAACTGCATTACAAACCACGGGTGGGCTCTGTGGGTGCTGAACAAACAAAAAATAAAATGAGCAGGCATCTGCAACAGGGATTGGCGCACCGCCTTAATGAACAAGCATCCTCGGATACGAGTAACCAGACATTATATATATATATATATATATATATATATATATATATATATATATATATATATATTTGTATCTGTGCAGAACATATATATATCCGGGTAAGATGAGAATGAATAGAGTACGATTCCAACGTTCGTAACATTTAATTTAAAAGAGGGCTCAATACAAAGTAGAGCAATATCCTTATATATATATATATATATAAATATATGTGTGTGTGTGTGTGTGTGTGGAGGGGGCAGGACATTATAAAGGTTTCATTGATGATGTCTGGCAAGGAAGTGTGATTTTTATTATATTTTTCTAGCATTGATACAAGAGATTTCCTTTTTGAACATAGAGCGTGTAAGAACTGCCCAAATGATCTTTGGATCCGAGAGTTTTCGGCTAATCTATTAACCTTCATCAGGGATGTTTTTGTTTCTCTGAATACGAAGATTTTTTTTTCTTATCGGATTATCCGCAAATGTCCCTAAAGCCTAGTCACTTTCTCGTCAGTGTTTTCAAAATTCATCCAAACTGACGTCCCACAACGATACTTGGTAATCATTTCCGCTCCTTGTTGAAGAAGAAAAGAAAAAAAATTAGGTTTTCTCTGATTATATTAATAAGGACAAGGCATGTTTTTCTCACCTTATCTTACACCGTTTATTACAATACCTGGCCTTTGAAACTGCGATATTAGTATTTTCTTTATTACTAGCCGAATTACCCGCGTCTTGCTGCTTGTCACACATTTTTTTGTAAGAAAATGATTGATTTTAAATCATTTTTATAATTTGTGGAGAAAAATGATGCAGATCAATATCATTTAATGACCGATGTGACCTCCATCTTCTGGCTTTCTCCTTCTATATTTTGGTTTGGAGTCATTCCCTTGTTCAAATTTAGATTTAATTTAAATCAAAGGGTAATGGCGTCGCTGCATGTGAGTTCGAATCTCAGCTTCGTTTGTTGTTAGTTTGCTTTCGATTATCTCTTTGAAAATGTAGTAATTAAAAAGAAAAATTAATGTTTCAAAAGGCAAAAACAAATAACCGGGACGAATGTGCTGGGTGAATTTGGCGATGATCTGCTTATCAAATGTTCGTTCCTACTCCTTCTTTGTCGATAACCTAATTCATTTTTTTTTTTATTTTGATTGTTTGAGAATACAGTGATTAATATGATTCGTAATTTTTGATTATGATGATTTATACAAATTCAGTAGGGGAGGCTTGTGCAAAAACAGCTTGACATGAACCCTTTGATATGTATTTGATCCAATATTTGATTGAATGAATTGATAAGCAGATTTCAATATTGATAGCACAGTTATATTGTCGCAAGAAATATGTATCGTAAGGCGTTATCAACTGATTGGTGGTTTCTTGATCAAATTGACGTCCATAGTGTCTCATTTTGATCTTGCCGATGTGACCTCCATCTTTTGGCTTTCTCCTTCTATATTTTGGATACGAGTAATTGCCTTGATCAAAATTGAATTTAATTTAAATCAAAGGGAAAAAATTAGTGGTGTTTTGTGTCCTCCGGAGACCCCCTTTGACCAAAATGAAATATATTTATCCAAGTACTCTAGAAGTCATTCCCTTGATCAAATTTAATTTAAATCAAAGAGCCCAAAAAATAGTGCGTGTTTTATGCCCTCTGTGGACCCCCTTTGATCAAAATGAAATATATTTATCCAAGCACCCTAGGAGTTATTCCCTTGTTCAAATTTAAATTTAATTTACTTCAAAAGGATAAAGATTTTCATTGGGGTGGGAGTGGGGGCTTTTATGCCCTCCGGGTCTCCCTTTGATGAAAATGAAGTATACTTATTCAAGTACCCTGGGTAATGTAGTTTCAGAATATATATGTTTATAGGGTTCTATCTCCAAAAGTTCGATAGCAGACAGACAGAGGTTACAAATTGATATATATATATATAGATTAACGTATGCAAATCAATTTTAAATCAAAATTAATTTAAAATCTATGCCAGATTACGTCCTTTTTCATATATCCTCTTATTGGCTTTCGTTACGCTTTTTGTAAAGTCATTACGAGATAGTTAAGATGGATTGTATATTTTGTGGTAAGATAGAAAGGGTCGGAATTATTTCGCTCTTATATATTTATAATGTGAAAGAGGCCCTTGTTTAAGACAGGAAATGGCTGGAGAGAGGTGGACAAAAATATGTGGATATAAAAATGAGCCACAGGATGGATGAACTTTGTCCCGCTTCAACAACCAAAATGAGAAACCAAACTCAAAATTTAACATCAAAGAAATCTTCGCGTTTCTACGGGTGCCCTAGTCCGTTTTACTGGGTCAGCTGACACAGCGATTCGAGTAGCGATAGTATGACGAACGTGAAAGAGACTCTTTACTGAGACTGAACTACACAAACACCTTTTACGTTTCTTTTTCTAGCCAGAAGAAATTCTCTCCTTTCATCCATCAAAATTCTTTCCAGTGTTTTTAATTACAGTAAACCCCACGAGATTAGAAGAAGAATTAGCCACTACGTTCCTTTTGTGCTTCTCAAATTTTATAACTCACTGCGTTCTTAAGATAATCAGCCAAAATTGAATAATTTTAAAACGAGGATGATATTCGAAATCACTCTTAAACCGCACGACCACGGCAGTCTGTGTGAGCATTTGAAACCTTTTTAATGATACTATCAAACAAATCAGTCGACATCAAACAAGTGACGGACGAGAATGAGATTCGAATGTACTGTGGGGAAAGCAAGGGAATTAAGAGGGCAGCGTATAAATCATCATAATCAAAAATTACGAATCATATTAATCACTGTATTCTCAAACAATCAAAATCAAAAAAAAAAATGAATTAGGTTATCGACAAAGAAGACTCAAACTTACGCGTAGGAACGAACATTTGATAAGCAGATCATCGCCAAATTCACCCAGCACCTTCGTCCCGGTTATTTGTTTTTGCCTTTTGAAACATTAATTTTTCTTTTTAATTACTACATTTTCAAAGAGATAATCGAAAGCAAACTAACAATAAACGAATCTGAGATTCGAACTCACATGCAGCAACGCCATTGTATTAGTAGAGCAATGCCTTAACCTTTTTAGCCCTGCGTTCTTGAATAATATTAACCTTTCTGTCTGAGCTCCTGAGTCAAAGTTTGCAAATAATTGGTGTGTAATGTATTACGGTAGATATAAAAATAGTTATAGAAAATATAAGCATTATACTTATCAGGGAGGGAGTATGGTTGTATACCTTTACTTTATCGCCAGGATTCTTTCTTCGTGTGCCAGTCTAACCACCAGGTGTCGCCTCTCTTGATGCACAAGAATAGCAATACACGAACGCAGCGTTCAGCTGGGAATTAAGTCATTTTCCTCTACCACCGGTAAAGCGGTACTCAGGGTTAAGCACTCTGTCCCTCCTTGCATTTATATAGAGATTTTCTATGCGAGTCAAGCTTGCTAACCATTACATCGCGTCAGGGTGCCCCACTCCTTGCATATATATATATATATATATATATATATATATATATATATATATATATATATAAACCATTTTAATTAATGCATTCTCAAACAAATCAGTCATTAAAAAAAACTACCAACGGAGGTAAGATTCGAACATAGGAGAGAATAACTCCATTGCACTAGCGGTCAATCGCCTTAACCACACTGTCACCGCGTTACGTTGTCGTAGTTTCGTTTAAATAATTCACTAACAAATTAGTTATAATCAAAGAAATGACGGTTATTCAAATGGTTTTGCAGTCCATCGCTTTATTCAGTAGGTCAACTCATTCTGTTAATCTCTCTTAAATGTGTTGATTTGGTGTAAGGAATACTGTTCTATGTTTAAATCAGTAATTTTGGCTAGTTAAGTTTAATTATAAGACAGAAGACCAACCTTGCCCCATTAACCTTTTAGACTTGTGCCGCATTTTTGTATTACAACAAAATAAATATTGTTTTCCTCTTTAATTACTTCATTCTAAAATAAATTAGTTCACATGAAAATACAAAACTGGAAGAATGATTTAAACTGGGAGACGCAATGGATTAGAATCTCTTCATTTCAAATACTCGCTAACCACTTCGAGTTTTTTGCATTTTAAACTTCTTATTGCTGCATTCTTAAAAGAAAATTAATCCAAAGCAATACCTGCGCGGATGAGATTCGAACTCACGCAGAGTTACCGCAGTGGAACAGTAATCCACCTTTTTTCCGATTCTAACAGCTCGTCGCATTCTTGCCTGTCGCTCTTTCTTCATTAATGCATTCTTGAACAAAATTACGACTGAATGACAAGAACATTGTTTTGAACTCAAGCGAGGAAACTCCCAATGTTTTAGCAATGTAGCATGCCTTAACAACACGGCCAACTCATAGTTTTGATTTACCAAACACTTTAATTACTGCATTCTCATACAAAATCAAAATAGCGACCAAAGAGAACAAGAACCGAACTTGTGCGCATGACACCTTATCGCTTTGGACACTAGATCAGGGCTTCTCAAACTATCTAATATGGCAGACCGGCATTTTTTTCTCATTGTGTCACGTACCTGTAATATTTCGTGGTAATATTAATTCATACCGGAAGCAATATATATATATATAATGAATATAATAATGTTGACTATTTTTTATCTTCCATTTATTTTGCAAAAAATAATTCAATATCAAAAAATATAAAAATAATAAAAATAAGCAGTTTATTAAGACAAAAATAAAAATTATATAACCTTAATTTTTACTACTGTGAAAGGTGAGCCTGCTTCTTTGTCCGTTTATCTAGTCGTGGTTCAATTGAGGTTAACCTTGCATGTCTCCTTAAGGCGATTATTAAATATTAGCTGTGTTTATACATGAATTTTTAGTCAAACATTGGTCGATATTGTTAAATATTATTGCTCAGACTGATTCATCTGGTATCCACCAGCAAATTAATACTTTCTGTGTAATTCTTACCCGTTTGTAGAGAATACATTTGGTGTATTCTAGATTTGATTTGGTACAGCTCCTGCGAGTCTACGGTGTCTGAGTAAACATTAGCCTACAACCGTACTTCTCGATATATGGCGAACCACTATTTTTTTCTCAATGCGTCACGTGCCTGTAATATTTCGTGGTAATATTAATTTATACCAGAAACAATACATATAATGAATATAATAATGTTGACTATTTTTTATATACCATTTATTTTGCAAAAAATAATTCAACATCAAAACGTAAACAGTTTATTAAAACAAAAATATATATATATAACCTTAATCTTTACTAGTATGAAAAGTGAGCCTGCTTCTTCTTTGTCAGTTTATCCAGCTATTTGAAAGCAAAAAGTAACACGTTTGGTACGAAAGTACAAATTCTGACGGTCCTGGCTCTGGTGGTGTACCGTTTGGCTAGCATCTACCAGTTCTTCAACTGACTCCTTAGCATGGTCTGAACACTGGCCGCAAACCGGTGGCTGATGGTTCGCGTGCTGTTACCGGTCCGCGGATCACCACTTTGAGTAGTACCGTACTAAAAGAAATGTTGGCGTTTTTGTTTTTCAGAACTTTCTACTTACTACATCCTGAAAAAAATTAATCAAAATCCAACTACCGATCGACGAGGATGTGATTCGAACTCACGTATAATGATCCTTATATTAGTAGTCCATCACCACTTCGTTATATTTTTGCTTTTCAAGTATCAATCCTTGCAATATCAAAGCAACCCTTCTACTGCTGAAATAGCCAAATTCAACCGCCAATTCTACTTAGACAGTTTTGGTTTCTCTCGCACTTCCCACCTGTGGAACTCCCCTCCGTTTTCTTGCTTTCCTGATAACTACACTCTTCAAAAGTTTAAATACAATGTCAATCACCATCTTCTGTCTTCTCGAGATCCGTTCAGCTTTTATTCTTTCCTCAATCCTAATTATTCGCAGTCTTCACTTTCACTCCCTGTAAATCCCCTGCGTACTAGTAGCATTGCCGCCTTGTTTGGGATGAAATAATTTTTTCTTAAAAACAAAAGTCTAAAGTATGGAATAATGAGAGTATTTAATCTCAGAACTTCAGAAAGTTAAGATGCAGTCTTCATTTATGATTCGGCAATTTTGACGAGAGAACATGTTTCAGAGAATGTTTGGAAGAGTCGGCAATGTAATACATCCTGATCTGGCATCTCGACTTCAGTCTTTATCTCACCGACATGAAGCAGCTTCCCTCTGTCTTTTCTACAAATATTTTCATGGTTACGACTCTGACGAGCTTTTTTGCCCCGATTCCCTGAATACATAAATTTAACAGAAGTATCGTGATGGAATCAATCATAAACGATAATGACATGTTCACTATTAATTAACCATAGCTAAACATCGGAAGCTCATGAAGGAGTGAAATAAAGTTTAAATACATATATATAACTCCAGGATCATTTGCCAACTTATTCAAAATGATCTTCGCCCTCTCTAACCTTCTAACTTTCTGTCTTGGAGTGACAAGCTGCCTTACAGGTTTCACATATCCAAGTCTTTTTTCACTGCTCTTTGGACTCTCATAGCTGAAACTCTTCTCCCACGTGCCAAACGTCTTAATAATTGATACTGGATTGGCATCTAGGTCCCACTGTTGAAATAGCTAAATGCGACCGCCACTTCTATTCCAACAGTCATTTTTCTCGCACTTCCCGTCGGCGGAATTCCATTCCGTTTCCTTGCTTCCATGATGAAAAAAAAAATTAAATTCAACATCAATCGCCATATTTAGTCATATCAGGTTACCTTTCATTTTTTTTTGTCCTTTCCTCAATCCCTTCATGTTCTTAGTCTTCACTTTCACTCTCTGTAACCCTTGCGTACGAATGGCATAAAAAAAGTCAAAATCAAATTGTTAATATTGCGGAATAAACTTTCTAAAGACCGTGAATTTTTATATGCTTTCAAATGCGCTGATTGTTGTATTCAGTTTTTTGACGAGGTATCGTTCTTCTACGATTATGTCATCATCGTTACCGCGATTAATCAATGCTAAATTAATTCCTGTATTAATGGTTCTGGGCCCCAAATATTTCTGGCCGCTGCAATTATTCCTTTTCTTTCTGCACTCTTCATATTTTAATCTCGACCAAAAACGAATGGATTAGCTACGGTTAGCGGCTTTGAAATGCTAATTACTACGACAGACGTACAAAGGCAAACGCTTTAGGTTACTTTGTTTGAAACAGATGAGAAGAAATTCCCTCCCACTTCTAACTTACCCTAGCCTCGCCAGACCCCACTTGCTCATCCAGAAGTGAAAGAAATTCGTTAGTGTTTGGTTGTTTTGCTTTACTTTATTTACTCCCTGTATTTTTTTTTAATAAAAACATTTTTGGTGTTATGTGTAGTACATTTTTTAACTCGTTTTTTTCGACTCCAGGTTTAGAGAGCGGGATCAAGTAATTATGATCTTCGTTCAGGTATGACAAACGAGTTTGGCCGAGATTTGAGAAGATGCAAGGAGTTTTGTCATCGTACATATTGAGTTACCGGGGCTCTTTGAGCATCTCTCTCTCTCTCTCTCTCTCTCTCTCTCTATATATATATATATATATATATATATATATATATATATATATATATTTGTTACTATGAACGTTATATTTAGTGACTACACATATTTGAATAGACATGACTGTTTCTGTCAGATTAGTATCTATCAGCCGAGAGATTGAAAGCATTATTAAAGAAAATGTCCTTCGCCCTTTTTCATGCAAGACATAAAAAAAAAAGAAAAAAAGAAAAAAAAAGAATGTTTGCTCAAACAAGCGTGTCCATTAACTATAACGTTTATAGTCATAAGAAATGTCAAATTAAAAAAATACATGAATTATATACTAGTAAATACTAGCTATACTCGTGGAAATTCTACGGACTTGATGTTTGGATTAAAATATGAACGTAAGTTCTGTCAAGAAATAAGCAACTTACGCATGCTTCTTTGAAATTTTAATTACTCACTCGAAAATACTTTTGACGGGGAGTTCTTAAACGTCAGGTGGAAACGAGGAGTCTGAAAGATATATTTACTTATACATTTTCAATGAAAATACTCATTATATATATACATATGTGTAGCTGGCCACTCGTATCCCAATCCCAGACACTTGCCTAGGCGTATTTGTGTTCATTCAGCACCCACGTAGCTCACCTGTAATTTATACTGCAACTATCCTGAGAAGACCTTAGTTACAGTTAAAGTGTGTGTTATCTAGCGTTACCAACAATTTGAATAAGGGCTGCACGCTCAAGCCCTCGATAACTTTGTGATAACTCCAAGGGTTCCGTTTACCCAAATTCACTCACGTGGTATGATTTTCAGGCACTTTCCACCCATCCTATCCGATAACGTCAAAAAAATCACCTTGCTGACAAATAGACCATGGTGAGATTCGAACTCGGGTTTCATGGCCCGATTGCTAACGTTCTAACCACTCGGCTACGTGACTATACTGCAGTATTGACACTATAAAAATGAGTTATCCAGGTAAATGTTCTATAACTCTCTGAGGGAATTGCTAATGACACTCAGTTGATCGTGAACATGCAGGTACATATAAATTATTTTTCCAATACTATAGTTAAGTTAAATTCAGTGAAATCATTCACAATTACAATATTGCATCTTGATTTGTGTCCTTTGGTGCAAAGATAAATGTCACACCTGCTAGAGAAAGATATTGTTTCAGAATGCAACGGCGAACATCATCATTATACAGTCAATATTCATCCTGAAACAACAAAGGCAATGTGGCACTCACAAGTAAATTAAATTCAATTTTAAATATCAGTCGACCATATTTTTAAACGAAACCAATAATAAATCAAATTAAATAAAATATAAATTCAAAATCTGTTTATATCTCAAGTGGCCTAGTGGATAAAGATATTGATTAGATCCAGTGAAAAGACCCAAAGAGTTTTGAGTTCAATAACAGTCCTCAGGAGTGGTTAACTAAAACATAGAGAGTTGAGTTAAAGGGAAATAACTGAGATATCCGGAAGAGGCATGGTAAGTGGAACTAGAACAATTTACCTCGGTGAGCGAAATAAATGGTTCGGTTCGAAATTCTGATCACCTGAAGAAAGCCAGAGTGTACAACGGCCGAAACGTTGTGAATATGGCAATGAAGATGAGGATAACAGTATGAATAATATAAATAATTCAAGTAAATAAATACATATATATAACTACAATTTAAAGAATAAATAACAGATTTATCTCCTGTTTCCTGCTGTTTAGGATTGCGTTTCCGGTTCCTTCTAAAGGCTTTTCATTCTCTTTCACTCCCAGTAATCCCTTGCACTTTAGTGGCATTATTGCTTTGTTTGGGGTGAACTGATTCAAAAAGTATCATAGTAAATAGATCCGCCGGGAAGTAGTCGGCCACTATAATCATTATCTATAACTGTTACGATTACGTATTCGATAAATTTCATAGTTAGGTGTTCCTGTTATCCCATAAGACCCGAATTTGTATTGAGAAATCATTAAGAAGTGTGTTTTCTTTTTAGGTTTGCGTGAAAAATGTACACAAAAAACGTAGATCGTATAGAGTAGGTACCATCCACAGACTTTCTAAAACAAACCCGAAAATAGTCTTCGAGAATCTTTCTTGCCTTCCAACAGCATAAATGTTGCTAACCTCCAAGAGAGTCCTTCTCTGGCCACCATTTTCCACTGAAATGTACTCGAACGATTACAGATTTGCTGCTAGGAAAATTGGTTCACTGTATCGTGCTGGACATAGTTTTCGCTAGAATCTTGCAGAGTTATAAGTCTACCATTCATCCGGGCATGACTGCTGTCATACCTGGTCTTGTGCTTCTGTTATTTATCTAGAGATTCTTGTCAAAATTTGTCTCGTTCAAATTTTGTAAAATATGACAAAATCCAAATAAAAATCTTCAAAAATTATAGGTCCTGATATGGCATCTCGGCTTCAATGGCCCTCTCTCACTGCTTCACTGTGCCTTTTCTATAAATATTTTCATGGCAATCGCTCTGATGAGATTTCCTCCTTGATTAGGGTTTCATTTTTAAATGTTGTTATTTTTTTATTCCACCCCAAAGAGAAGTTATCCTCTTAAGATTGTCAGAGAGGGAAGACTTTCAGACGGTGATCAGACCATCAAGGACATCCAAGCCCTTGGCTTTGCGGATTTTGATGTCTCTCTCCGTTGACTGGATGTTGTTGCCGAGGTAAACAAATTCTTGAACGGATTTGATGGTGTTGTATTTTTTCAACTTAATTTCTCCTTCTTAGTTGTAGCTGATAAATTCTATTTTGCCAGCATTAATGTAGTGACAAATCTCGCTGACCGCTTCTTCGATGAAATGGAGAAGTTTAGTAGCCTTATCAATCGTGTCTGACAACAAGGTAACATGAACTTGCTTTTTCAAGGGTGAACCCTAGATCTGTGTTTAGATCAGCAAATGTTCGCAGGGTATAATCTAGGCACAGAATGAAAAGGAAAGCATATTTTCCTGCAAGACTCCTGCGACAAAGACAAGGTTGATGATCGTACTTGCAACCAAATTGGAATGTGTAACTTGAAGATTATAATCACCAGTTCTGTCACTTGATGGAAAATCAAATGATATGATACACAATCTATAGCGGCTTAGATAAAAAAAAATAATCATAATAACTAAAGATCAACATCTTTAGTTATTATGATTAGATTATTTTGTATCAAGACTAATGCAAATTTAATGTTTAGCAACTTGTTAAATATCTTTGTCGCTTTAGGTACTAGGACATTTGGCCGACGGGCATTTAGCCAAATGGACATTTGGCCGACGGGCATTTAATCAAATGGACATTTGGCCGACGGGCATTTAGCCAAATGGACATTTGGTCGACGGGCATTTAGCCAAATGGACATTTGGCCGACGAGCATTTAGCTAAATGGATATTTGGTCGACGGGCATTTAACGAAATGGACATTGGGCCGACGGACATTTAACCAAATGGACATTTGACCGACGGGCATTTAACCAAATGGACATTTAGCCGAAAATGTAGTAGGGTACTTACATGTATGTCACACTCTTTATCGTAATGTGCTACACACACACACACACACACACACACACACACACACACACACACACACACACACACATATATATATATATATATATATATATATATATATATACATATATATATATATATATATATATATATATTTTACTGTAATTTATCATTTTTCTTTTTTTTTTGACAGGCTTTTTAAAAATCTATTCTGTATATATTATATATTACTTGAAATATTACTGTAAGATGATTATTATTTTGAGAAAAAGCATATTTTACCACAGCAAAAATCTTAAGCTTTTACGACATGAAAAATATTACAATTTCGCTTTTAATGATCAAAACTAACTAGTTTTTATCTTACTGTTAAATTCAAATTCAAATAATTGTGCTATTTTTTACCCAGATACACTCAAATGTTTTTAAAAATACTAATTTCAGTAAATAAATATTGAAATAAGAAAACTTTTAACTTTAAATTTAGATTTAGTTATGTAATCACTTGAAATCTAGTTGTAATTATTTGTCCTGTTTTACCTTATAATATTACTAATTAAAATAGTTAACGTGTAGCAGCTTAGATAAAAAAAAATAATCATAATAACTAAAGATCAACCTCTTTAGTTATTATCATTAGATTCTTTCGTATCAAAGCTGCTATTGATTGTGTCATTGTGTTTTCGATCTTAGGCATGCCACATAGCGAACCTAATTAACAACTTAGAGTAGCCGCCATATCAGCTGGTGCTTCAGAATACGCCGATTGTACATCTGCAGAGGGGTAAGACACCCACATATGAGGCGTCCTGGGTAAGGCAACAAACTGCGTCGCGTCCTGGGCATGACGGTAAACTACATCCGACAGTAAGACCTCTGATCAGGAGGTTTTGAGGAACGGGGAACTGACCCTTAATTGTTGTTCTCAGGTCCACCCTGACTCGGGATGGTAGCACCTGTTAGGGTCCCAGCTATGGGCAAATAGTTAACTCCTTTCGCTTCTTAATGGTAATTAGAAGTGGGATCCGCCAAGAGGAAGTTTTGTGTTCACTGATTCTTTGGGAGACCAGTCTATATCAGCTGCAATGCATTCTTTGGCTTAGAAACTATTGGCCTAGAATTGTTTTTCAGACGAGCGAAAAGTCGAGGTGAAGAAGCATAGAATCTTAATTTGGTTGGACATCTCGGGGTAGTGTAATGGCTAGTAAGCTGGTCTCGCTAGAACAATTACGACTAAGAAAAGATTTCGATCCTCACTGGGCGCCCCTCTACTTTCCACATCAAAGTTACGCATGGAAAATCACTATAATCTTGGCTTGTTTTACGGCACATCAACAACTCTATGTGTTATTTAATGTCGACAAGATTTTATTACTTGTAATTTTTTCCAAAAATGTATTGCTGGTAATATTTTTCCAAAAATGTATTGTGGTAATAATGTATTGCTGGTAATAATTTTTCTTCAAAAATTTATTGTTGCAATAATTTTTTACAAAAATTTATTGCTGCAATAATTTTTTACAAAAATTTATTGCTGCAATAATTTTTTACAAAAATTTATTGCTGGTATTAAAACCTATTTTTACACGTTTTGAACCCAGTTCAGGGGTTAAGTATTTACCCATAGCTGGGGCCCTGACAAGTGCTACCACCCCGGGTCAGGGTGGACCTGGGAACACCAGCAATTAAGAGGTGGTCTCATTCTCCTCAAAACCTCCTGATCAAAGGCCTTGCTCTCGGATGTAGTTTATCATCTTAACCAGTACGCGGATATAGTTTATCGTCATACACAGGACGGTCAGATAATCTTGACAATCCGTACACACCAAATGTTACGAAGACACTACCGTACTGTCTGATAAAAGATTGTCCAATGATGACACTGGTATCAGGTATCACAAATTGATTAGCGGTCTAGTATTTTTTACATCCATTAACTAGGCACTAATCAAACGTCTGAAAGTTACAAGAGGTTCACACCAGCGATCAAGTGTCCTGGGTAAGACGATAAACTACATCCAACAGCAAGGCCTCTGATCAGGAGGTTTTACGGAGCGTGGAACCACCTCTTAACTGATGGTGTTCCCAGGACCACTGTGGGCCGGAGTGGTTACATCTGTTAGGGTCTCAGCTATTGACAAATAGTTAACACCTAACCTGAGTCAAAACACTATGAAAGTGTAAAAATAGGTTTTAATACCAGGAATATTTTTTTGTGAAAAATTATTACCGGCAATGGATTTTTTAAGAATAATTATTTCCACTTTTCTGAAAAAATATTGTCAGCAGTACATTTTTGAAAAAAATTATTACCAGCAATATATTTTTGGAAAATATATTATCAGCAATAAAAATCTTGTCGGCATTAAATAACCTATTGAGGTTGTTATGATGTAAAACAAACCAAACATTTGCAAAATGTCAATGATTCGCTGATAGCCGCTATCTGAAATATATTGAATAAAGAACATCTGATCAACGTAGGTAATCGTTTTAGAGGCCGCATCAATGCCGTAATCAAAGCAGGTGGCGCTTAAATTGAATAGACTTGTTTTGTGTATGTATGTATGAAAATTAGTACTAAATTCTGGAAATGATATTGTTTTTTCTAATAAATAATAAGATGGAAGTCAAATTAAAATTTGTTCTCAAATACCTGACACACCCTGTAAATGGTAGAATTGGGAGTCATCCAAAAGAATCAAATGATTGATTCGAACAAGTATTGCACCTAATTATACTGACATCAGCCATCAAAACCGGCGTCCGGAATTAGAAGAAAAATAGTAATGTCTCAACAGGGTTATAGAAAAAGCATTGTCTTAATAATTTAAAAAAAAATATAATGTATAAATTGCAAAAACGTATCTAATGTAATAAAAATCTTGTCGGCATTAAATAACCGACTGAGGTTGATATGCCGTAAAACAAAATAAACCAAATAAACCAGAGACTCGGTATCTGTCTCTGGTAGAGAAGGTAAGCGAAGTTTCCCAACCAGGGATTGGCGTATAAAGATGTCGGTATATCCCATAAAGGTTCTTTCTTTCAGTTAATTTTTTTCTCGGCCTTGTAGCAGTAAGTAAATCCTTAAATGGAGTTACCATCACTGCTGAGGGAAGAAGAATGAATTTCCGTACATACGTTAGAACGGCTAGTTTTGTAAAGTTTGCGAAACGTCGCCTTCCAAACTGGACATTTTCGGCAAAGGAGGTAAATGCTGCCATAGAAAAGACACTTGACGGCTTTAGTTGCTATATTTTCATACTGGTAATTCTTGTTAACATAAGAAATAGTTACTCAGTTATACGTTAGCCATACGTGATACACGTTTAGACTATCATGTCTCTTTCGTTTCAAGACTGACAAGGGAGGAGATTTTCCCGAAGTACGTTGCCATTTTATACTAACGTAGACTGCTTGTCAACCAAGGCTATAGAAGCGAGTCCAGCTATTCAACCCATAGCCAGGACGAGAAGCGATAGATTCATATATTTCCCAAGGGTATTTGCGTATAAGTGAATGCAACGATTATGTCTTTTTCGATTCATGACTTGAAAACTAGGCACTAGATTGTCCCGCAGGAGTTTGTCATTTCTTTTTACGGTAGATTGGTTGCCAACCAAGGCTATAGAATCCAGTCTATCATGCTATTTAACCCATAGTCGGGAGGAGAAGAGATAGATTCATAACTTTCCCAAAGGTATTTGCGTGTAAGTGAATGCAACGAATCCGACTTGAATTCGAACTCGGCTATACCGATTTCTAATTCCGAGCCGGTATTCATTATACCACCCACACACATCCATCAGAAATAGTCATGCACTAAATACTCTTCGACTTTGCTTTTCTCTGCGTGTTTGAGATCTCTAGTTTGGTCAAAGGCAGCAGATAGATGAAGAGTTTTATATTCACTGAGGGATAGTACTTATAAAGCTATTGGTTTTACATTACTCTCTTGTAATGGCATTCTCAACTCAAATACCTTAGAGGCTATAGATATTCGCCTAATGTCACCCAGAATTTTTTGTCGGCATTTTGCTAGAAGATGCCTGGAATTTCATCGCTGAAATTACCTGACACTTTCTGCCAGAGTCAGATTAGACCAAAAATGGAGTATTGCTACCATATCCTCATTTTCTTGCTTTGACAGACTTCAAAATCGTATACGCAGCCTTAGGGGAGTGTGACATTTTCTACCCTACAGCCTCTTTCCCCACAGACGCAACGTCGCAAGCTTGTTGCTACTCTGTCAACAATAGATAATCCATATGCACATTTTCTAGGCCTACTTCAGGTATTTTTTTTTAGAATAATAAGCAACGATTTAATTTCTTTTACGAATTACGTTTCCCCAAAAAGAGTAGCAAGGAAGATGTTAACCTGGAGTTTTAATCTGGGATTTTTCTAATGATGCAAATTAATTGAAACAATAGTTTTAGTTTCCGTTCTTTCATCATACGGTCAGTTCTAGACACACTGGAGTGACAAGGTGTAATCGATTTCTATTTTTTCCTCAGATTAGGTCATTTGCAGTGGTGTGCAATAATATGAATCTATTTTCGGGGTATATGATGAAATTTATCTGATTTGAAAAATATTACCTCATCCGTGATTGCATCAGATTTTTATCATGTCCAGACACTATTGTCTCGACTGTTGATTAGTTGTCTTACGGCCATTTTCTGCGATGGACGTTAATCCAAGAAAGGATACGAAAATTGTAACACACCACGAACACACTTGGCAAGCCTTACAAGTGAGCAAATCAAAGTATTACAGACTGGCTTGGAAACTCTCCTGATTTAAATCCAGACGAGAATCTGCGGTCAATCTGTAAGGAAAGACTTTGTGGAATGGACATACGAAGTATTAACATGTGCATTGGGTCATGTTTCATTGGAAAAATACGTAAAATAAATAATGATGGAATTATTCGTTTTGTTTCAAATCATTTGCACAAGGATATATATATATATATATATATATATATATATATATATATATATATATATATATATATATCCTTGTGCAAAGGAATTGAAACAAAAAACAATATATATATATACACATATATATATATAATGCGTATTGTGTTGAAGACAATAGACATGTTTATAAGGTTGTCTTTTTGGTACAAGAGAATACATGTTTTGGATTAAATGAGCACAAGAATCATCCAGAAACTTATTTGGTCTTGAAAAATATTGCGTCATCCGTGACTGCATCAGATTTTTATCACGCCCAGGCATTATCGTCTCGACTGTTGATTAGTTGACCTACGGCCGTTGTCTGCGATGGAAATGTACGAAAACTGTCACGCTTGCGAACACACTGGCAAGCCTTACCAGTGAGCAAATCAGAGTACTATAGACTGGCCCTGAATCTCTCCTTATTTACATCCAATCGAGAATCCGTGGTCAATCTGCAAGGAACGACTTCTTGGAATGGAATTGGTAAATGCTCAAACGAGCTCTATTGTTAGTGCCACCATCTCAGACCTTTACAGTCAAGCCCCGTCTTGCTACGTCCACAGGATTGAATCATCCTCATCCCTTACATATTTTCTTAGTAATAAAGCTCTTCCACCAAAACAGCTACATTCTGGGACAGGCGCCTCTATGGATGCATTTTCAAGAACATTATAATCTTAATCTCTTCAAGTCTATTATTAATTCTCATCTATCCATTATAAGTTCGTAATGTTCACTTTTTACCCACCTCCTGTTACTTTCCTAATTCAATAACTCTCTACCGTGAGGAGCTCTTGGGTCGTCTATTGCTTAAATTCTTGTTAAAAAAATAGGTGTTTCCCTTATTTGTCGAAGATGGTTAGTTCTATTTTCAAAGTAGTTCCATCGTGTACACATTCAAATGACAATGTGAAACTGAATATGTAGGACGAACTAATCAGCGACTGGAAACCTGAATTAATTAGCATGTTTCTGCCAGTATAAGGCTGGGTTGTTTGAGCCACTCTTTGAGAGTAACTCAGTCTGCGCATGATTCGGCCGTTGGCCAAAATTTGCTTGGTAACCCTAACTGTGCGAGTAAATACGTGAACAATTCTTTCACAGTTTTGCAAATAACCCGATCAGCTCAATATTTGCGACTCCTAGAAGCGGTCCACATTAAGTTACATCAACTGGCTCTGTGCAAACAGACGCAGCATTTCATTCGCTTCATCTCTCAGGAGGTTCGTGGGTACTTTTTTTCCATTTTATACTCACTTGGAACTATATATTTTTTATTCGTAAATTATTTTACCAATAAATATGTTTTTCCCGCCTCACCTTTTTTTTTTTTTTTAAAAAAAAAAAACGATCCCGTGCAAGAAATACACATTTACAGTTGTTGTCATCGTTATGAAAATTTTAATAATTTATAATCTTATTTTTATTTTAATGCTTTAAAACAGTTGAAACTAATACCTTATAAAATGATCAAATAGGATATCAGCGTTATTTAGCATTCAACTTCCTAATATTAGAAAAAACCTATTGTATAGTTTGCTAAAATTGCTGATATCTCTTAAAAAAACATCAAAGGATATGTTTTTACTGCGTTGTTGCACATTGACTCTTTTTTCTTTTAACAAAAATAAAACACTGATTCTTTTTAGAAATTATTAATTTTTTTTAGATAAGATTGAAGACCCTTCATTATTTATTTATTAAGTTGCTGTGATAATTCATATTTACTTCTTATTAAAACATCTGTAACCAAATTATAATTTGCATTATTTTTTTTTATTTACTGTCCTACAGGATTAGGTATTCCTTGTACTTTATCAAAATATATGCAGGAGTAAAACCTTTAAGGTTCCATGTAATAAATTATTTCACTACAGCCCTTTTAAAAGGACTGCGGATCATCAGAAATATTTATTACATGGAACCTTAAAGTGGTCTGTTTTTATTTAAATTATTTGCTCTGGATTTAGATTGAGGTCTCCAGATTTTATCCTCCTTAGGTTTACCCATACGGATTACCTTGTTTTTCATAAACTATATATATATATATATATATATATATATATATTAGTGTATCTTATTTTTGAAGTTCATGCTGAAATTGAATTATTATTCCGAAATTTGTTTACAATTGTATATATATATATATATATATATATATATATATATATATATATATATATATATATATATATAATAAAAAAAAGGCTTGGAATATTAGTGTTTAAGCCTTTTTATTATATCCTTACTCTGTCCTAGAGATTGAGTTCTACCTGGATTCTTCCTCTTGGAAAATTTTTTTCTGAAAATATACATGCATGGGTATTTTTATATATTTTTTCTATATATTTTGCATATGTATGTATATTTTCCACTAATATTATCAATATATATATATATATATATATATATATATTGCAGAAATAATATATATATATATATATATATATATATATATATATATATATTAGGGTGTAACTTATTTTTTGAAGTTCATGCTGAAATTGAATTATTACCCCGAAATTTTTTTACAATTGTTCTCATCTTTATGAAGATTTGAAGATTTTAATAATTTTTAATGCTTTGTAACAGGTGAATCTCATACCTTATAAAATGATCAAGTTGGATATTATTATGTTATTTAGCTTCCTAATATGTTTAAAATCTATCGTAAAGTTGGTTTAAATTGCTTATATCTCTTTAAACAAAGAAACGAAAACAAGGGATATGTTTTTTACTCCGTTGTTGCACTTTTACTCTTTTTTTCTTTTAACAAAAATAAAAGATTTTCGATTCTTTTTAGAAATTATAAAATGTTTTACTTGTGAGATAAGTTTGAAATCGTCTATGGTGATGTAATTGGAAAAAATGTAAGAAGACATTTTTTTAAATACATATACGTACACACACATACACGCACATAAACACACACACACACACACACACACACACACACACACACACATATATATATATATATATATATATATATATATGCATTTTTACCTTTAGGACTCCTTTCAGCCAATACTTCATTGGAAGGAAAACGTTGGCGTAGATTATGACGAGAAAAAAGAAAAGGACAAATTACACCATAATGAAAAAAATGGCCAGCTTTTGCTTGATAACCTAGATTGTGTAAGTAAACATGTGAACAATTCTTTCACAGTTTTGCACAGAGACCGGTCCGCTCATCATTTACGTCTGCTTGAAGCGGTCCATATTAAGTTACATCAAGCAGCTCTGTGTAAACAGAAAAAAAAAAAAGCATTTCATTCGGTCCCTCAAATTTTTAGGAAGTCGGCCAGTAAAATTTTTCCTCTATTTTATACTCACTTGGAATTATCTATTTTTTTATTTGTGAATTATTTTACCAATAAATATATTTTAATCAGGTTCCATATTTTTCCCTGCACACCTCTTTTCTTTTCTTTTTGTTCCATTCCTGTGTGAATTGTCCTTTTTCTTCTCGTCATAAGCTACGCCATCGTTTTCTTTCCGACAAAGTGTTGGCCAAAAGGAATCTTAAAGGGGGAAAATATCTTCGTGTTTTTTACAACGATATATATATATATATATATATATATATATATATATATATATATATCGGAAGTAACAGTAGAATTGTCCAAATCGTGTGGCACCAAAATTGTCCAATTGTTAGATTAAGCTTTGAACCTTTGTATCTTAGAAATGATTAAAGATATCTTACTGGCATGGTTTTATGACACTATTCAACACTACTTTGAGCAATAAGAATGTATAATTACTCTCCAAGCTTAACAAAAAGAATCGTGATGAAATCGATCATAAAAAATGACATGTTCATCATTAATTAATCATAGCTAAGGATCGGAAAACTCATATATCTCATATATATATATATATATATATATGTATATTATTCCAGGATCATTTTCCAATTTAGTCAAGATGATCTTCGCCCTCTCTAAACTTCTAGCTTACTGTCCTGGAGTAACAAGATGTCTCACAGGTTTCACGTAAGATTTTTTGACTGCTCTTTGGGCTGTCATAGCTGAAACTCCTCTCTCACGTACCAAAACATCTTATGGATCTTTTCTCATTGATATTTTTAGTTGAAATGATGATCCCTATTCCTGTTGTGATTTTCTGATCCAGTTTTCCTCTCTACGGTTCCTTCTTTTTTTAAAAACTTATTCTCCATTCTCTTGATGGTTTTTGAATGGACTTTGAAAATGGAAGCCGGACTATGAATGTTGATACTATTACTGAAAGCCTGAACGATTTTTCCTCTCACTATTGCTCAATTGAGAAGACAGTGGGGCTGACACAAAACGATTTTAACATGTTGTTTTTCTAGCAGTACAACGCAAAGGGTTTCTCAGTAATTCTTTCGACAAACAGTTTCAAGATGGCGAAACGTCTTATATGAAAACCTGGCAAAATGAAACTTAATTAGTTTAGTGTTTCCTTTTTATATTAAATTTTTAAAGATTTTGTGGGATGGACATTAATCCCACGGTGTTACAATGATTTGAACAATTTTGGCTCTTACACATGGTATATATATATATATATATATATATATATATATATGTATGTATGTATGTATGTATGTATGTATGTATGTATATATATATATGTATATATATATATATATATATATATATATATATATATATATATATACACACACACACACACACACACACATATATATATATATACAAAGGATCTCAGGTTAACCAACATACAAAAAACTGACGAAATGACCAAACAAATTTTGTTCATCTTTTTGTTGGTCGGACCGAGAACGTTTCAACAATGCCGTATGTATGTGTGTGTGTGTGTGTGTGTGTGTGTGTGTGTGTGTGTGTGTGTACGCACGCGCAAGCGTGTGTGTGTAAATAATTGAAGATAATTACGCTATCAAAATAGGTTTTCATAGCATTTTATTGTTGTGCATGGTCCGTTACTTGGGTGTGATTAGATATGAAGAAACAGTTTTATGACGCAGGCTGATAATCACACCCATGTCAGTAACTGCCGGTTTAGTTCGGTTGTGGGAAAAGGGTTTGGACAGGTGTGAGGTTTTAGATTTCATCGCTAATTTTAGGCCTGATTTTACAAGTATTTCTATGAGTCATTTAATCTGAACACGATTAGCCTGAAATTTAATCAAAGCTACGAAATAATTTTTGCATTTGATTGATATTCTCCCAGTCTCCGAATGGCGACTCTCTACACGAATAGATGGATGTGCGGCTGGTGCGACGGTTAGCAAGTCGGAAGGTGAAATCAGCGAGCTGATTTCGAATTCTGGCTGATTCCGTTGCGTTCACTTTCACAAATATGCAGTAGAGTAGAATGGCCTTTGAAGTAGAAATCAGCCTCGGATAATGGTTCTCAAACGATGCTGCGCGTTTCATATGTGCGGCGGACAGGATAGCAGGTGAGGCAGAAGAGGATAGCAGGTGAGGCGGAAGAGGATAGCAGGTGAGGCGGAATGAGTGAAAGACAATCAAAAATTTAGAAACAGTTTCAAAAAATTCTTATGCAAATAAATAAATATGATTTCAAAATTTAAAATATTATTATGGATTACTTGTAATTGCATGCATGAGTCCAAGTATAAATATTTATAAATAATTATTGACTGATTTTATCATTGTGATATTTTTGCATTATATTAAGAATATAGTAACTAGGCTCCTCAAATTGGAGGAGAGAGTCATAAATGATAAGTTTCTGACCATGAATACGTGGTTATCTCTCTTTAACCCACTCCCTGTTTTTTTTTGTTTTTTTAAATGTACTTTTTTTCACGAGCAAATTTTAATTCCGAAAATGCGACCCAGAAAAAAAAAATGGTAACCACTGTCTTTAGGAGATAGGAAAATCTGAAATTTTAACCTATCCTGGAATTGCACCATCCGGGCTATTTTTCCCTCGATACATCACTGCTTCTATGGGTGCAGTATATGTCTCGTGCCTCTTTAACAGAACGTGACAGATATACTTGACATTTATACTCATTGCACGATTTATATAAATCATTTTCGTTTAATTCTTGGACATTGTTCTTTGTAACAAACAGCTGAGGGGATTAAATTGGTACTTCCACGACACGTGGCGTATTTTACAGAACTGTTACCTCTATGATAGCACATTTATTTCTATGAATCTAAAAAGCTTGTTCGGTCAGCAGTTCCAAATTTCAAGATATCGGGAAAGATTCTTGAAGAAATTCATTGAATTGAGTTTATATGGATTTGTTTGTTCGTTTGTTTTGTTTTAAGGCATATCAACCTCAATGGTTTATTTAATGCCGACAAAATTTTCATTGTTGGTAATATTTTTTTCCAAAAATCTATTTTTGGTAAGAATTTTTCTTCGCTGGTTATATTTTTTTTCAAAAAATGTATTGCTGGTAATATTTGTTTTTCAGAAATATATAGCTGGTAATAATTTTATTTTTACAAACTATTTCTGGTATTAAAACCTATTTTTACACTTTCACAGTGTTTTTACTCGAGTTTCAGGGTTAACTATTTGCCAATACCTGGGACCCTAACAGGTGTTACCACCGTGGGTCAGGGTGTACTTGGGAACACCAGCAATTAAGAGGTGGTTCCACGCTCCTCAAACCCTCCTGATCAGAGGTCTTGTTTTTGGACGTAGTTTATCGTCTTACCAAGGATGCGGATGTAGTTTATCGTCATGCCACGGACGTGAGTTTATATAGAAGGTGGATCAATGGTAACGGTAATTATAGAATTTCCTTAAGGAAACATTCGGCAATCATTGACCGTGTAGCCAATTCTATTCAGATTTCGAGTAGGCTTCATTTGAAAGCATTTTAACCATTGATCTGATTGTTTAGATCAGGTTAGAGAAAGAATATTACTATTGAATCGTAAGGTTAGCGAAAGTCAAGGAAAATACTTGAGATGAATGAATATTGTGCGTATGAATAGAACAGAAACACATGAGACAAAAAATATCAAACATTCTCCTAATTTGCAGAGAATTTCTTTCCTATTCACTTTCGTTCGATGTTGCTTAATTTTACTGAGATAATTACCTGAAAAGGTCGCAAACAAGAAATGAGAAATAATAATAAAAAATATGAAATACAGTAGAAACCCTCATATCCGGAATCCCTCATATCCGGAGTGACTCATTTCCGGAATCCCGCATATCCGGACGTGATTTTGATGTGTATATTTGAACTATTTGGGTGATATGTAAGTGATCTGAAATTTCTGTTTTTCAGGAAATTTACTTTGGATAACTGTTAATGCTTATTTCACCCAAATTGGTGCAAAAGATGATGGGATTTAGAGTTATCGCAAAAAGTGGAATTTTAAACAGACTAGACGCTGGTGAAAGTTCATTAAGTAATGGCTGAGTTTGACATAAGAAAGTCAACATTGTATGATATAAAATCTTCCAAAGAAACTATACTCCAGCGTTCACACTGTCACAATGAACAAGGAAATAAAAACAAAACATGTTTGTCATGAAACTTGGACTGAAATTGAAAAAGCTATTGAAAAGTTTGTCAGTTTTATGGAAAGAAAGCCAGCATTCAGGTATGACGATTGCAATAACGTACGCAGGGTTAAAAAATTGTCTTTCGTTTAAAAAATTTCAAGAACAAAAGCAAAACAAAATGCAGAAAAATTTGAGAATGACATTAGAACAGAAAGAATCATCATGCAACAGCAATTAAAAAATCCTTGTTATGTTATTTGTTTTGCATATGTTGTATACTTAATTTAACGAATTTTCATTAACATTGCATAATTTATTTCTTTTTCCTTAAAATCAATTCTGTTATATCTCACTCACCTAGCTTATTTTGTTTACTATAAAACATTGAAAATAAATGTTAGACCTGATTTCAGTTCTTTTATTTTAATCTAACTCCACATATCCGGACTTTGTAACCAATTCCTCATAACCGGAAAGCCTTCTTAGTCCGGTTGTCAAGGATTCGACTTTAATAAAGAAACTGGCACCAAACAAGTTTGTTTCAAGTGTACTCGATGTCAGATTTTATATTGTTAGTCAATATTTTCACAATAGAAATGTAATTTGATCAACCAATTTTGTTGATGTTTCCACTTTATAATCTTATTTATATGAGTAATAAATATTGTGAGCTTCCATTCATAATATCAGTCCTTCTTTAATATATAGATAATAGTTTGTTCGTGCGAATGTCAAGTTTTATTATGCAAACAAAGTGCAACATGAATTTTATTTATAAATAAACCTAAAAGATCTAAGACACAGAAACATCTCTTTTATTACCATAAGATTCCACAAATGGCATCAAACATTAAAAACAAGGAAAGATGAAGTAATAATGTCCAGATTTCATATCGGACACTCCGTGATAACACATTCTTATATTCTAAAACAAGAGCCACCTCCAATCTGTACGGCATGCCAAGAATTACACACAAAAGAAGATATTAAGGAATTGTTGCGACTTCAGCCAAATCCGTTTAAAATACTACCGAACAACCAACATGAAAGAACTCTTTCATGACATTAATCCATATAATATTTCTTGAAGAATCAAACTATTCCAAAATATAACTTCAACAAATCTACAACATAAAAAGCGCATATCACCGCCTCTAGTAAATATGCCCACACAAAATCGTATCTACAGAAAAGCTGAGTATCATCTACCATTTAGTCAACTGTGAAAGCAGAATAACATATATCATATTTTCATTACTTCAAATCTCCCCCCAAAATTAAATTTTGGTATTAAATGACCCATGAGATGTTGATATGCCGTTAAATCAAATCAGATCAAGATTTCACGAACCTGAATAAATTATTTTATGATTTTACATGTTAGTATTGAATTGTGGTTATTCCACAATCTTCACCAGTCTTTTAATCATTTTTTACTTTTTCGATTTATTGCTAAAGATTTTTTATATCCTCAGGTACATTTCTAATAATGGATTACGAGTTTTCTATCGTATTAATATCTGGAGAGATACGGTGCTATTCTATTCATTTTCTGTCTTTGAAGATATCGCACAGGCCAATTGTGTGCTGCTTGGGGCGGATATGTCTCTTTTCGACTCATCTGCCTAATGATATTTACGCGCCTAAATCAATATAACGAACCCGACTGAATTCGAACACGGGTCTTCGCTTTCTCATTTGAAGACGTTACCCTTTACACCACCCTCACATCTAAGCTTACAATACCTGCTATTCCTAAGCGGTCATTCGCTCTTGGTACTTATCAGTCTCGACATTGTTTAATTTCGATAACCGGATGAAAACCAATGTTTCAACGTGATGTAGACGTAGAAGAAGCCATGACAGCAATTGGCAAAAGGAAAAAAAGAAAATGAATGAAAAGAGAAAAAACAAAGAGACGCAGGTGTTTTAACCTCACTTTTCGTAGTTTTCCCTCTGTATTTTCATGGGTTTTCCTCTCTTTTCATAGTTTTCCGTCTCTTTTCAACGTTTTCTCTCACTTTTCATAATTTTCCCTCTCTTTTCATGGTTTCCCACTATTTTCATGGGTTTCCCTCTCTTTTCATTGTTTTCCATCTATTTTCATAGATTTCCCTCTCTTTTCATGGTTTCCCACTATTTTCATGGTTTCCCCTCTCTTTTCATGGGTTTCCCTCTCTTTTCATTGTTTTTCATCTATTTTTATAGATTTCTCTCTCTTTTCATGGTTTTCCCCTCTCTTTTCGTGGTTTTCCCTCTCTTTTCATATTTTTTCCTCACTTTTCTCTCTCTTTTCATGGTTTCCCCTCATTTTTCAAGGTTTTCTTCTTAGCATTTTACCAACGACTGTGGATTCTTCTTTGCTTTTGCCCCTGATGCCTGTTTTTATTCCATTTCTTATGAATACTCTCCAACGGGATTTTTCGAATGATTAAGCATCCTCGATTCTAGATCACGATTATAAAATCAAAGTGGGATAAGTAAATCAAGAAATATTCTTATATATAAAATAACCTGAGAAGAAAATATATAACGTACGGAAAAATTGTTTATTTCATTTTTTATGTTCTATATTTCACAGATGTTTTTACACCCTAATTATTAAATAAAACAATCACTTTAGTTTCCTTTCTTGTGCAAATTAATTGAAACAACCGCTTTAGTTTCCTTTTCATACGGTCAGTTTTAGACCTACTGGAGTGTCAAGGTGTAATCGATTTCTATTTTTCCTCAGATTAGGCCATTTGCAGTAGTGTACAGTAATATTAATCTATTTTCGGGGTGTATGATGAAATTTATTTGGCCTTGAAAAATATTTCGTCATCCGTGATTGCATCAGATTTATGATTTAGTTCCCTTCTTATGTCCTTTACCACAGAGACCGACCATGCCACACCCAAAAGAGTGAATTATCCCTATTCCTTTCGTATTCCAAGAGTATGGAGGAAGTTCCTTTTTGACAACTTCTCCCCATGAAATGCTGCTCTGTGGAACAGACTCCCGGAAGAAAATTTTACCAATCGCTATAATCTTCACCCCTTCAAGTCTAGGTTATCTGTCCTGCATAACTCCATGAACTTCCTGTCTTTCCTTTCGCTCATACAGAACCATGCAATAACACTCTACCTTGAGTGGTTTTTTGGCCTTATGGGAATATTTGTATAAAATAACAAAAAAATCTTCTTGCTTCATTACAGTGCTTCATTACGGTGTTGGGGTTAGATGCGTTCCTTGAAAAGTAAACGAATAAAAACTACGAAATATCGAGAGAGACTTTGATGCTTTTGTGTTAGAAATTGTGTCAGGCTCGGGGTGGAAAAGGCAAAAACTAGTATATGAGCCAGTGGGTAAGGTAGGTGAGCCTTGTTACTGCTGAAAAAGGAAAATAAACGGTTTTCAGAAAGACAAAAGAGTCACAAGATGGTATCAGAAGTGACGGATTTGTAGGAGTGTTTAGCAAAATGGAGGATGCAAGCTGGCGGGAAAATGAAAGTAATATCTTATGGAAAGAGACGTGAAAAAAAAGATAGAAGAGAAGGATTGGAAGAAAGAGGGGGTAGGATTGGCATGGAATTTGGGGCTTGTGGGGGCGTTGTTTAGGAGAGGGCAATGAAAAGGACAGAACTCAGCTGAATCATAGAAATGGCAGACATCCCATCAAAAATTAGAAAAAAATAGCAGTAAATACTAAGATAATAACAATCGCTTTATTTTTAATTACAATCACATACATAGACACACACGCGAGTAGATGTTTAAGTTAAAATATGAAATTAATCTCTATTAAATAAATACATTAATATAAATTAATATAATTAAAGCATGAAAAAAGAAATAATATTAAATTAATATATATATTTATATAGAATTAAATTAAATTAAATTCTGTTTAATTTTCAAGTGAATTTTTGATTCCAAAATTCGCTTGAAAATGAAACAGAACTAGAGACTTTAATTTAATTCTATTATTGAATTGGAAGTTTTTAGCTTCTGCTTTAGAAACATGGTAATTCCAGTGTAGCGAGGGAACCATATTTTTAAATAAGTAAATTTATAATATTTATGCTCTGTAGATTTGAATTGTGCCTTGTTTTGTAAAAATAAAAATATTAATAAGAACACCGGATTATATATTTTACTGTTCTTTCTCTTTATTATAATATATATATATATATATATATATATATATATATATGTATATATATATATGTGTGTGTGTGTGTGTGTGTGTGTATAGGTATATATATATATATATTAGGATATTACATTATTGCATCGAAAACTTGCGATTTTGACATGTTTTCGATGTAATATCCTAAAATAAATAATATTACTCTACTTTTGTATTGAACCCTCTTTTAAATTAAATGTTACAAACTTTGGAATTGTACACTATTCGTTCTCGTCTTACCGGGATATATATATATATATATATATATATATATATATATATATATATATATATATATATATATATATATATGTTTGTGTGTGTGTGTGTTATTCGGTATCCCCTCATGCAGGGGCAGTAAAGCGACTACAACACAAAGGGTTAGTGGGGGTGGAAGAAGAGAAAACAGAAACAATAATAATGAGTAGGAAGAGCAAACAGTAATCTGGAAGACAGTAGATAACAATTGATATTGCATTTAAACTTTTGCAGATTGAAGTTGGCGGGAAAGCATGGAGCCGGAAGTGAGTTCCCCAATCGAAAAGTGCGAGAAAAAGAAAATGTTAGCATAGAATTTATGGTTACGTCCAGCCAGCTCACTTGTAAGTTGATGAGATCTCGACGCTAGGCTAATATTGTTCTTAAATAGAAAAATAATAATAATAAAATAATTAATTGTATTAGATAATTTAAATAATATGACAAAAAAAATAACAATGAATTATTATCAAAAATGAAACAAAATGAAAAGAACTTAAAAAATAAAATAGAAAGTAAGCATAGCTGGCCATTCATATTCGAGAATACCCGTCTTTTAGGGCGGTTAATTAATCCCTATTGCAGACGCTTGCGCAGGCGCATTTTGCTTATTCAACACCCACAAAGCCTACCTGTGGTTTATACTGCAACTATGCTGA